>JAKSZT010053830.1:27410935-27487239 GCA_026826555.1 Tolypeutes matacus | reverse complement strand
ATATCTATATGTAACAAGTATACTTTAACATTTCCATAATTATTGTTAAATCAGATATAATTTTTCCTTAAGCACCCTGAACAAAGTAAATTTGATATAAATAGTAGAGTGTCATTAGATAAATAAACACTTTAGCTTAAATTCATGGTAATTAATTCGTTGAAATAAATTTTAAAAAAAAGGTTATAAATTTTGTCTGAAAACACAGTTACATTCTAAATTCAAGTTCTAAGCTGATACATTCTCATTAATAGCAAAAAAGCCTACAGCACTTATTCAACCAGAAAAGTAATTGACTCATTCCAGAAAGATCTTTATTTCTAGGGTTTAAATATCTTTTTTCAAATCTAGCAACTTGTACCTTATTTACTTATTCAGATAAAGAGACTTTCAATTTCCATTTATAAAAGATAGTTCTAAAGACTATTTAAAACAAACAAGTAACACCAATATAATATTTTATGGTGAAGATTTCAAGGCAGTTTTAGTTCAAAGTGATAAGCTTGGGAAGCGGCTGTGGCTCAATCAGTAGGGCTCCCGTTTACCATATGGGAGGCCCTGGGTTCGGTTCCCGGGGCCTCCTGGTGAGGGCAAGCCCGCCCGCACGGCGTGGTTAGCTGACCCAGCGAGCACAAGCAGCAAGGGGGGGATAAATGAATAAATAAATAAAATCTAAAAAAAAAAACAAAAAACAAACAAAAAAAAACAAAGTGATAAGCTTTCCAAAGATATAGAAATTGAGAGAAAGAGATGAAACTCAGGGTCTATATATGTAAGCATGGAATGATAATGTGCTAAAAATACCATACTCTAACACTGGAAGAAATCCAACATCCTAAGTGGATAGTTTTGCATATGGTGATAAAGGGTAGAGGATGAAAAGGTGCTGACCATAAAACAGTTACCGACACCCACTTCTTGCCCACTCCCCTCCCTGCCAACAAAAAGTAGTAACCTATATTTATCAGGAAATTTGGAAACTAAAAAAAAAGGGGGGGGGTTGCTTTATTTTACTTCATATTTCTTCTTAATTCTGGAAGGATGATTGTGTGTGTCTAAAAATATGTTTTATTGTAGCCTCTAAATGACTGGAATAGTGAAAGGAAAATAACAAAATCGGTCTTGATAGAATTGAGGAAGAAATCAAGGATTTTTAACAAATCAGTAAATGCCTAAGTTAGTAGCGATCTTCTGGTTTCTGTAATAACATAACCTCTACGCATTCTCTCTTTTCTGTCCTCTTTCTAGACTTCTCAGTCTCTGCCACCCTTGAACACTAGTGTAGCTCAGGGGTCTTCTCTTTTATTGCTCTTTGCTTTCTGAGATTTAGATATCACTTAGAGTGAAATACATATTATAATTTCAGCCTGGATTTCTCACTTGAGATTCAGTCTATTAGATGGAAAACTTTAATGGCCATCTTCGCTCCTGTCTCATCAACTTCAACATATTTAAAATTGAGCTCAATATCTGCTCCAAAACTCTCCCTCTTGCTGCATGTCCATGGAAAGCCATGACACCAGATTTCACCCATCCATCCAACTGGAAATCTGGGATTTATTGTTGATCTCACATTCTCCTTCTCCATCCACCCAGTGCACACAGATTTTACTTCACCTAAGTTTTCTCTTAACTACTTTCTTTCCTCTGCGTCAATACTACTACAGTACTAATATAGGACGTCACTGGATCAAGCACAGATCATTGGAAAGCTTCTCCTCTGCTTTCTTCCTGCCGCTGGTCTTATTTCCTTCAGGTCCACTTGACAAACAAGTGATCTTTATAAACTAAAATCTAACTATACCACCCCTGAATACTTTCAATGGTTCTACATTATTTTCATTTTCTAAACTCCCTTGCATTTTATGCAAGAGAGAAGACGCTTCCATACCTCCTTCCCCAAATGCTAAAGTTGGGTAAGGGGAGAGGTTTTAACTTTAAATCAAGCAGGAGTTTTGATTTTTTGGGGGTCTGAGCATTTTAATAATTGACTGATGTAACTGACTAGGCAAATCATGAAATCCATCTGAGTTTCATCTGAGGCAGAGGAAGAAGTAGCCCCATCACAAATTTGAAGAATAGTGAGAAACAAAGCAGGGCTATGTCATGCTTTAATTTCAAGTAGGGTTGTTTCAATGTACTAATTGCATTTGTGATTTGCTATACTCCATACTGTGTCTGTACTTTGTGTTCATGTTTTGTTTATGCGCTTCTTAATTTTAATGTCCTCTCATCTCCGTCCACATCATTTGGATGCTTACTCTTCATCCTTTAATACTGAATTGGTCACCTCAGTTAGCAATTCTTGATCAAATATTAGTTTGCTACTTATGATATTGGATTTTGCTCATATGTTTTGGTCTGAGTATCCCATTAGGCTCTACATGCCTTAAGTTCAGGAAATGGGTCTCATTCACCTTTATTTTCAGAGCTAAGAACTGTGCCAGAATTGGTAGGTGATCAATAAATGGAATGGATAGGATGATGTTGCAGAGAAGGAGAGACAACTGAAATTGTCAACAATGATATGGTCATGGTAATTTCCAAGGGGGCCTGAGGAGTTCCACCCTGGGAAGTTCAAACTGAAGTGGCAATAGATTATTTGATAGAGCGTCCCAAATTGCCAAAAAGCATGGATTGTTGTTAAAATTGATGCAAAAAAAATTGAATTAGTGGAATATAATTTAAATGCTTTGAATTGAAATCTCTTTATATGCAAGAATCTGAACTGGACAATCTGGGAGATACAGAGATTGAAGTGATGATCCCTGTACTTCTGAACAATATAAACATGTACCACTTTTGGGAAATAATGAACTTCTAAGGAAACTGTTTTATGACTGAGGTACAGAGAAAACAAGGGAGTCCTTCAGTTACTTAAAAGTAAAATTAAAACAAATGCTTATTACCATTCACACTGTTGTATTGATTCTATACACAAATGGAAAGTGGAATAAATTTGGGCCAGACAACTCCAGTAAGGAGGTGGGTTCAGTTTCTCTGGTAAAGAAAGAGGACACTTGATATATGGTTTTAAGAACATCTCTTGAGAAAACTCTACAAAGAGCCTTGCTTCCTTTTGGCTAATAGAAAAAAAGTGCAAAATGGCTATACGTAGTGTATTAGCAGCCAAAGGGGTGCTGATGCAAAGTACCAGAAATCTGCTGGCTTTTATGAAGGGTATTTAATTGGGGGAAAAGTTTACAGGCACAAGGCCTGAAAGAGTCCAATTCAAGGCTGCTTTTTCACCAAGGTCAGTTGCCACATGTTGAAGCAAGATGGCGGGCCATCTCTGCCTGGTCTCTCGGACCTTCTCAGCCGCACTGTTCTCCTCGGCTGCAAACTGTCAGGCACATGGCTCATCTCTCTTCCCAGGGCTTTGGTTGTTTGAACCTTCTCCTTTCTGTCACATGGCAGGACCGAAATGACAAAGTTCTCTCCTTTTCTGTGTATCTTCTTGAGTGAGTGTCCATTTATATATCCCATCAAGAGGGCAGGGACTCAACCCTGAGTCATGCTCTACAAATGTGGTAGAACCAAAGCCCTAAACTGATTTTATTAAGTAAACTCAAAACCTTTGAATTTAATACAATCAACAGGTATCACACCCAGGGGAACAGACCAGTTTACAAACATAATCTTTTTCTTTTTTGGGGGGCAGGGGCAGGTATGCACAAAAATAGTCTCAAACTGCCACACATAGCAAAAATAAAATTATGTGTATATGTTTCTATTTTCCTTTGAAACAATAATCCAGGACCAAAAAAATGGTGTTTTAAGGAACATTATGACTATACACACAGACACACACCTAATAAATATTCCTACAAATGTATTATCTAGTTATCCCTTATTTTCTCATTTTTATTTTCCTATGCTACCTTTCTACCCTTTATTTAGTTGTCTCTTCTGAACTTTAAGACTATCTAGGGGAGCAGGTGTAGCTCAGTGGTTGAACACATGCTATACATGTATGAGATCCCAGGTTCATTCTCTGGTACCTCCTAAAAAAAGACTATCTAAAGTTGTAGGAATTTCTTTCAATGAGAAGTCTCAAGTTTATCACCTTATTTATTCTAATGAACATGTAGAAGAAAGCAAGGCAGATATATTGATTATAATTGTTGCTTTATTGCCACTGTAAGGGAAATGATAAGCAATCTTATCAAATTCACAATGCTTGTGGTAGGTTGAATTATGTACCCCAGAATAAAAAACGTGTCCTTAATCGTAATCCATTCGTAGGTGTGAAGCCATCCTAACAGGACCTTTTGAGAATCCCACCCTAGGTGAAGAACAAAATGTATAAGTCAGATTCGTTAGAGTCAGTTTGGGTCTTAAGAGCTTGGAATTATACCACTGTCCCCTACCATCTGGATTTTCAAAATCCAGAGCTCAGCACTATACCACTGTTTATACCGTCTTGGTTTAACAGTTGCATTTTCAGTCCAGAGCTCACTCTCTGGATCTTCATCTTCTCTTTGATGGTTTATAACCACAGGAGTCAGTAGCCATGAAACCCCAGGCCTGCCCCTAAGTGCCACCAGTTACTAACGGAAAACAGTTGCACACAATTGTACAGATTTGCATAACAGCAAATGTAAACAAGGCAGTACACCAGGCATGCTGGGATTCTTTTTTTAAAAATGGAAATCAAAATGAAATCTTCATTTGGATGGGCTAAGAGTGGATATGATTTCTTAAGTGAAAAACAAGTGTTTTGTGGAGTTTTATCTGTAGAATTGCTGAAAAGATTAAAACACATCCATATATATAACCATGTTCTCTTCCCAACCAAAAAAGTAGAAAATAAAATTTCAGCTATAAAGTAACTTACTGAAAAACAATTAAAAGCATGAGTATATGTTTGTCAATTTATAGATACATACATATACATAATCATGTATTTTCATATTTAATTTACTTAGTTGAAACTTTTTTCACCTACTAAATTCAAATCGGCCCTTAAAAATGAGGACCCTGTTTTATGAATGAAGGTGAAATATTCCTTGAATATTAAATATTCTTGAATGAAATAAAGAAATCAGGTTAAAATAAGGGAAGTGATCAGTTCTTAGTGACCTTGGATTATTTCCTTTATGTTTTAGCTTATTTAAATCTTCATTAAACCAGGAAAAAAATGTAAAGTATTCTCTAGGCTTCTACTTAACACACAAGTGAGTCCTGGGACATAATATGACGAAGTTAAGGCAAATAAAACCACCCTGATGAAGTGAAGTCAATGATATTCTGCAGTGCATGGCTGCAGCCTAATTCAGCAAATGTTAGAACGATGATGTGCCTGTGCTAACCCGCAGCACTAAGGCCTAAAAGCGTGTGCCCTTTTCTAGCTGCCGCACACCTGGCCAGCTGGTTGCTTTGCAGTCTTTTCCAGGGTTCAGGAACGAAGGAACTTACTCTGTAGGCGCCTGTGCCCGGCCTTGTGGCGGCTTCTTCCAGCGCAGGATTGGGTGCAGCTCACGCCCACAGGCCTCTGCCAATCAAAAGCTTCAAAGTCCTGATCACACTAACAAAGCCCAGATTAGCTAATTTTGGTTACCTGACTTTACAGTTAATTCTATTTTTCCATGGCTGTAGAGATGAAATTATATAATACAGTTATCACAAGATTAAGAACTAAAGTTCAATGTAATATTCAAATAAGGTGAAACCTACAGCATAACTACAAAGTTGTCGACCAATTTCCAAAATTACTACAGAAAACCGATCTCATGAATTTATAACGTTGTTGGGTCTGTAAAGATATGAATGCATAATATAAGCTTAGATAGCTCTGCCATGAACATTTGTAAAACAAATAACCTTTTCAGCAAAGGTGTGCACGGGGAATATTTTTAAACTCATAACATTTGTCAAGAGGAAATTAATTTCCACTTGAACCAAGCTAATGTGAATGTCAAAAATGCCCTTTGGAAATTTAATCGCAAAATAAAAGATCAAGTCTAAGGAGTTAATTTGCATATATTAAAACAATCTATAACATGGCTTAAATGTTGTTTTAATGCAACCCAGCTTAGTAAATAACCTAATTTTGTGACCTTGGCTAAGTCATTTAGCTTCAGTATCCTTGAGTTGCGAAGTATGCTGAGGGATGTATTCAAAGTAGTTTGGAAATAGTAATAATAAAGCAAACCATGATCCATTACTATAAACATTATTAGAAATGCTTATATCACACAAACATATATCACATGTATGTATATAAATATGATCTATTTTCATGAATAATTAAGGTATACTTTCCTATGTCCATACTAAACTTATGTATACATGTTTTTATGAAAAGTTCACTTGTAAGAATTAACATTTTGTAATTTTATGAAATAGGTCTCAAAGCAAAGAAAGAAAAATGCCCCAATATCTTTCTTTCTAGTAGTAAGCACAAGCTAGAGATGTCAATGAATATTTTTAAAAGGCTTGAAAATGTTGAAAATTGATGGATCTTCACAATAAATAAGATAAATTAAAATGCATGGCTAAAGTTTGGGGTGTTTTTATAAAGTTATATCCTTTTATATTTGTACATTAAGCTGATGATTTCCAATAATTATTTCTCTTTTAGATTTCCAGAAATCCTTGAGTTTGTATGACTAAGATGTCCAGTAAAAACGGTTTTGCTCATGTACATCTTTACCTTTGGACACAAACCAAACAAACAAAGACAAAAACTAAATGAAATCAAAGTTTGTCAGGATTTGTTAACCATGAATTAGGATACAGTCACATTTTAAGAGCATAAGGAAATTTTATCTTATTTCAACTTGCCAAACATTGTTTCTAGAACCCCATTTCAGCAACATCCTTGTGGTAGCCAAATCAGCCTGCTGATCATATCAGTAGGGGAGGATAGAAATACATTCCAGACTAATCCCAATTTCAAGGATCACAGAGAGAACATTGAAATGAAGATGTAGAGCTGAAATGCTCCAGGCTAAACTAGACTAATAAAAGAAAATTGTGTAAAATTTAAAATGATTCTGAATTTTTGGCATAGGAATAGCATTGATTCATCTTGACTCTAATTCTATTGTATAATAAAGAATTTTAGGAATGATGAGATTAATGCAAGCTATGTCTAAAACATCACTGATTGAGCATTTCATGATTTATCTTTTCAGCTTCCTCTTTTTTATTATTATCAAGCTTAGTGCCTGGCAATGAATGAATAAAATTAATGAATGTGATTCTATCTAGAAAACTTGCTAACTTTTTTCCTAGCAAATGTTTGCACTTGTGATGACTCATATTTCTATTACAGTTCTTGTAACTTTGCTTTAATATTCTGATTATGTATCTATTTCTCTCTGATTTTTGGGGTGCAAGGACCATGTCCTCCATTTGACTTTCTTTGTCAACACAAAATACAGTATTTGGCATACAGAAGGTGGTTAATAAGTGTTTGAGCAAAGAATTAATGAGCTAAGCAATAAGTGAATGCTGGCAACACTGAGGTGTTGACAGTGTCAAAGATTATTACAAGCTCAAGCCTAATGGCTTATTTATTCATCCCACAAATATTTCCAGAGTTCTTAGTATGAGTAAAATAAATGGATCCATAGCTGCGTATCAGCTGTGAGACACCATCCAGGAGAGTGAGTGTGGAAGAGAAGGAGGCAGCCACCAGGGCACCCGAACCCCAGCTGAGGCCCAGCGTTCTGTAAAAACCCTGCTCGGGAGCTGGGCTGCTGGGCCTCTGGTCATCAGCCTCCTCGCCTGTGACGGGAAGGGATTGCCTTAGTGATCTCTAAATTCCCTGCATGCCTGGCGTTTGCTACCTACTGTGGTTGATGATTACAGTGTTCTGCACAAGCCCTGCAGGCTCCTCTTCGCACAGTACTTGAGGCACAAGCATAAAGTCACGATAAAGGATAGCAAGTGCGGAAATACACTACTAAAGTTATGCTTCATGCAAAATCCTGCAGGAGCACAGAGGCAAAAAGGGGCAAGTTGTGTGTGTGTGCATAAGTTTAAGTGTTCTGGGAAGCCTTAGAGAAAACTGTGACAGGAAAAGTGGATTTTGGCAGATGAATTTTGCAGGGGCACAGCAGGGTGTGCTGGGGTGAGTCATGCCAGAGTCAGGAGCAGCATGTGTGAAGAATAGAGGATAAGAGCAGGAACTAGAACGAAACTGGGAGTAGTCTGGTTTTGCGAGAATTAATTTGTGTGACGGGTCAGGGATTGGAGCAGAACTAAAAGACCTGGAATTCCAAGCCCGAGCCTGGACTTCCTTCTCGAAGCTGTGACTGTGGTAGCAAAATAGCAGGAATCTGCTGGCCTCTACCAAAGGGTATTTTTATAAAATACAAGGCCACAAAGCGCAAGCTACTTCCCTCACCCAAGCCTGTGGCCAGGTGCTGGAGCAAGGTGGCTGCCGCCATTCAGCCTTCCTTCTCCTCTCAGGGCTCCATGGTCCCAGCTTCTTCCACTATCAGCTGCAGGCTGGGGTAAGTCTCGTCTTTCTCTCTCCCGGGGCTTGATTCTCTCCAGGCTCAGCAGCTCTGCTCACTCCACAAGATTAGCTGTGAACTGTCAGGCGAATGACTCGTCTCTCTTCCCAGGGCCTCGGCCTCAGGACCAAGCTCCTCTTTGTATTTGCTTCCCCGGCTCCAGGATCAAAACTCCAAACTCCCTTCTCTGTGGTGCGGTTTCTCTGTGAGTCCCCAACCACCAAGGGGACAGGGACTCAATGTCCTACTGACGTGGCCCAATCAAAGCCTTAGTCATTATTTAATCAAGTAAAAGTGAAACCTCTGAATCCAATATAATCTAATATGCCCAGAGGAACAAACCAGTTTATAAACATAATCCGGTATCTATTTTTGGAATCCACAACCGATATCATCTGCTGGAGTGGTGTGCCTCAGCAAGTTTAACGTAAGAGCCAGATGACTAATCTCTACTTAGAAAGATCACCAGGGTTTAAGCTAGAGGCAGGTGGGCCTTGGCGGAGGGGAGTGAGCTGAGGCTCAAGTGGGAGGAAGTAAGTTTGTAAACTCAAGCACTGAAAGGAGAATTGAGGAGGCAGAAATCAATGAACAGAATTTGGTAATTGACTAGATTTGGAAACAGGGAGCATTACAAGGCAGAGTAGGGCAAATGTTAGACCCAGCAGCTGAGGGGAGATGATTTTAACTGAGATGGACAACATAACAGCATAAACATGCTTGTTGGAAAAAGATGATGAATTTTGTTTTAGCTATGTTGAAATCAAAGTGCCTTTGGAGTCCTCAGGTAAGAATATCCATCGCATTTAGAATAACGCCTCTAAATATTACTAGAAATGGCTTTGAAAGTCTAACACGATCCCAACCACGTGCCATTTCTTCCTCTTCTCCTTCATTCTGCTCCAACCACACATGCTCCACTTTCCTGATCATGCACATCTCCATCCCTGAGCGTTTGCATTTAGGTGCTGTTTGGAGCCATTTCTCACAAGACATTCACAGGGCTGGGTTGTGCGCTAGGCCTCAGTTGGTTAGGTATTTCTAATTCTATTCTGGTATTTTCTCAGGGTCATTTTCTAAGAGTATTTAAAGTTGCTCACTGCCCCAGACATCTTTATTCTACCCCGTTTTATATTTGGCATAGTTTATATGAATATATAAACTATTCCTGGTTATTTATGTATTTTCGGGCTGTCTTTCCTTCCCTGTTTGAATTAAAGCTGAGTAAGAATAGAGAATACCTTAGTTTGCCAGGGTTTCTATAACAAAATACCACAAAAAAAAATACCATAGGCAGAGATTAATTGGCTCACAGTTTGGAGGCTAGAAGTTCAGGGTATCACCAGGCCATGCCCTCTTCAAAGTCCACAGCACTCAGGTGATGGCTTGCCAGCAACCAATTCCTGCCTCAGTGACAGGGCGACCTCTCTTTTCCTATCTCGCCCTGCGGCAGGCACTTCTGCATCTAGATTTCCATTTGTCACAAGTACTCCAGGTACACAAGACTAAGCACACTCTAATCCAGTTAGGCCTTATCTTGGTAGGCTCTTCAGAGCCACAGGATCAGGGTTAAGGCACAGGAAGTCTTTGTGGGAATGTGATTCTATCCATCCCAGGGATCTGTCTGTGTTGGCCATTGTTACAACCACAGCACCTAGTGCAGTGTCTGCATGCAGCACGTGCCCCAGCAAGGTTTGTTGGATGAGTAACTGATCAATGTGTGGCCATGGAATTATGGAGTGGGGTTGAACTGATATTTAAGTGGAGACAGGAGGATTTACTGAGGAACAAGTGAAGGTTCAGCTTCAGGGCCTTTCAATTGCAGAGACACGTTCCAAGGCTCTGGGAGAGGTCCCAAGGATGTGGTCCCGTAAGTGGTAAAAGCACTGTTTTCATCCTGGCTTCCTGTCCTCCACCCTTCTCATGTCAGGTAATGCTGAAGATGGCAAAGGCGTTTTTGGGATACGGTAATGAGAAGTTGAGTTGGGATATATTTTGTTTCATTTGAGTGGCCCAGGTTTATGTGGTTTGCAAACCATAAAATAATAAATGCAAAATTATCTACAGAAGTGAGTATTTATTTAGAACGAGAAAAGAAATTAAAACAAATTATAATTTTTAAAAAGCTTATTAATACATTAAACATCACAAAGTCTAGAAAATAACATTTTTTTTATGCTAGCTATGTTTGGCACACTTCTATATTATTTATTTTCCAACATTTTTGGCTGCATACTCTTTGATCTTATCTTCCAATGACAATTATTTTATAATATTTTCTATAAAAATAAGAAGAAGACAATCCTCCTTTTCAACTACCATGGTTGATTTCTTTAAACATTGGTATTTTAGAAAAATTTTAGCATCATAACTTGTTAACAGAACATCACATAAATTTTGAGGATCGTTTTTAAATTGGGGGAAATATCTCCAAAGTTGTTTTGATATAGGAGTTGTTAATTTCCTGCTCACTGCTTATAGTCCTGTTGCAGGTATGTGTCCTACAAACAAGGAAATTTATTATTCTATATTGTATAATTCTCACCAAAAAACTGTATGGTATGCTTAAATCTGTGTATTCTATCTCATATAATATATTCCTGAAAAGAGGGAACTCCATTGTATGAAATCCAAATTCTCTGTTTATTTACATTCCACATCATTCAATGTTGGAAGAATTTTCAATTGTGTACATTATCTTACTTCCATGCCTCACAGTACTTCTGGTGCTGGGTCCCATGGGGAATGTTCATATCCCATTCAATCTCTGCCCATTACTGAGAAAGTGGGCTTGGTGTCTGACACGCATAGAAGTCAGGACTATGACACCAGGATTTCAAGGAAAGAACAAGTTTATTGCAAGGCTGCCTTACAAGGAGACAGGAGATAAAACTCAAATCTGTCTACCCAAGCTGAAAGGGTATAAGATTTTTACATGATTTGGAAGGGGCTGGTGTAGGGAGGTGGAATGGGGTGACACAGGATGAGATGAGATGATGTAGGTCTAGAGGCAGGATAATGTGGAGCATGTGCAGGAAAAGATCACACTTGTTCATATATCACGTGATAAAAAAATGGCGGCCTTAGCATGCCAAGGGGTGGAGATTTTAGTATTGTAATTAGGTACAGGTAACTTTAAGTCAGAATTTTTTTGCTTTGTGCATGTGCAACTAGGTAGACAGAATTTTCTGATTTGTCCACTTTGAACTGACCAATAAACTAGAAGTGAAAAAAAAAAGTGAAGAGCTGGGGTGCCTGCTAGGAGCACTACCAGGACGTGGCTGGAAAAATCACGGGGAGTGGTTTAGGAGGCAAGCCAAGGGGCTTGTAAGTGGTTTCAGCCCTGCCTCTCTGTCCTGACATTAAACGAGTCAGTTCATGAGCTTTCCCAACAGCCAACAATGACTTAACTATGCAGCTATGAAGCTACATGGAAGCAGCTGGCATGTGACATCTGTCTAAAGGAAAGGTGAGGATGGCAATGTCAATCACATTTTTTAGGAAAAGAAGTCAGTGGAAGACAAAGAATAAGTGGTCAGAGAGGAAGAATTATAACAGGCAAAGACAAGTCTCTTAGAAGAAAAGTAAGGAGAAGTTTCATGACTATAAATACGTTTAAACTTAATGTTTATACTACACTAAATCACATTATCTCTGACTCTAAATAATGAAACAATTAACACCACGTAAAGTATTGGATTGTAAAACTACAGATTTGAGCATAAAATTTAAAAGAACATGCCACATATATTTTTTTATTATATTTAGTGCTATCATTGGGTAATGAGTGGAACAATACCATGATAAGATAATTTTTCATGATTTAGCCGAAGTGTTTACTCTTCTCTATTTCCATGGATAATGGAGTACAGATTACTAGACAAGTGGATATTTTAAAATGAAACTTTTGTTAAAAAATTAAGACATCTAGAATACACAATATAATATAACATGTCCTATTTCTGTGGCAATGCACTCCTTTGAGTGCTTGCTTCCTTTTCTTTTCATGACACTATGTAAAAGATTGGAATCTGTCCTGTTGGACAGAAGGAGAGTCACCTAAGGAGAGGTCAGACCTTCCCAGTGAGAGTCAGGGTTGCCGTAAAAGCATGACTCACCTGGGCTCTTACGGAAAGTCATGTTCCTCATATAAAGAAGAGAGCACAAAGCCAGCTTCGCTGGTGGGCATTGGGAGGGGGTCTGATGGGAGGCCCACGTGCAGCACCCCCTCCTGTGTTTATGTGCCCTAGTGACGGAACCCTGCTCCCTGCCCTGCAGGGAAAGCTGTGCCTCCCACCAGGGTGTGAGCTGGACTTGACGCCTGCCCCCTGGAGCCAGACCTTCTCCAGTGAATATGTACATATGCTTGGGAGCTAGGGGAAGGAATGCTCCAGCAGGTCCTTATCCACCAGGGGGGTGGGTTTTATCCCACGGGGTGACACACCAGGGCCTGAGCACAGGTTGTGTTTGTGGGACACAGGTAAAGGCAGCAGGCTTAGAAACCAGAGGGGAATGACCATGGTACAAGATAAAATATACCAACGAATAAAACAAACCTGTATAAATCATAAATCTAAACTACATAGAGTTAAACATATAACAGTTACTGTAAGGAAAAAGAATGTAAACATTTATATTTATATATATTCTTTAAATTGAGGTACTATGTAATTATACAGGGTTAGATATAAACAAAATTAATCCCAATTTTTATCCTTTCGGCTAGATATTAATAAGGACAAAGGACTTTATATTAATGGAATTATCATATTTAAAAGCAAATTTGCTCTGCCCTTCAGAGATTTTGCTCCCAAGCACAGACATTTTCCCGTTAATTTTTTGTTTCCTAAAGCTACGATGCCATCAAACGGGCAGATTGTACCAAAACCAACAGAGAAGGGCACAACCCTCTGACTAACCCTCTCTATTTAGACAGAAAACCTGAGCCTTTTGAAAATATAAATTGTCCTGAACAATTCACTGTGTGAAAACAGGAACATAGAGAGGAAAAATTACTTTTTCTAAAGCCAAAAGCTGTAGATTTTTCTTCCTTAAGTACTAATTTAAAGAGAGTTAATTATCAGCTATTGTTTCCAGCCCAAGAAAAACGATTTAGTCCTCAGTAAAATGAGCAGGTAGTCTACTTTATTAGTCTTTTGTTCTGGTCAGCGAATGGGAACAATTTAAACATTTTTGCGAGAGAGGCAAGAATAGCGTGTTCCTGAATGAGATAGAACTGGAAAACTGGCGGTCGACACTCCATCAACCCAGTCCAAAAGCAATTGATTTAAATTCCTGATCTTCTCCTGACTGATAAAAATCAGTGATATTTCTAAGAAACTTGCAAGGAACTTAGAAAAAATAAAATAAAATTGCACCAGGCTTCACATTAACCTTCAAATGACATATTGGACTATGAATTTTTAGTGACCTTTACTAAGTTCATCAAAAAATACTCTCACTAAATCCATTTCTTTAGCAATAGAGAAAATATCAATGGTGTGAAAACTCATAGATGCAAATCACTTTTTGACTCTAGAAGATTCTACCAGAAGTTTTATGGAAGCTGAAGTGGCACCAAGCTTGTAGCTGTTGACGCCTCATGGAGGGTGAGATGAAATGCCACAGAGCACTGCTACAGGGGGTAGTAAATTGTGATTTGTGAATTCGACCAATGTCTTTTGTGTCTTTGCTTTTTATTGAACAGAGTGAACGAGGAGTGGATGGTTTCTTCAGAATCAACTTTTATTTTTATCTCAAACTAGAGGAGCTCTCTGGAGGTGAGTCTTACTTTTATATGCCTGCCACCTGACACGTCCTTTTTACCAGACACTGTTTTTCGCTTGCACGCCAATGGGTTTTCCACTCATTCGTTTCTTTTTTTCTGGTTTTAGGTTTTTACAAAATTTGCACATGTTTAAATATTTTTTAATCTTTCTGGTCATTACTGATATTTTCAACTCTGAATGTGAAAAAATGAGACCAGTCTGTGCAGGACCTTACCGACAGGAAACCTTTCGAACGATGCCAATGGTGAGTTTTTAAATGGAGACATCCCTTCTTCCAGATCAGCCTGGTGAACATTTTCTATGTTTCTTTCTTTCTTTTTTTTTTTTTTAATCCCAGAAAGACATCTGCTCCGTTTGAGGACTTAGATATCTCCTCCCACGGAATGTACCTGTATTCACTTCGCGGCGCAGAGAGGACTTGCTGTGCAGTGGAGAGGACACAGGCGTCCCCACGCCATGGGAAGTGTGGGGGTCAGCCCAGCCCCTCCGCTGGCCAGCTGTGTGTCCTCGCACAAGTCACTAACGTCTCGTCTGGCAGCTTCCTCATCAGTGAATGGGGGGAGTAGATGGGACACACTGTTTTATAAGGATATTAGCTGGAATCTTTTTATGTCAACTATCAATTAAAAATGTCTGAAATAAAATAGGTCTCCCCTCAAAATAGGTGCCCATCTCACCTATTCATTTTCATTTTTTCTTGGTGCTGCAATTTTTTTTTAATGTTATTCTTTTTCCACTGTAAGAGAGTCTAGGATGGAAATTGTTTGTCTTTGAATTCCTAAGCACTTTACCTGGCTTTTGGTATGAGCTCAGTAAATATTTGTCAAAAGAAAAATAAATGTTCCCAATTTTAAATTCTAATGTAAACATTTATTTGACCACTAAGAGTATTTAATAAATAGCAATTGATACATTTGATAATTTGTTTCAAAATCCTTAAAATTTGGATGATAAAACTAAGCTATCTTCTTTCTAGATTTTCTGCTAATAACTTCATTTTCTTAAACTGTCCTTGCAAGAGTCCTCTTTCCAATAAATCACCTTAAGAGGTTGTAGCTGTAGTACTACAAAATGCAAACACTAGCTGAATAGTTTAGAGTATGTTTGATTACATCAAAGCTTGCTGAAAATTTTCTTAATTTAATAGGAGTTAGTCAGCATCTGCTAATACTTTGTACACATGTGAAAGTGGTGCTGTGTCTTTCATTATCTGGGGAAGTGAAAGCACTGGTGTTTCCATGCCACCGAAGTCTAAAAAGGAGGACCTGATATTAAAAATGCCCTGTGTGCACATTGGTTTTAGCTTTAGTCTTGAATATAAGCCACAAATAACGATCTCAAACACACACACATATTTTCTAAAATACACCTATACCATCTATTCTAGTGGTCATTCATGACAGCACAAATGTTCCAATCACTTTTCTGGTACATGCTCTCCCTTTCATGAGAAGCAGTCAATAAACGCAATTTTGAGTCCTGGATACTAGTTCCAAACATAAAGATGAATGATTTAATCATGAAAAAGTGCCAAGAAAGTTGTTTCTTGGAAAACCAATCATATATAATCAAATTGAAATATCACCAGACCCCTGTCTCCACCTTAATCTCAAGTAGTAGTTGATTGTAGGTCCACACTGGCATACTCCCAAATCCATCACCCACTTTTGTATAATCACCAGCTAACATGAATTTCTTATTGTGGTTGTGATCCTCTTACCCTCGTGGTTTTCCCTGCAGGCTATATGACCCAGGCTATTATATCAGTTGACTTTAGGCTAGCTGGAACTACTGGGGAGAACTGGTGAAAGCTGGAAGTTGGGAGGAAGGAAGATGCCAGGTATTTTCTCCCCACCTTTTCTTCCTCAAGCAGAGGCTGAATTTCCTTTGTAGCTCCCTCTAGAGAGATTTACTTGTTTCAGTTTCCACAAGGTGATCTCTTCTGAATGCCTCTTCTTTTTGAGACTCCAGCATATCAGAAAGAGTGTCTGCTGGTGGATTTCCTTATGGCCCCTTGGTGATATAATAGGAGTCCCAATCACTGGATATATTTTGGCAGTGTCATTTCTAGGCATTGCGGAATAATTCTGGTCTAGATTTTATTTGAGAATGAAAAGTGGATTATAATTCTGGTCTAAACTTTATTTGAGAATGATATGAATTTTTTTCTAAGAAAATATTTTCTATTTTAAAAATATGTAGTAACAAGAATTTGATAGTTCTAAAATACATTAGCAATACAAATATAAGTGGATAGAAAGTTTAATTCATGGGTTACTGCCATGTGATACATACTTTCCATATACATCTCACTTTATTCTTACAATAATCCAACAAGGATATTATGTAACATAGCTTGTTATTATGAAGTTTATAAAATAGCTGTGAACCAGCCAGGGCTACATGACTCCAAAGCCTAGAACATTTCTATTCTGTAAAATTGTCCCTCCTTCCAAGAAAATATTTAAAATAACAGGGGCAGAAGATGAAGGTTTAATACATATAATATGGAAATTTGTCTTCTTTTTCTTTATTTCCTTTGCTACATTAGAAAAACTCCTTCCAGTGTTTAAAGATTAGTGTTTCCATTCACTCAAGGAAAAAGGATAGAGTAAAACAAATTTTGCTATTGTTAGTGACTTAAGCTATGGATTTAATAAGCTTAAATATGCAGTATGAAATTTAAAAAAAAAAGAATCTAGAATCTGGGCAGAGCTTAACTGGTATCTCTGCTTAGGGTTTCACAGGATGCAAACTAGTAATGAGCCAGACTGTGTTCTCATCTGGAAGCTTCACTGGGGAAAACTCCACTTCCGAGATCACTCACGGCGTTGGCAGAGTTCATTTACGTGTGACTGCAGGACTGAGGTCCAGGCTCCTTGCTGAATGGGCGGTAAGCCAGCCTCAGCTTTGGAGGCTGTCCAAAATTCCTTGAAACATGGCCACTTACATCATTAGGCCAGCAAAGAACCCCCTATGGTGAACTAATGAAAGAATGTATGGTATTTGGCATGATGTTAGCTCAAGGCAAGGGACTCATTTTAGGGTAAAGGAGGTGCCACCACAGGTATGTGCCCATGAGGTACCCTGTGCTAAGAAGTAGTCAGTATAAAGGCGGGATGGCTGTAAAGGCTGACATTGGGTTTTTCTAGATTAGCGCTAACAGTTTTCAGGGAACATGCTTCCCTAGGGGACATCGGATTCCACTGACATTGAAGATGGAGTAACCTGGTTACTTTGTTTCTTAGGCCAGTGTACCTGCAGGCAAAGAAACACCGTATGAGGGAAGTAATTGGTCCAGATTACCTTGAGGAACTTGGATTGTTTCTATGCATTAGGGACAGTGACAAATATTGTGGAACTCAAAATATTAACATGGGAATCCATTCTTGCCTGTTTGCCCACTGGTAACAGTGAATGGGCAAATACAACAATCAGAGTCCCACAAAAAGAAAGAACTATGGCTCAGACCCTTGGGTGATAATGGCGTGAGTAAGCTACAGAAGCATACAATGCACTGGCCAAAGTGCTCTGGTGTCCTTCCCACAAATGAAGCTGAACATCTCACCTCAAAATTTACCTCCTTGCCTGCCACTTCCTGCTCTGGGCTTTTCTATTGGCACATGGAGAGTAACATCATGGTGATCTACAATATACCCAAGAATGTGCCAAGTGAAGGGTGGTAACTTATTCCTGTGGAGAAACCATTTTTTTAAATTTAAAGTCTTATTTTATTTACTTACGCCCCACCCCACCCCCCACCCCGCATTGCCTGCACTCACTGTCTGCTCCCTGTGTCCATTCGCTGTGTCTGCTAGTCTTCTCTTTAGGAGGCACCAGGAACCGAATCTGGGACTTCTCATGTGGGAGAGAGGTACTCCATCTCTTGAGGCACCTCCGCTCCCTGCTTTGTTGTATCTCTCATTGTGTTACCTGCTTTGTGCCTCTTTGTTGCGTCATCTTGTGTTAGCTTACCACCCCAGCCCGTGGTGCGAGCTTGCGGTATTGCTTGCCTTCTCCAGGAGGCACAGGGACCTGAACACAGGCCTCCAATGTATAGGTGGGAGCTCAGTCGCTTGAGCCACATCCTCTTCCTGCGGAGAAACCTTTTGATCAAAGGAATATGGGAAATAATGGATAAATATTTTCCCATTTCTTTCTCCAGACAAACAGTACCAAGACTTATTCTATATACTGGAGATCCCATGAAGTGGAGAAACCCTGTCACCCATGCCGTGGCTAAGTTGAAAATGCATCTTTGTATTGGCTCTCCCTCCTTCTCTGTGTTATCCCCCTATCTCCTGTATCACAATCTTTAAAAAATACTTCCACTTAAGTCTTTGCTTTAGCTTTAGTTTCTGGAGAATTATGGCTAATATACTGCTCATGATGGGAATGTCAATACCCATTTCAAGTCTAATTCCAGGAAATCTAAAATATCTGACACTCAGGGAGCCAGATCATTGGAGGGTTCCATTCAAAGGGGCAGATCAAGGCCTCTGTATCAATCAAGCTTCTCGAGAGAAACAGAGTCAATAGACTATATGTATTCACACACACGTATATATCCACGTATGTGCATGTATATATGTGTGCATATGTGTTTATATCAATGAATTGACTCACATGATTTTGGGGGCTGGCTGGTCTGAATACTGTAGGGTGTGCAAGAGGCTGGAAACTCTGGTAAAAGTTGATGTTGAAGTCTTGAGTTCAAACTCCACAGAGAAAGGAAGCAGCCTGGAAATTCAGGGGGAGAAAGGGGTATGGAGACAGGTAGCATCATGAATGTGGTGACATAAACATCTTCTGAAAAAGCCCTGCAGAGGTTCATCCAGTTAAAGGACAAATCTCACTTGCCTAGAACTCTGGAGGCTGGTAGAGATTGGAGAAGGACTCTACAAACACTGAACCACAGAAAAAGAAAAATATCAGGTAGGGAATTTCTGTTCCCGACCCGCCTCCTCCTCACTCGGTCTCGGGCAGCTTGAGAGTGACTCAGAGGCAGCCATCCAGGTCCTTGTTCCCATGGACGTAGACTACAGAGCCACCTACAGCAGTGGTGTAAGTGCTACTAATAGAGTGGCATATGGGAAAAAACACACCTAATCTAAGCTATAAGATATAAAGCACAAAGAAGAATTTGAAAGTATACAAAGAAACACAGCAGCAATGATGTATTCATGGAGTTGCAAGATTTCTTTATATATTATGGATATTTAACCCTTATCAGATATGTAGTTCCAAATATTTTCTCCCATTGTCACTTTAATGACAAATTCCTTTGATGTCCAAAAGTTTTTAATTTTGAGGAGGTCCAATTTATCTATTTTTTTCTTTCATTGTTTGGGCTTTGGGTGTAAAGTCTAAGAACCGTTGCCTAACACAAGATCCTGATGATGCTTCACTACATTTTCATCTAGGAGTTATATAGTACTGCTTCCTATATGTATCCTGCAACTCCATGAATAAAAGATAAACAACCCAAGGAAAAAAATGGGCAAAAGACTTGAATAAATATTTCTTCAAAGAGGACATGCACATGGCTAATAAGTACCTGAAAATGTGCCTAACGTCACTATCCTTTGTTGCTGGTGGGAATGTAAAATGGTGCAGCCGCGGTGGTAGGCAGTTTGGCAGCTCCTCAGGAAGCTCAGTATAACATTATCATGTGGCCCGGCAATCCCACTACTAGGGCTATGCCCAGAAGACCTGAAAGCAGTGACATGAGCAGACAGTTGCACATTGATGCTCATAGTGGCACTATTCACAATTGACAAAAGGTGGAAGCAACCCAAGTGTCCATCAACCGATGGATGGATAAAATGCACGCAATGGAATATTATTCAGCAGTGAAAAGGAGTGAAGTCCTGATGCATGTGACAGCATGGATGTTCTTGAGGACGTTATGCTGAGTGAAATAAACCAGACACAAAAGGACAAATAATGTGTGTTCTCACTGATATGGCCTAATTATAATAAGAACTCTCATAGATTTAGTATCTGGAATAGAGCTTACCAGAGGATATACTTGGGGTAAAGAATGGGGTAGAAATTTGTGCTGAATTTCTATCTGGGTAGATTGTAAAGGTTTGGAAATGGATAGAGATGATGGTAGCTCATTATTGTGAGTGTAGTTAACAGGGATGATTTATGTAGTGAATGTGGGGTTGAAAGGGGAAGTTTAGGGTCATGTCTGCTACTACAATGAAAATTAGAAGATTAAGCACGGGACTGTGTAACACAGAGAACCCTGTTGTAGACGAAGGACTGTGGTTAATGGTACAAGTATAAGGATGCTCTTTCATGAATTATAACAAATGTACAACAGCAATACAAGGTGTTAATAATAGGGCAGCATATGGGGAAAAACACACCTAATCCAAACTATGGAGTATAGTTAACAGTCCTATTTTAAAATTCCGTTATCAATTTTAACAACATTAGCACACAAAGGCAAAGTATCAATAGAAGGTGATATATGGGAACACGAATTTTTACGTGATTTTTCTGTAAACCTACTATTTCTCTAATTAAAAAAAAAAAATGAAGCATGTCTCACATGCCTGCATTTTGTGTGTTTTAAGTGAGGTAATCCATGTAAATTGCTTCACAATTCCCTCTAGTTCACCCATTTAAAAATCTTTTTATATTCTCCATTTTGCAGGCATGTGTCCTATTTGCTTATGGGAAGTATGCCCATTTTAAAAAATTGTGAACTAATGAAGAGCCAAACAATACAAAACAAATAAAAACCCACAGTATCCTTGCCTGCGATATAAAATATACCTTTTAAAAATATATATTTAGCCTTGTTATTATGTTATTAGGATCTCAATTCCATCATTAAAATCTGCTTGCCACTAGGAACAATGAATTTCATCTTGGATCATAATACACTGGATGTTGGTGTGAAAGGAAATTGTGGAACCTTAGTACTACAATTAATAAAAGGCCAGCCATGTACAGAAGTGAGCCAAATTTGGTTTGATACCCTGTACCGTATTCTCAGCATGCCCCCTTCCATCCTGACAGATATCAACCCTTGTCTTAATTTTTTCCTGATGACATTGGACTTCTGTCCTGAATTCAGGCGCATCTAGTTGGAATACTGTAGTCAGCAAATTTCCTTCCAAAGAAAACATTCCTATCAGCGCCTGCTGCCGGGATGTTCTGAGTTCTCTGACTCAGCTTCACGCTAGGCTTTCCTGCCTGTACCTGGTGCACACACCTGTTTTGAGGCCCACTGTGGAAACCTTGAGTCCGTGCTGAAGGCAGGAGGTGTGCTGCTTGTCTCAACTCCTTCTCAAGCTTTCAACCACCAAGGTGCCTTAAGGTGAAGTCCCTCCTTTATCTTTGCCTGAGGTCCCCTGATATTATTGATTTTGTAATATTCTGTGGGGTGTTAATATAATGGCTTAAAGTGCTTGCAGCCTCCAAAGATATTTACATTTTAATAGGGTTAATAGATTCTTCCCAAACACAGAAACATGTTCAACTCATAAACACATTTTTGGAATTTAGGCACCTTTAGCAGGCAGGTATTTTCCTACTGGAGCAAATGTGTGTCTATGTGTCTGCATGTACCCAGCCTTGTCTATTCTAGGTTACCACCCATTCTAAATAGATACAGCAATGCTAGAGGGCGACAGTGTCATCAGAGTTTACTGAGAGAAATAATGAGAAAATATGAGGTACAAGTCAGGGGACAGGCTGGAGAAGCTAAAATGCAGAAAGCATATTAGAGTTGGAGATAATTTGTATGGCAAATCTTTATTTATAATTTCATTATTTTAACAGCATACCAGTTTCTTACCCTTCTTTCTCTTTGCAGAATTTTAGCTATTCTCCATGAAAAATCAGTAAAATAAAAACAAGTAAGAGCTTCAAAAGCAAGCTGAAGTTTAACTATTCCATTCTCCACATTTCTTACTTCATTGGCCTGGTCCTGGAAATTCTGGGAAGAGGGAAAGGCAATGTGTTTATGATATAGTTCCGAATCTACATGAAATGATAGAGATTTGTTTAAGTTACAGTTTTAATAATTGAAACACTCAACAAAAGCCTAAAAAGGACCAGAGAATATATTATGAGATAAGGGAAAATGCTCAGAAATTCTAAAGTTAAAATATTCATTTTTCTGGATTGACATTTTCAACACCAGAATTTTTCCTTTGGCTTCTAGCATATGAATGAAGTTGAATGAATGGAACTACATGTGTTTAATTTCCTCCCTCACCAACCCCTAGCCTAAGCCCTATTGCTCAAAGGCAGACGCTTTCATTTATTTTGGTATTTAAACAAATATCAACTAAATATTGTGCTATTTTCTGCTTGAGCTTTTTTAGGTATCTATTCATTATAAATATTTTGATTCCTGTTGCAATAGATAAGGATTCAGCTCTCTTGATTGGAATTTCAGAGAAAAAGACAAATCTCTTAGTCATGAAGTAGATGTGACACCATACAATTTCAGAGTTAGATAGGATTTTAAATATTGTCCAGTTTATCCATCCATCTATTGCTTGAATTTTTCCTAAACACTTCTTCTCAGAGGTCCTCAGCTTCTGTATGAAAACCTCCAGTTTCTGTGAAATTGTACCTCTTACAGTTGTCCATTTCATGATTAGACAGCTAAGAACTCTCTCTCCTTTTCTTATTGAAATCTTCAATTCTGGGACTACCCCTCTTGATCTAAAATTCCATATGGAATTAAGACTATTTTACCTGGCATATCTATAAATAATTTAACCATATTCATTTATTCACTTAGGCACTTCTTTTCTATGTTAAAAATTACAAGTTCCTTATATGAAAACATTTCACGTCCTCATTCTATCACCATTGCTCCTCCTTCAATTGTTAGTTTCTTGATAGCCTCCTTCAAGTGCAGTGCTTAGAGTGAGCA
The DNA here is from genome assembly GCA_026826555.1 of Tolypeutes matacus. Taxonomy (NCBI): domain Eukaryota; kingdom Metazoa; phylum Chordata; class Mammalia; order Cingulata; family Chlamyphoridae; genus Tolypeutes; species Tolypeutes matacus. The sequence goes on along the minus strand of JAKSZT010053830.1, from coordinate 27,464,077 downwards.
TTAAAGAGTGGTTTGCCAGTCCATGTTTTCCCCTCTCCTCTGCACTCACAGTTGGTTTCTTTTTTTTCTAATTAGAGAATTGTGAGTGTACAGAAAAGTCATGCATAAAATACAGGGTTCCCACATAGCATCCCATTCCTAACACTTTGCGTTGTGTGGTACATTTATTACAATTGATGAAAACACATTTTTATAATTGCACTTTTAACTATAGTGCATGGTTTACCTCAGGGTACACTGTTTGTGTTTTACAGTCCTATGGTTTTTTAAAATTTTTGTTCTAGTAACATATATACTACCTAAAATTCCCACCTTAATGCATTCAAATATACAATTTGGTGCTGTTAATTTCATTCACCACAATCCAACTGCCAAAACTTTGCCATCATACCAAACAGAAACTCTGCACAGTTTAAGCATAAACTCCCGATTCCCTACCCCAACCTCATCCTCTAATAAACTATATTGTAGAGTCTGACTCTATGCATTTGTAGATTCTAATTACATCAGTGAAGATAAAATAGTTGTCTTTTTTGTGTCTGGCTTATTTCATTCAACATTATGTCTTAAAAGTTTATCCATATTGTTAAGTTTAGCACTGTTTCATTCCTTTCTGCAGCTGAATGATATTCCATTGCATGTATATACATTGTGTTTATCCACTCATAAGTCCATGGATGGGTTGCTTCCATCTTTTGGAAATTGTGAATAATACCAATTTGAGTATAAGTGTGAAAACATATGTTTGAGTCCATGCTTTCAATTCTTTAAGGTATATACTTAGAAGGGAGATTGCCGGCTCATATGGTAATTCTATGCTTAAGTTTCTGAAGAACCAAGAAACTGTCTTCCACAGAGGCTGCACCATATTACATTCCCACTAACAAGGAATGAGTATTCCTATTTCTTCACATACTTTCCAACAATTGTCATTTTAGTTTCTGAAATAATAACCATTCTAGTGGGTATGAAATAGTATCTCATTGTGGGTTTGATTTGCATTTCCCTAATGGCTAGTGATATTGAGCATCTTTTCATGTACTTTTTAGCCCTTTGTCTTACTTGGAGGAATGTCTATTCAAGCCCTTGGCCCATTTTTTAATTGGAAGGTTTGTCATTTTGTTGTTGAATTATAGGATTTCTATACATTCTGGATAGCAAGCCCTTATCGGATATATGGTTTTCAGGTAATTTCCCCCACTGTGTAGGTTGTCATTTTACTTTCATGATAAAGTCATTTGATGCACAAGAGTTTTAAATTTTGGTGAGGTCCAAAATTTATCTATTTTATCTTTTGTTGCTTGTGCTTTGGATATAAAATCTAAGAAACCATTGCCTAATGCAGGGTCCTGAAGATGTTTCCTTACGCTTTCTTCTAGGAGTTTTCTATTTCTGGTTTTTATATTTAGGAGTTAATTTTTGTATATGGTAGGCAGTAGGAGTCCACATTCATTCAGTTGTATATGACATCCAGTTTTCTCAGCACCATTTGTTGAAGAGACTTTTCTTCTCCAATTAATTTGTCATTGCCCTTACTCAAAAATTATCTGGCTATAAATACGAGAGTTGATTTCTAAACTTTCAATTCAATTCTTTTTGTCTCTCTATATATATCTATATATATCTATATATAAATAGATATATCTGCTTTTATTCCAGTATTGTGCTGTTTTGATTACCATGGCATTGAAACAAGTTTTAAGATGGACATATATGAGCCTCCCAACTTCATCTTCCTTTTCAAGAAGATTCAGCTATTCAGAGCCCCAAACCATTGCATAGAAATATGGATGCCTTTTATTTCTTTTTTGTGCCTAAGTATCCTGACCAGAAATTATGGTACATTGTTGAATAACAGTGGTGGCAGTAAGCATCCTTATTTTGTGCCTAGTGTTGGAGGGAAAGCTTTAAGTCTTTCACCAATAAGAATTATATTAGCTGTGGATTTTTCATATATGCTCTTTATTGTGTTGAGGAAATTTCTTTGATTTCTAGCTTTCTAAGTGTTTTTATCAAGAAGAGGTGCTGGATTTGGTCAAACGCCTTTTCTGCATCAAGTGAAATGATCATGTGGTTTTTATTCCTTCCCTCTTTTAATGTGGTGTATTACAGTAATTGATTTTCTTTTGTTAAACCACCCTTGTGTACTTGGGATAAATCCCACTTGTTCATGGTGTATAATTCTTGTAAAGTGCTGTAGGCTATGGTTTTCTAGCATTTTGTTGAAGATTTTACATCTATATTCATTAGTTATTGGTCTATAATTTTCTTTTCTTATAGTATCTTTATCTGACTTTGGTATGAAGGTGATGTTGATTTTGTAGAAGTAATTTGGGAGTGTTCCCTTTTCTTCACTATTTTGGAAGAGTTGAGCAGGATTGGTATTTATTCTTCTTAGAATGTTTGGTAAAATTCCCTTGTGAACCAATTTGGTACTGCTTTTCTTTGTGGGGAGGTTTTTATTAGTGATTCAATCTCTTAACTAGTTATTGGTTTGTTGAGATCTTCTGTTTCTTCTTGAGTCAGTGGCGATAGTGCAAGTATTTCTAGGAATTTGTCCATCTCACCTAGGGTATCTATTCCGTTGGCAAAAGATGCTCATAGTGTCAATAGAACGTTTCCACCGGCCTTTCTATTATGTTGGGTTGGTAATATCGTCTCCCTTGTCATTTCTGATTTTAGTTACTTTCATCCTTTTTTCTTCATTGTTAGTCTAGCTAAAAGTTTGCCAATTTTATTGATCTTTTCAAAGAACCAATTTTTGTTTCTGTTGATTCTGTCTCTTTTTATTTTTTGATTCTCTATTTTATCTATTTCCTTCCGCTCACTTTGGGTTTAGTTTGCTCTTCTTTTATTAATTCCTCCAGTTTTGATGTTAAGTCTGTGATTTGAAGCTTTCTTCTTTTCAGTGTAAACATTTAGAGCTATAAACTTCCCCCTCAGCACTGCCTTGCTGCATCCCATAAGATTTGGAATGTTTCGTTTTCATTTTCATTCACCTCAAGATATTTCTTAATTTCACCTGTGATTTCCTCTTTAACTCATTGGTTGTTTAGGAGTACATTGTTTATTGTCCATATATTTGTGAATTTTCCATTTCTTCCTCTGTTATTGATTTCTAGCTTCATTCCATTGTAGTCAGAGAAGATGCATTGTACAATGTACATGGTACATTTTAATATTTTAAAATATTAACTCTGGGATTTATTTCCTGAGATGTCCGTTTCTTGAGTTTGTATCTGGCAAGTAATATGACATAGATTTTATTGAAGGTCAGGAGCTAAGAAAATCAAGCAAGCCTAAGCAATAAACACCTTTCCCAGTCTTTGAAAATTGGCTTTATGTTGGCTGGTAGTTGCTTGAGAGCTCAGCCCTCCTATCAAGAAGTCAACACCAGGCAAATGTAAAGTGCAGGGTCCTCCCATCTCCTCCTGGGCTTCTGCTTGCTAGTGGCCCTAGGAGTTCTGCTGTCCACAGGAATTTGAATGCCTCTGCTAATCCCCAGGGAACAGACTTTCTCCCTTTCCTGGGTATTCCACTGCAGGACTTAAAGCAGGTAAGCATTCTTCCCAGGCCTCCTGACTGAATTGTTTCTTCATCTGCATTCACAGCCTCAAGCTTCTTTTATCTAAACAAATTCTGGGAAGTGGGACATGACAGAGAGGAATTCCCAGTTTAGCCTTTCCCAGTCAGAATAAGGACAAAGACCCACAAATGGAGTGCTGGTTGGCTCCATATTGCCCTGGGAAAGGTGTGAGGAAGGGGCCAAGAATGGTGCCTGTATCTCACAGCTTCCCAAAGCTGTGCTTCCTTGACTTGGCAGCTGCCCAAGAGTGTGGTTCTCCACAGCTCTGAGGAAGCATACCAACTTGTCAGGGGCAGCGGAACAATGCTGCCTTCAGAGCTGGGCCCCAGCAAGCTGGAGTAGCTTATCTTCAGAGTGATGATTCACCTCCAGACCCTAGGAGCTAGCTCTTTATGTCCCACCCCGACAGCAACATGCTGTGCCAGGGCTTGGGCTTGAGGACCTCACGCTGCCAGCTGTGAGACTGGGGGATAGACAGTGGTAGCTACCATGTGAGAGTATAGTTCACAGGTATTTACCAGTCTACCAGCCTCTTCCTCTTCACTGGATGCTGACCAGTGTTCTACTGGACAACCAGAGTTTCAAAATAGTTTAAACAGTTCTTGCCTGTTTAATACTTGTTCTGGAAGAGAGACTGATTCCTGGCACTTCTTACTCCACCATCATCCCATAATCCGTTCACAGTTAATTTTGGTGAAGCCACATCACAAATTTACTCCTATTGAACACATATGCAAGAAAAACACTTTACAGAATTCTTTCTCCTGAGTCAAGACACCATTATCCTCAACTCTTAAACTTGATACTTTGAGCCCAAGAATAGTGCTAAATATTCTTCCGAGTTAGATCTGACCTATCATTAAAATCTGGGAATCTTGTTGTTTGAGATTGAATTATGTCATGACCCTGTGGGTTGAAGCCCATTTGCTAATAGGTCCTTTGAAGATTCTATTAGTTAAGGTGTATCCAAACTTACGAGGGCAGGACTTACTCCTAATATGGCTAGAGCCTTTATAAGCAAAGGAAAATGGACATGGAAAGGAAGCCACAGAGAGCAGCCAGGACCTGGACGCCAACATCATCAGGAAGAGAAAGGAGAAGGTGCTGCCATGTGCATGGCCATGTGGCAGAAAAGCCAAGGGCCAAGGATTGCCAGCAGCCGACTCCAGAATGCCAGTCTTCAGTGAGAAAGCTCTGCACAGTTTACACCTCAATTTTGGACTTCTCCTATCCTCAAAACCATGAGCCCATAAATTCTCATTGTTTAAGTCAACTCATTGTTTGATATTGGTTTTACTAGACTGGAAACTAAAACACCTGTGAATGCTGATTCTATCAACTGTCATATTTCTCAGCATTTCCAGATCTGTGTCAACTGCAATTGCCCAAAGCCTACAGTTGCTACTCTTAGCTTATCCATTAATAAGGACATTGAACCAGAAAGGGTCAAAGACACATCCTCTAGGCATCTCCCTTTCAGGCTAACATTTATTAATTGATAACTATTTTTTAAAGTTGGGTTGTCTACCAAGTTATAACATGGGTAATACCTTGTAAAAAGCGACTAGGAAACCACAGTAACTAAAAAAATGAATACTAAATAACTTTCTAAAATGTTAACATAAGAAAGACATAGTATCTAATAAAAATGATATTGATGTATTAATTTTTAAAAAACCACTTATTCAACAAAATATTGTTGTGATTTCAGTACATGACCAACAGTCATCTATAGGTTTGAGGAAAAATGAGTCAAAGCAGAACATACTCATATTCCTTTGATCTTATGACTTAGCTATAAACCTTAGGAGGACAATGACCCCCTCTTGCTGTGTGCGTGTGTGTGTGCATATGTGTGTGCCCGCATGAGAGAAAGAGAGAGAGAGAAAGAGGGCAGCACAGGAATTTATGCAGAGATGGCACCTGAAAGTGTTTTTTTTTTAATAAACAAAGACTTAGTGATGCATGACAAATTAAAACAATTGCATTTTGAAATATGTCAACAGATATTCTGTTGTTTTGGAATTATTGTTGGATAATTCCAAAATATAATTTTCAGGAAACTTGTAATCCCGGTCATACCTGAGGGTTCTCTCTGCCTGTGAAGCTTATCATGACTGAATTTTTACAGCTTCACCGGGTGTCAATGTACACATTGGGGTGTTTCTTATTTCCCGCTATTTCAGGTACTAGTTCCATCTTTTCCTGAAAATGGCGGTTGGCCAGACCGTCTGGGAATAGAAAAAAAAGCTGAAACTTCTCTTTACCTGGGGACGCCACATGAATTGCTTCTCTTTCCCTTGGACATTTTCCTGGTGATTAGTTTATTCCTGAACTCAAGCTACTGAGCTCTCAGTCACATTCATGCATAAACTGGGACTAGCAATCATGTTTGGAATACGTTTGTGTTTACTTGCTTATTATCAAAATGTGTAGATTGTATTATATCCCTTACTAATTAGTAAATTATACTGGTTAATTCTTAAAGAGAAATTACCTAAAAATGTGATGGTTTAGGGATATTTAAAATGTTTTAATGTTTCTCTTTAACCAACTTTAGGAAATGAAAAGCTGTGTCATTTTACCTCACCTGATTTTTGAGATGTGTAATTACATCCGCACTGGCCTTATTTATGAATCACACCTCAAATCCTGATTCTTAGAGCTCCAAAGTAAAAACAGAAGCAAACTTCTCTTATGTGTCTTGAAGTGGGCCTGGAGAAGAGCAGAGGTTTTGGACTGGCCAAGTGAATGAGTAGGTAATTTCAGGTATCAAAGGAATAGGTGAATAAATCCATAGAACTGAAAATGAGAGTACATATCACCTAACAAAGAAACCTTCTTGAGGAGGCAAGTGAGAAACAAAATCAGTTAGGTAAGGAGTCAGAGAAATGTTTCAAATGCAAAGTAAATATACAATAGTAAAAAGGGAATAAAAGACTTAACTAAATCAAATAAAGCATAACAAAAACAAAAATAGTATTTTAACAGCATGGTCCCTAAGTACATAACCAACAAGGACTATTTTTTTTTTTTTTTTTTTTTTTATTATTTTTTTTTTTATTATGGGTAAAAATCAAAATTCTCACAATACATACAAACATTTGTAAAATGATATATAAATATATATGCATATATGTGTATTTGCTTACAAAAATGTTATTTTTTTATATATATATATACATATATTTTAAGAGGTGCTTAGATTACCTAAAATATTATACGGAACCCACTCGGATTCCCATGTTGCCCACCTCATTTTCAATGGACCAGGCTCCAAAGAAACACACATTGTTTTCAAAAATGCAGACTTTTGACAGCACAGATTTGCAGATTGAGAGACAATATTTTTATTCCCAAAGAGTTGACATCCTTAGATAAAACAAAATGTGCATAATACCTTATAATTGGTGGGTGTCCTTCTGTCCTATCAATAAACTGCGAGTTTACCTGCCTTCTCACCTTTTACATAAATGCTTCAGAGAAATTTGTTGGGAATCAATCCTGGATGAGCGCTCCATTGGAAAGGGTCAGAAGGACCCATCAAATGGCCTGATTAATTCTGGTCACATAACTTAGCAATGAAGTTATTCAAAGCCACAGGCTTTCCTCGCCTGTGATGCTTAGGGGAATATGTTTCTTTAGTTTTATGAAAGCAAGTGGAAATTGTAGCCAAATCCCACAACTGTTAGAGCGTCTGTGATGTGGAGACCACAGATCTATGGGAAAAATAGAAACTACAGTACATCAGGCCATAAGTTAATATTTATGGCTCTAGATGTTGGGTAGCTGGTAATCAGGCTTCTAAAATATATTTGTATAGATTTATTCAATAAGGATTATTTTATAATGATGACAAAATGGATGTATATTTATATATAAACATAAAAAGTATTTTCCTTTTCTCTGCTACTCAAATCCCATGGTACCATATTTACTTGCTTTTATTTCCTCAGAAAACTTTATGGAACCACTAATTAAAGTAAGTGAACTGTGTAACTTCTAATAGTATTGAAGACCTTAAATAGATATAAAATCAAGTATTTGTGTTTACAGTAAAATCAGCACTTTACAAAAGTCTTTATATAAAGGCCTTTAATTATGACTTGTTCTGTATATAATGTGTTCTATTATCATAAAAGAAATTACTTAAATTTACCACACCTGAAAGAAAAGCCACAGAGTTTGTAGTTTTCAGGTTATTTTTTAAGAAAACAAAAACAGCAAGCTATTTTATAAAATGAAATATATTCTTTAAAAACCTGGAGTTTTGCAAATAGTTTATTCATTTGAGAAAATGAATTTTCTTTGCTGCACAGCTTCAAAATAATGGGAAGGGTTGAAACCAATTCAATTATTGAGCAAAACATTTTGGAGGGGCCTGAACTTGCTTACTTCAGGAGTTGCCATATTTCTATGGCACTCTGTAAGCAGGTTAAATGACAAAAGCAGGTGTAGTGACCAGCTAGTAATTATAAATGATGCGTGAATACTGTCATTTTTTCTGATGCCTGTAAAAACTGATACTCAAGCAAAGAAATATGAAATCCCTTCTTCAAAACCCTTCATCTCTGAAATGTAGGTAAGAAAATTGGTCCCATGTGGGGACAGGTAGAACGACAGCTCATGGCATACACAGCAAACGAGGAGAATTAGCAAGTCTGACCTTCAGCTGCTGGAGAAAAGTCAAGAACCAAGAGCCAAATGACGTCCTTGTGGGCAGTGTAGATGGTGTGCTGTATCGAGCTGGTGTAGGACTCAGAAGGGACTACCCAGAGCTCATAAATGCTAGCAGGTCTGGTCAGGTGTGCAGTGCTCCTGGATTCCAGAGTAATTCTAAAGAACTGGGTTTTACTTCTCCTGACAGTAAGGCCAAAGCAACCTAGACTCTTCCTGTAGAAATACCACATTTCCACCATGTGGCACTTTACAATTTATGAATTATGTTCTCATCATTGCCTTTTTAATCCTCAAAACAAAACTGAAAAGACAATCTCTGGGGTTAAGAGAAGTTCAGTTGACTTGCCATATTCATATGGAAGATGGTAGCGCATTATTGCTAATTTGCTGGGATGCTAAAGGATTATCCTCATTTGTAAAAATAATTTTGTTATGGCTTGCCCTTTTTGTCTCATCATCATTATGATCATTAAACATCTATAGGCGTTTCCCTACTGATTGAAAGCCATGAAAATCTGGGTCAAGTAACAGCTTGAACAGGTCAGAATGCCTTGAAGAGCTTACACCTTTTGAGAAGAGAAGAGATGGACATGTACACTCTGGAGGCTCGATTTCAACTGGGAATTTTGGCAGACTGGCATGGAGGTTCTAGCACATTCTTTTTGTGTGTGTGTGGTATAAGCCCAACTTTTTTTTTTAAATATATTTTTTATTTATTTTTCAAAGATGCTTAGATTACATAAAATGTTACATTAAAAAATATCGGGGATGCCCACATGCCCCACTCCCCAGACCTCTCACTTTTCCCCACTTTAACAACTTCTTTCATTAGTGTGGTACATTCATTGTAACTGATGAACACATTTTGGAGCATTGCCACTAAGCATGGATTATAGTTTACATTGTAGTTTACACTCTCTCCCACTCAATTCTGTAGGCTATGGTAGGATATATAATGGCCTGTATCTGTCACCACAATGTCATCCAGGTCAATTCCAAGTCCTGAAAATGCCCCCATATTACACCTCTTTTTCACTGTCCCTGACTTCAGCACCTCCAGTGGCCACTGTCTCCACATCAATGATATAATTTCTTCCATTGCTAGAATCACAATAAGTCAATAGTAGAACACCAGTAAGTCTACTATGGTCCATAGTTTATTCCTCAATCATGAGGGTTCTAGGATGGCGATGTCCACTCCACCTCTAACTGAAAGGGGACTTCGATCCCATTTGGCTGATGGATGGGACTCTCTTCCTTGCAGTTGTAGACACTCTCAGTTCCTTGGTGTAGTGGTTGTCCACCCTCACCTCCTTGTTAATTGTCCTGGGTGAGTCCAGTGAACTGGAGATTAGGTGTTGCAACTCTGCTGAGGCTCAGGGCCCAGCTGGCACATGGACAGCCCAGAGATTCAAGTCTCTTGGACAAACACCTACCAACTCTAGCACCAACTATAGGTTCAAATAAAAGGGAGAGAAGAGGCACGTGTAGAGAAGTCGCATCTATGTCCAACTCCGTCACACTCAGGAGCACAATCTACAAAGTAGGACCCACTGGCAAGGCACCAAACTCCAGAGCTATCTGTCATGATTGTAGGACCTGGGTGTCTGTGGAGCCCTCAGGAGCCCAATGTTTGGGGTATGTCCACTTTGGCTGTCTATGAGATCCTGCTGAGATGTGCATAAGCATTAACTTTATGATGATCTCCTGACTCACTTTGAAGCCTCTTAGCCATATAAAATCATTTGTCTTTACCTTTCCCCCCTTTTATTCAAGGTCTTTTTCTAGTTGTATCACCAGCCAGTGCTTGGTAGTAATACCTCAGTGCCAGGGAAGCTCATCCCTGAGAGTCATGTCCCTTGCTGAGGGGAAGGTAATGCATCTATATGCTGAGTTTGGCTTAGAAAGAGGCCACATTTGAGCAACAAGGAGGCTCTCAGGAGGTAACTCTTAGGCATCCTACAATACTAGGCCAAGTTGCAAATTCAAAAACAAAAGGCTAATAAGCATAGTCATCAATATCAAGGGCCTATCAGTGGACCATCCTTCTTCACTAGTCATTGCCCCTGTACTTGGGGGATTGTTGCTGTTCCACTAGAGAATGTGACAGGGCTCTCCAGGATGGGGATTCAACAATCCTTTGGCTGTTGTGTGAATCTCCACCCACTGTGGCAGTGCCCCATGAACATTTGAACATATTTATATACCTTATATATATGCCCAGGTGAACTTCCTCCCATGTATCCCCCATCACTGATACTCCACATCAATGATCCTCCCATGCCATAGTTGTAACCCTTCTGTGATCCAAAACTTCTTCAAAAATGAAGCCAAGAATATTGTCAAATTTGATTAATAGGAAAATGAAATTATGATAGGTTTAAACATAAGAAATAAAATACATAATAACTTAGAAAAACCTAAAATAAAGTAAAAAAAAATGGGGTATTAAAACTGAAAAATATTTAAAAAATTTTTTTTGACATTTTGCCTTTCATCACTGTGATATCTGTTGTCCTGTATGTAGTGTCATTTTCTTCCATTTCTTCCCCAATAACTTATTTTTTTAAAGTTTTGTCTTCAAAGAAGTTTTAGGTCACGGTAAAGTTACATACAAAATACAGGGGACTCCCATATACCCAACATCCTCCCACTTTTCCCCCTTCCCAAATTAATAATCTTTTTACCTGTGGATGGTACCTTTGTTACAACTGAAGTAAAAATAATGAAACATAGCTGCTAACTATGTTCAATGGTTTACATTATGGTTTACATTTTAGACCATACATTTTTATGAATGTTTGATGAAATTTAACATGGCCTGTATCCATCATTGCAAGATCATGCAGAACACTTCTATTGCCCCCTAAATACCCCCTCTTCCATCTATTTTATTCCTCCCTCCCCTCCCCCTGGGGCCCATGGTGACCACCAGGCTTCACTCCTTGAAGGACAAGATTCATGGATATTTGCTACAACACTGAGGGCTTGACAAGTGTGTCCTCCTTGACACTATGACAAAATGATCACTCACACATTTTCTAGAAGGCTGCCCCAGGTGTGCCCTGTCCCAAATGCCACCCATCCAACACCCTAAACCAGTACCCCTTCCTTGTCATATTTCCAAAAGAGTTTTCTCAACATCGTAGTTTCACCCACATACCCACCTGTCCCCAGTGTTCACCTGCTCCCTCCACCAATCCTCCTCCCAGTTTGATGGGCCATCCAACCCACCCTCCCCACCCTACCCCCCTCTCAAACTTGCACCACCCAACCCAATAGTATCCCTACACCCCTGTTGTATCCCTTCACTGCCCAACTACACACTTCCATCTTATCGTAGATTTAGCCCATGTGGGCACTGTCTAGCACATTCTTGAAGGCAGACCTTGCTTCGCTCCAGGCATGCTTTAGTCTGGAATGGACCCATCTCTCGTGTGTCCCACAATCTGGTGTGGGTGCCCCAGGCCCCAGTGCTCTGGGCTTCCAGAACTGGAGGTCAAGGTCTTCACCCCAAAACGTCAGCGGAGCTTTTAGGTTATGGCATCACTTTGATCCTGCTGGCTTCTGCCGGCACTAGTAGGAGCATCAGAGGCTTTTCGATTCACATGAGAAGAAAAGCAGAAGGTAAGCATGTTATGCTCTGGACATACCTATGTCAGCACAAGAATAATGCTTTTTACAAACAAACATTTATCACTAAGCACTCTGTACTAATTAAAGTGAGTCTTTCTCTGGTAGCTGTGAGTTCAATAGAAAATAGAAAGCAATGAAAATTGTGGTAGGGAAATGGGCAGTTACCACTAATGGATACACAGTTTCTTTTAGAGATGGTGAAAATGTTCTAAAAGTAGATTATGATAATGGTTGCACAACTCTGTAAATAAACTAAAAACCAGTGAGTTGTACACTTTAAATGGGTGAACATCATGGCATGCAAATTATACCTCAAAAAAAGCTATTAAGAAGAAGATGATGGAAACATTTTTTGCTAAGTAAAGATGGGTAAGGTAATTACAAATATGCTGTTCATTTTTCTGTCTCTGGAATGCCTTTCAGATCTGTTCCATTCTTTCCATTTATTGTGCCTTATAGACCCAATTCCCATTAAGCTTTTTGGCTAGTAATTATTCATAAATAATGTAAGTGTTTCTTGGCTGATGACTAGTTGTTTAGTTGAAAGCACTCTTATCCTGGCAGCTATGTTTACTTTTGAAATGGTTTTCTTACCTCCAACATCTGTCAAGTTTTCCTAAAGAATAGGTCTGATCATGTCATATTCCTACTAAACACTTACATAGTTGGGCATTTCTTACTAACTGAAATGCAAACTTTTTAGCTTGATCTATCATTCTCTTTTTCTGGACTTATTTTTCACATCATGATCCTATCAAGCCAGGATTCATTTTTGGCACACAAAACAACTCGTCTTTGTCTTAAAACTTGCTCCATTTTTCCACTTCTTTGCTTTTTGCCCTTCTCCTAAATTCAAGCTGTCAAAATTTTACCCATTCAATTCAAATGCTTCCTCCTACATAAAATCTTCAATCACATACATCAAAACTGCTGCCTTAAAAAATTACACACTTCCTTGCATTCTGATTAGTTGCATATGTGCTTGCCTTTCTGCTGTGGCTTTTTATTCAATAAATTATTAAGATGAATTTTCAAATAAATATTGTATCATAAGCCTCTTTATTTCTAAGAGTACAGAAAATGGATTCTTGAAGAAATGTTACTAAGAAAAATTCTACAGCAATCAATATGGACCTTTGGCCTCAGTCTCATAATAGCATCCACGTTTCATCTTCTCCTTTTTCCTTATTTCTGCCCCCCCCCCCACGCAAGCATTTCCAATCTGCTCCATGCCCTCTCCCTCAGATCCTCACCACTGAGAAAGCTCTAATTCTGATAACCAAGCTGGTCATTGTCAGGCTTCATCCATCAAAACATACAATTCTATTAACATACACCACTTAGGACCAACCCTCAATCTAAGACTGAATTGTACAAATGTAATACAGGACGGTAAAGGTCCTTTTGCTGGAAACTTTATCATATTGAGGCATTCTAGGGGACTGATTTATGAAAATCAGATTCCTTTGCAAATACTTCCTAGGCGCATTTTCACTGAGCTCATATAGAGTTTCTGTTGCCCAATGAGGGGTGATATGATGGATATTTCTGAAAAGTCAGGCTGGGAAGTGATTACTTAGAAGCAAGTAAGAAAGATGGGGGTAGGGGGCAGGGAAGGGTGAACAGACATTTAAAAAAAACGTTTCTACATTTATTGCTGTTGATTCTTGTCAAGTTGAAAATATGACATGGATTTCAATGCATCAAAATCATGCTGTATATCTTTAAAAAATATGGATTCTTGAGTCCTACCCTGATCATTTTGAGAATATCCAGGGATGAAGCTCATAAATGTAATGTTTTTAAAGCTTCTTGGGTAATTCAGAAGCAATTGGCCCTCAAATTGGCATTTGAGAACTACTGAATCCTTTGGCACATATCAAATGACATTTAGAGCTTTCTAACTTACCAGAATATGGTCCAGACTTTAAAACTTCTCCCTGAAGTTTTCGAGAGTGAAATGCTCATGCAGAAAGGCTTTCAGATCTACTTCAAAGACAGTGTGACAGCAGAGAAAAGAGTCTGATGGGTGGTTCATGGACATTCTAAAATGAACTTTAATCCAGGTGGTATTTTGAGTTTAGGTCAAGAATACTTAAAAATTATTCATGACCTTATTACACACACACACACACACATTATATACACATATGAATTAATCTTGAAATTTCAAAATATCACAACTAGAATAAATATAAACATCTATTTTCTAATAATCTATAACTATAATTAAATACTTTCTTCAGATAATTGCATTATTTTAATTATTATCATATGTGAAAATATTAACAATTTGATATTGTTCTGTTGTTATTGTGATTTCTAACTCTTCTTCCTAGAGTGTTCACTGCTTAAAGGTTGAACTAACTTGCAAGAACAGAAACACAAACTAATGAAGAAAATTAAATTTATTAATTAAAACATGCAGACATTATATTTGAAGTGCCTTTATACTCCGTGACTCTATTTTCTCCTTACAATATGAAATTCTTACCTGACTATGAGAATAAAAGTTGATGCATTTTTCAGAGTAATTTCCACCTTACCTATGGATGAGCCTATTTCATCAAAAAAGAAATAAAAACCTATGCTTAATTTGAATAAGCTGAACTAAGAAATCTTTCATCCCTACTATTACTTATTCTAGATTTTATTTAGCAGTGATTTTTTAGTAATTGCTGTAAATGGTTCCACATATGAGTTTATTTTGTATAAGTAAGAAAAAGAAAATGTGTTCCCATTTTATTAGTAAAAATATTTTAAAGCACATATTATCTGCAAATATATAAAGTATATAAATATATAAAAAGAATTAAAAATATATTCTTTAATTGACAGGTTTTGAGTCATTGCAGCAGTTTCTCATGTGAGTTGAAAAAAATTTTTTTCTTCAAACTCTTTCAAGGTCTTCTACCAATAGACAAGATTTTTTTTGTAAAAATCCTTTAAAAAATCCTTTTTGTATTTGATTTTCTTTTTGTGGCTTAGAAGTTATTTGAGTTTTTGCCTAAAAAGTAGTTTTCTCATTCTTTTATCTTCTTGGTACTACCAAATTGACTTTCTTAGAAAAACACAATGTACATAAATAAAACAGAATTATTAATTTTCACTTATGTTTGAGGTTATGTCAGTGCTAGAATATTTGACTGAGCATATTCAAGGGTACCTCGAAGCAAAAATAGATAAATATAGATATAGATGACATAGATATAGAAACGAGGAATAATCTGATGCTTTATATCACTCAAGGACTCATTATGGGAAAAATTAAGAATATGTAACTGATCACTTTATACTTATTTTGCAGAATAGTTTATCTTGATTCAATATTTGGCCAGGGTCAATGTGATCTTTTCTCTCCTTAGAGCCCCTGTAAGGCAAATTGGGCCTTGGGCCACATGTTTCCAGTCTCAGAATCCTTGGCAGCAGTTTGCTCATCTGGAGAGTCGAAAGCATGATGCTGAAAAGAACATGTTGTGTTTTCATTGGAGAAGTAGAAATTCAAAAAGAGTATGTATGCAATTTTATTAGAGGAACACAAATATGTGTCTTTCAATGCAAGCTCAATTTAGTTTAGAAATGCAAATCAGTTTAGGGGACACTGAAGATAGCTAATGGATCCAATTTTTGATATGTAAAAGTTGTCTGTGAACAGATTTCCTAGCTGAGTTTACTCAGTAAATCTCCAGGCATTTCTACTATGTTATAGTAAGGGACCAGAGAGTCTCTGATCAAAAAGGCTAGGCTCCTGCTCGTAAGACTCGCACAGATTTGTGTTTCTGTATTTTCTTCTCCAACTTCAAGCCAAACTCTATAAAAGAAAATTTTATGAGACTGTAGATTTCACGAGGTTAGAAGAGGTTTGACATCACTTTGAAGCAATGCATTTAAGGCTCTTGAGTGCATGCAGATATTTTTCCTAACCTTATTGAAGTTATTAAGTAGCTGATAAAAATTAATGTACACCAAGAGTTTGTACTAGAAAGAATATTTTACCTAGATGTGTAGTATTAGAGTTAATGAACATTCACTGTCACCTTTCTAGAATTATGGAGAGTTCTGAGTCAGGTGCAGATGCCCAGTCAAGAAAATTTGAAATTAATGTTTCAGTCTCAGCAACTTCGCTTCATATGTTACTTATAAAGGATGAATTTTTACCTTCATACCTCCTAATAATTTATGTCTTCCTTTCATCGGATCTGATCCTATACCACAGCCTTTTGACCTTAAAGATAGTGTAATCTATTAGCCCAGAATACCTTTTAAGCTGATCCTTGGCACTGAATGGAAGTGGATATTTCCATTAAGCACATGGGTGACTTGATGGTCAGTATCCATTGTCCATCATTCATCGCTGGGCAGTGCAGCAGTTCAGGAGATGTGCAGGTAGAGACCCAAACCCTCTGGCATCCAACCTCCTTGATAAAAGACTTCTAAATGATAAAGAAGGCAAAGAGACGGACCATGGTGCCACACCAGGCCTTGAGGCTCAGGAAAATGGCTTTCAGAAGAGATACCTGGTAGCCTTGCCAAAAGGCAATTTATACCCATTTGGGGAATAGCACATAGTATGTGGTCTCATTTTCTCCATAAACTGAGTAAAAATGCTCACTGTTCTGAACTAGCAGGGATTTATCTTTATTTATTCCTACTTGCAGTTTTCCTGAGGAGGAAAAAGATATATTATCCAACCTTCTCTGTATATATTTATTAATTTTATTCAAATTAAGAGCTTTGCTATGGAGTTCCTCTTGAATAAAAGAAAAATATCTGAAAAACAGTTAAATTACAAAGAAGATAACACAAATGCAGCTTCCTGAATTTTTCATGAAAACTCACCTGGAAGGCACTATATATTTTGGGATCAAATAGCATGGATACCTTAAGACACACAAACAATATAAGTGAATCAAAGAAATTTCAGGAGTCTTATAGCCTTACAAATATTTCACTTTTTGGAAAAGACCTATTGAGAGAAATAAAATTAAAATTATGCATACATTGAAAAATATATTGGCATGGAAGCATAAAAACGTTTGATTATTGTTGAAAAAAACCACTAAATAATTTTTAACAGAAAAGCATGAATATGCTATGAATATACTATGAGAACATCAACTCAAAACACTTTTGTGAAATGCTGAAGTGTTTTCTTCATCATTCATTCATTTAGTCATTCAACACAGCACATGCACATGTGTAAAGAAAATACTACACATGTGCTTTAGGTACTGTAGGGGATACAATGATAAAGAGGCAAGGTTCTACCCTCAGAGAGAATAAGATGCAGCCGCCAAGATCTACACAAACAAGTATCATTGTAAGGAAGGTGACTACCAACAATCTAAAATAGATGTCCAGAGGAGGAAGAGAGTACTTTTGACTGAAGACTTGCATCTTTGTAAGGCCAGCATGTGAAATGTGCTCTGAAGGACGCATAAGATCTTGAAAGGTAGACATTTTGGAGGAGAGCATTCCAGGCAGAAGAAGGTGTAGCAGAGGCAAATAACATGACAACATATCTCATGTAACTTTCTGTAGAATTAAAGTATGTCGAGACAATTAATAGAAAATGAGGTAGAAAGGTATATGCTAGCCCAGGTTTTAAGAGCCTTAAAGACAGTTTGTAAATCGTGTTGATTATGGGAGCTTTTAAGTTAAATTGAGGATGAGACTGCAGCAGGGAATGACTAGATCAGGGCCACCAGCTAGGAAATGTGGTCAAAGCCAAGTAAATGAAAATGAGAACTAAATCTAATAAAACGCTTAATTTATTAGAACAGAAAGGAGACAGCTTAAAAGGAAGCCACCAAAAAGGAAACAGAATTTGCAAATTGCTGTTGGAAGGGAGATAAAGGAATGGTGGAATCTGGAGGCATGGGCCATAGAAATGGAAAGGTTTGTTATGGTTATGCTGGCCATATCAGAACATTACATAAAGACAGTGAGCAGGGAGTGGGGTTGATTAAGCCCTGAGATCTCCTTACCCACTGACAGCCACCAATATTAAAGAGAATAGGAGCTAAGGATAATAGACTCTTTTTTAAAAATTTTTTAGATTTTTTAAAAGATACTTAGATTACATAAGTGTTACTCCAAAATTATAGGGATTCCCATATGCCCCAACTCCCATGGATAATAGACTCTTGAGAAGTCGCTACTATCTGGGAACTAAGTGTGGACTCCTGGTTGTTAGAGCACAGATTAAAACATCTAAACCAAAGTAGATACGCAGTAAAGATTAGTCTCCGTTCTCTCCACTGAAAGAGCCAGTGGAATGGTCAGAGGAGTAAAAATATGACATAGAAGAAGAATGAATTGAATTTCAAGAAACAGGGGGTGATAACCGGGTCAAAGATTAGAAAAACATCAGTGAAAGTGAGAACTGAGAAGAGCCCAGTGGATTTGGCTATTCTCCACTATTTATGGTCAAAGTTAGCCTGCAAGAAGTCAAAGAAGAGTGAGACTGTGGGCAAAGCAGAGGAACTATTCTTTCATGGAGTTTGGCATCAAGAGGACAAAACAAAGTAGCCCCTTGAGTGACTGCTGGTATGAGGAAAGAGGTTTTTAGAAGAAGGAAAAATTGAAGCACATTTGTAGGCAGAGCAAAAGTAAGAAGAAAACAGAAATGGTTATTTAATGGAAGAAGTTTTTAAGAAAAAAGAAAGGGTTGATACCAATGCTTAGATAAAGAGCTTAGCACAAAAATATTGCGGAAGGATAACTCTTTTCCTTGAAACAGGAAGGAATAAGATGCCAAATGTAGGTGTGAAATATTTGTATGGAGGATAGGAGAACAGTCTGCACAAATCACTTGGAATTGTCTTGATACACATAACTAAGTAGAGGTAAGGATTTTTAATCCGAGAGGGAGGGAAGAGGTTAGGACATAAGGAGGGGCCTTGGAACTTCTTCAGAGGATGATGCGATATTGAATCAGAAGATGAATACCATTCCTGAGCAGAGAGGAGACAAGTAGGATTGGGCAGCAGGCTCTGAAGTGGAATGGGCGTGGTCTACCCACTTCCTCCAACAATGCTGAAAGAGCAAGACAGTAAAGACTCCTCGGACAAGGGGTTTACTAAAGCACAGTTAGCAAAGGTCAAATGGGTGAGAGATTTTAGAGTGCTCATGAGAAGACCAATAAGGAGGGTCAATATGGATTTCTCAATCTAAGTAAAGAGAAAGTGAAGTCAAATGGCGGTTGATTAACCAGAAACAGGATAGTTCAAGGGATTTGAACACAGTTAAAGTTCACTGCTAATAAAGTCACGGAAAAGATGGAAAGTAAGATGGCTGCCTCAGAGAAAGAAATTTCAAAGTTCAAAATCAATAATATTGGTAGAGGACCCATGGTGAGCAAAAGAGGAAGATTTATTGATCCTGAATGGTTGAGGAATGAGATATCTGATTAATCTGATTAACTAATTATTAGATATCTATTATTAACTAATTAATCAGATAGCTCATTAGTTAATTATTAGATAATTATTAACTAATTATGCTGATATATATATATATACACATATATATATATGAAACACACTTCTACAAGTAATTAAGTACATGGAATTTTGCCAGATGAAATATTAATTCTATTCCCAAATTGTGGGAATATCTGAAATGTTGGATAACCAGTATTCCAAATCACTATTAGTGATATGTTTAAGTTATAGGAAAGTAATGTATCTCTATTTTTATATCTATCTATCTGTCTGTCTATCTATCTATCACCATTTATCTATCATCTATCTCCTTTTATCTACCTATATGTTATATATATTTACCTTTATTTATATTTATAAAATATTCTGGGTAGATGGCATCAACCTTGGTATGTAAAATCTTTTCTTCTCACAGGAACTTCCTTCTTTCATTGTTTTCCAACTATTTACTATGGTACATCTCTACACTATACTTTAGATACACAAAGGGATATTTGGCATGGGTTGTCAATTTAATAAAGTGAAACAGTACATATATGCTAAACTTCACTGAGTAACTATACCCTATCATTAAGGATTCAGACGGGCCTTGACGGCATTTTAGCTTTCGGTGGTCACTGTTGAAAGTAGATTGCTTCTCAGTTAGCTAGGGGACGTAAAGCTATTCTGTCTTAATCCAGGCAGCTCAGTCTGGATTGTGCGGGTCACTCTGTCACTTAACAGCAGGCACTTATAAGAAAAAAGTAAGAGAGACATAACTGTTAGTGGACAAGACGTGACTTCGCCTACCCAGCTTCTTTCAGCGGTTCATGTACGTTCCACATTTGATGTGTTGCTGATGGCTGCTCCTGGCTCTCAACCTGGACGAATTGCCCGCCCTTCCTCCACCCTGCCTTCTGTTCTGAAGATAGGTAGCAAGTAGCAGGGCTGCATTTCAGGGGCCACCTTGGTTAGGGGAGGCTAAGAGAGCCGAAAGCGTAAGGGAAATATGCTTCCCTCACGTGTAACAGGTCATTCAGGAGCAATCCAGGTTGGCAGGGGCAATTCTCCCATCCTCAAGATATGGCTTGAGATTCCTCCAGTCATCACCTCTTCTGAGCCAGTAAGAGGAGGACAGCGTTAAAGAGAAAAATAAATGACTTGGAGGTAGCAAATATCACTTCCATTAATATTTCACAGGCTTAAAATTAGTCCCTGGCCACGGCTAGCTACAAGGAAGTGTGTTTAATCAGGTAACACCGTCTTTGTTAAGAAATACTGTCTTTAATCAGGCAGCCATTGAAGAGAGAATGGACAGTGGGGACAGCTGGCTTTTCCGCCCCTCTTCCAATGAGACCGAGAAGTGTGCTAATTTTGGCAGCCCACTTTATGTCTACATCTTAGACACATTTTATAGTGTTATTCTCATTCCCTCCATTCTTATTCTTTACATCAGAACTTGCTTTTGAGTAGTTTATTTCTGCTAAATTTGTTGCATCCACAGCTGACAACTATTTTTCATTGGCTTGTTCACTCCTGGGATCTAGTCACGGAAGGAGGAGCCCAATCGCTGTTGGCTCACGTACTTAAACCAACCTAGGAAGAAAAAAGGGGCATAAGGGTCTTCATTTCCACGTCACGCTGACCTGTAAAAATGATCTCTATGCCATTTGCACAAATTAGTACATTCCAACAAAAAAACAAGCAGAAAATATACTTGAACTGATTTAGCAGGCCTTTCATCTCAAGGTTTTTCATCCAAACACTAAGTTTCATGGAGTCACCATTATAAAGTGTTTGATTGAGTAGTCCTACAGCTATGTTAGTTTATGGTGTGAGACATTTAGATAAATAAAAAACAAACATATATTTGCATTCATAGAATGTCACAACATAGTTTCTCATTTTTAGTCCCATTAACCTGTGAGATAGATAGAGGCAGGAATTATGACATAATTTCCTTTTTACAGGGGAAGAAGCTGAAGTCCTGAGAAGGTAAGTGACTTGTCCACAAACACAAACCAGTAAGTAAACAGAACTGAGTTTGAAACCCAGTTCTTCTAACACTTTTTATTTTCAGGGTAATGGTTTATTCCCATACCAAACAGGAGTTCTCTACTGACTATTATCTACCTTAGAAAGTGATAATCTTGATGATGTTCTGTTATAAATTTTAATTGTTTTCATTCTTATGTATACAGGACATAATATATAAACATGTAATTATTGGAAAGTGTAGGTTCTTTAGAATTGGAATTAAAATGGTTTATTTTTTCTTAGGTACCATGGAGTATACGAAACAAACACTGAAGTATACTAATCATATAAAAATGAATTTTCTATTTATATTTTTTAATACTATAGTAAATTATATCGAACATGTAATAATATTAATATGACACTATTAATTTTATATTGTTACATATAATCAATCAGTGAATTTTTCTAGTGTTTGCTAAATTTTAGCCAACAGTATGTTAGCAGCTGTGTCTGTATGTGGGTGTCAAAATAAGTAAGATATCTTCTAGCCTCAAAGTGTGTAGCTAGGAAAGCACTAATATTTATAACCATAAAATATTTTCTATAGTGCTTACAATTATAAAGAATTTTCCCTACATTTCCTCTACTCAAAATTATCCTGTGAGTGGATTACAACCAAGCACAAACTAGCAATGCAACTGGAAAAAGACCTTGACCAAAAGGGGGAAAGGGGAAAGACAAATGAGTTTATGTGGCTAAGAGACTTCAAAGTGAGTCAGGAGGTCGTTCCAGAGGTCACACTTATGCACATCTCAGCAGGATCTCATTGACTGCCACAGCAAACATTGTCTCACATAGTGAGCTCCTGAGGGCCCTGGAGACATCCAGACACTGTAGGCAGGGCTGACAGCTCAGGAGTTTGGCACCCTGCCAGTGGGCCCCACTTGGGAATTTATTCTCCCCAGGGTGACAGAGCTGGACTCAGTTGAGGTTTCCTTACACATGGCTCTTCTGCCCCTTCTGTTTGATACTATAGTTAGTGCTATACTTGATAGGTGCATGCCCAAGAGAGATAAATCTCTGGTCTGTCCATGTGCCACCTGGGCCCTGAATCTCAACAGAGTTGACACACCTACTCTATAGTTCATTGGACTCACTCAGGACAACTAACAAGGAGATGACGATGGACAATGACCATTCTAGGGAACAGAGAGAGTCTTCAACTGCAAGCAAGAGAGTCCCATCCATAAGCCATATGGGATCAAAGCCCCCCCCCCCCCCGCCTCAATTAGAATCCCAGCATCCTCAGGACTGGGGAATGAACGATGGACTAGAGTAGACTTTCTGTTATTCTACTATAGACTCATTGTGATTCCAGCAATGGAAGAACTTTTATCATCGATGTGGAGAGGGTGGCCACTGAGGTTCTGAGGGGAGGGGGAGGGAAAAGCAGGTATAATATGGGCATTTTGGGGACTTGGAAATTGTCCTGAATGACATTGCAATGACAGACACAGGCCATTACATATCTTGTCCTAACTTAACAAAATTGTGAGGGAGAGAGTGTAAACCACAATGTAAACTATAAGCTACACTTAGTGGCAGTGCTCGAAAATGTGTTCACCAATTGTGACAAATGTAACCATACTAATGAAGGATGTTGTTATTGTGGGAAGATGTGGAAGGGATCGGGAGCGGAGCATAAGGGAATCCCCTATATTTTTTATGTAACATTTATGTAATCTAAGTATTTTTTTTAAAAATTAAAAAACATATTTTAAAAAATTATCCTGTGAACAAAGCAGGGCATGTGACACCATTTCGATTTTACAGATGCAGCATCCCTGGCTGATAGCATTCTCGTTGTGCTGTTTCATCTTCAGACCTGCATGGAGAGGCCCCTTCTATGGCAGACATCAGGCTAGGTGCCCTGGGATGGAAAGCCGAAACAAGTCATCCTCTGCTCCCAGGGATTGCTGGAGTAACAGAGAATAAGAAACAAAACCCATCACTGTGATACTATGACAGCTATGACACCAGTGGAATATGTATTGAGCAAAGGGCAGCAGAAATGGATTCGAGTCTCAACAGTGAATAAGAATCCAGGTCATCTGAACTTGATTCCAGTGCCCTTTCACGAGCAATTGAACAACAAGCAATGAGATCCTCATAAATGCTATTGGAATTCAGAAAAGACAATGGACTGTACTGGAGCTGTTAGAGTAAATGGATTTTGACTTTAGATATGGATTAAGGGTTGGAGAGGTGCAAGAGAGGGGAAAGGCCATCCAGAAAAAGAGGGTTATCTCTGCAAGACATAAACATAAACAGTGTGCACTGGAAAGAAGTGAGGAGAAGAATCCGACAGAGGGAGAGTGTGTGGCTTGAGAAAGAGCAGGAAACAAAGCTTTGGTAGTAGCACACAATTACAAGTGATCTTTAATGCCGGATCAGAAAATGAGGCCTTCGTGCAGGTGTGGGCGTTCAGTTCCCTGAGCAGAAGAGCGGCACAATAGCGGAGTCTTAGGAAGATGACTTCAGTGGCAGGATGGATTAGAGGAGGGAGGGCACGGGCAGGCCCATCAGTTAAACAGCTGCTATAATATGCCAAGCATGATGTGAGGGGAGTCTGGGCTTCAGTCTTAGTAGTCAGAATTGAGAAGAAAGGGTGATCTGAGGGACATTTTAAAAGAAGAAATGACTGAACAGAGTGACAGATTGCCTCTAGGGAATTACAAAGTGGAAAGCGTCAAAGATTACTTTTTTCTTTGAACTCATTATACTTTTCATCTCATTGTACTTCCATTAATTCTTTATGACCTGCCATTTAAGAAACAAGTAAGTATAATTTAAACACTTAAAAAGAAATGCAGCTATCATTTTATGAAATGTAGAATGAGATGAAAGATGCTCAAAGTACATTATCTATAGTAAGTGCTCAATAAATGTTCATGAAGAAATTAGATTTTAAAATCACCAAATGTATACAGTAAATCTTTCGTTCAGAAATGAGCTTATGAATCTAGCATTGTCATACTTGAACTACATGAAGCATAAAGTCAAGGACAAAGAAATGGAGATTATGTTTTAAGCAGTGAAATATCACCAGAGACTGCCTCAGAAGATTAAGAAATTGGCATAACCAACTTGCAAGGTGATAGATTAAAATATAAATGAGAAGCCCCCTGTCTACTCTTTATAACAGATGTAAAATGGTGGATCTGCAAAATTATCTAAATATAGGTTGGTAATAATTGTACTCATTCAGAAGAGTACGGAAATGAAACCACATCTGGTTACTGACAAGAAAATGGAAAAGGAAATGTTATCACTGCCAATCTTCTGTATAGGATAATAGCTGTATTATTATTTTTATGAATAAAAGTTGAGTAGAGATAAAGACACTTTCAGGTCATTTCATGGGATTAAAAATTTTAATGACTAAGAAATTAATTACAAGTACAAATCTTCCAATTTCTTTCAATCTAGATCATTCTCACAAAATATCCATGCAGATTTGTTGTACAATGGCTTCAATTAACATGAGGAGTGAAATCATGAAATCGTTGCTTGAAAATTAAATGTTCCAACGTGTAGCTCAATAAAACCTGATATTGATATGTTTATGAAGGTAGTTGTAGCCATTAGGCAATTTGATATAATTATGAATTCCAAAAATATAATTGGATCATACTTGTAAACTGGTCTGTTAATCTGGGCATGATTAAGTTATGATTAGGGCGTTGACTGGGCCACGTCAGTAGGGTGTTGAGCCCCACCCCTTGGTGGGTGGGGAATCAAATATAAAAGGCAAGGGAAGCGGATGTGGCTCAATCGATGGGGCTCCCGTTTACCATATGGGAGGCCCCGGTTTCGATTCCCGGGGCCTCCTGGTGAAGGCAAGCCCGCCCGTGCGGCGTGGTGAGCTGATGCAGCAAGATGATGCAACAAAGGGAGACAAGTAGACACAGAAAAATGCACAGCAAATGGACACAGTGAGCACAAGCAGCAAGGGGGGATAAATAAATAAATAAAATCTTTAAAAAAAAAAAAAAAAAAGGCAAGGCAAAGAACAGAGGGAGCAGTTTTTGAGAAGCAGTTTTGATGTTGGAAAGAAGGCCCCAGGAGAAGAGAAGCAAGCCGTTCGCCTGATCGTCTACAGCTGACCTTGTAGAGGAAACAGGAGCTAAGCCCGGAGAGAAACGCAGCCCCGGGAAGAGAGGAACCCCAGAAGCCTGAACCCTGGCAAACGTCGGCAGCTGTCTTGCTCCAACACGTGGCAATGGACTTTGGTGAGAAGAAACTTGACACTTTATGGCCTGGTATCTGTGGACTTCTACCCCAAATAAATACCCTTATAAAAACCAACCCATTTTTGGTATTTCACATTAGCACCCGTTTGGCTGACTAATACAGTAGTCATGCACAATGTTTTAAGCAAGAAAAGCCAAACCAATCAAATAAGGTAAAATGTATTAATTTCATAAATAAGACGATTGTCACCTCCTCCACAATTCCCTAGCAATATATTTCACTTGCAATAACATTCTACACTTGATTTTATGCAAAGAGCCAAGTAGTGATTACATTACACATTATAACCAAAAAGTAAAACTGTTTTGAAATGTACAAAATTGTTGTGAAACAAATCCTTAGTAAGACAGTATATTTGGAAAATTTCAATTATATTATTCATATAGATTCTGAAATTAAATACAGAAAGAAAGTCTCCAAAGTACATATCCCCATGAACTCATTAATTTTCTTCATTGACATGTTCAGGTGAGTGTGCATTTGGTGAGTAGCCCAGGTATTTGTTGATGAATGAATTCATAGGCCAATTACTTTCAAAACCTTTTCAGGAACTCATAGTTGGAATTAATTTGGTTTCATTTGTTCCAGCAGTACTTTTTTCATATCTCTTTTAGAGTGCTAACATAGACAGTTTTCTGCTATGGATTAGTTCTCTGACATGTATGAACACTCACTCAATATTTGTTGAATAAGTGCATTAAACTTTGAATCCCCCTCTTCCTTCACTGAAACTTTGAATATAGAAGGTGTTCAGAAAACTAATTTGAGTCTCTACTTATTTGTGGAGTTCCCTCACCAATATTAAATAAGATGCCTAAAATGAGATACATAACTAAGGTCTTAAATATTTTGTTTGTTTGTTTAACATATATTCAGAATATTTTTAAAGGCAAGACAAATTCAAACCACCATTAAATTTATCTTTGTTTTACTAAATGTGAAATGTTTGCATAATGGGCCTAAAATAACAGTCATATACTTGGAAATAGCAAGTAAAAACTTTTTTAAAACTTTAATAATTCATGTTTTTCCAAATATCATTAAATTGGAAATTTCATCTATTTTTTCTATCATTAATTTCTTGGATGAATATTTGATGTAATGACCTCAAAATCCAAACCTATGTTTATTTTTGCATACTGTTTTAGTTTTACTTTCGATTTCAAATGCTTTGCTTATATTTTAAAGTATTTTAAGTAAAAATACATATACAAATTTATTTCAAGGTTGAAACCAGATGAATCTTTCAGTGATCATTGCACAAACTACTCATTTTAAGATAAGCTAAAGGATGGTTAGATATGATGTTGCATCTTTATCAAGAATAAAGAGCAATAAAAATATATTAAACAAACAAAAAAAGAATAAAGAGCTGGTTAATTTCAGACCAGGGCTTGATTTTTTTTTTCAGGTCCCACTTTTTTTTCCATTAAAAAATCTCAAAACCACATGCCATGTCCAATTGGTTTTCAACAGCAGTGCCAAGTACATGGAATAGAGAATGAATAAACTCTTCAGCAAATGGTGTGGGAAAACTGGATATCTTCATGTAAAATAATGAAGTCCCTAACTCACACCATATACAAAATATAGCTGCAAATGGATCAATGACTTAAACATAAGAGCTAAAAGCATAAAATTCTTAGACGATAAAATAGGGGCAAATCTTTGTGACCTTGGGCTCAGCAATGAATTCTTAGATATGACACCCAAATCAGGAGCAACAACAACAAATAGATAAATTGGACTTCATCAAAATTGAAAATTTTTATGCATTAAAGGCCTTTATGAAGAAAGTCAGACAACCTACACAATGGGAGAAAATAGGTGCAAATCATATATCTTACATGGGCTTTATATCCAGAACATATAATACTCAACAACCAAAAGACTAGCAACCCAATTTTTAAATGGGCAAAGGAGTTAAATAGACATTTTTTTTCCCAAAGAAAATGGCCAATAACCACATGAAAAGATGCTCAACTTAATTAGCCATTAAGAAAATGTAAATCACAATAAGATTTTGCTGCACACCCACAAGGATGGTTATTATTTTTAAAATGGAAAATAAATAGTGTGGAAAGGATGTGGAGAAATTGGAATCATGGACATGATGGGAATGTAAAATGGAGTGGCCACTGTAAAAAGCAGTATGGCAATTCCTCAAAAAAGTCAATTATAGTGGCAATGCAGACATTGAAAACAGGGATTCAAAGAGATACTTGTACATCAGTGATCATAGCAGCATTATTCACAATAGCCAAAGATGGAAACAACCCAAATGTCCACCAACAGATGAATGGGTAAACAAAACATGGTACATATACATAGCAGAATGTTTTTTGGTTGTAAGAAGGGATGAAGTTCTGAGTCAAGCTGCAATGTGGATGAACCTTAAAAACATTATGCTGAGTCAAATAAGCCAAGCACCTAAGGACAAATACTGAATGGTTTCACTTATGTGATGCATCTGGAAATAGCAAGTTCATGGAGACAGAAAGATTAGAAGTTACTAGGGGATGGGGCAGGAGGGAAAGGGGAGTTGTTGCTTGGTCGGCATAAAGTGTTTATAAATTTAGGGAAATTTTAAAGAATTTTTTTAATCTAAAAAACTGAAATATCATCCTGAATAATACATAATGGCTGTATTGTATAGAAAGAGGAAATAGAATATTTAATCTATCTCTTAAAAACCAGACTTGCCCTTTGAACAATAAAACGATTATCCTGAATGTAAGCCATTACCTGCAGTAGGAACTATTTAAAATGACTTAAGCAGCTTCATTCATTCATTCACTGTCCTATTTTGACTTTTACATCCATAAAACATTAATTTGCTGTGTAACTCCATGTTGTTGCTTGACCAGTATAAAGAAGTGATGTCGGACTGACTTGGGTATTAAGATAGTCTTTACTTGGTTTTGTTATCTCTATCTTCCTACCTCAATAGTGACAAGAAAGCAAAATCTGCTGATGGTGGAATATTTCCGTACTATTCCCTAGGCATGGATTCCAGAGATAAGTAATTTTAGCTGTATTCATACCAAATAACTTGTTGAGCTTTTCTTTCTTTTCCAATTAATTGGCAATAGAATTCTGCCTGAGGCATATCCAACTAGCTAATTTAGTGGAATTTCTTAATAGCAGTTTATATATTTATAGAACTAAGGAATTCATTTTCATACGCATTTTCACCTTTGGTCTTTATTACATCCATGCCAAAATAACATTTTTATATATCACACATGAAAAAGTAATGTTCAGAGAAGGGAAATCATCAACCCAAAGTAGCAAAATACTCTTTCTTAGCTAGAATTTAGACCCAAGTTTTCTGATCAAACTCATGTGAAAAGAGCAGGACTCTTGCCAGCTCACTTGTTACAGGTAATAACAATTTGTAACTTTCCAAAAGATTGTTCTCAAGGAGAAACATTTGAGTTTCTAGATGAATAATAGGTTACATCTTAATAATCTTCCAAAGATATCCCTGGCTCCCCTAAAATAAGCCTACACTTGTCAGACTCCTGTTGGTTAATTTCCTTCACTGGGAAGACTTGATCCCATTTTCATTGCTTTCCTGCTGGCAAAAACCTGTTCATGCCAAAGCACATATATATTAGAGTGCTTTTGATTTACTCTAATGGCAGCTGCATGTGCCCGTGACAAAACTACCATCTGTAAAGTAAGGAGTAGGTTTAGGCATAATATGAAAGCCCGTTTTCTGTAATTAGCATGCTCTGACTGTGGAATAGGGTTTCTCCTAGAAGGATGCATCCCTGTTCTCAGCTGGTGGGTTGACCAGCCTCGGAACGGGAGAATCCTGGATTGGCCAAATGAGTGTTTCCCCAAGACTTCTTAGTACGGGAATCATCTGAGGAGTCCATTAAGAGGTGGTTTCTAGGGCCTGGCTATCTGTGTATTAACTAGGTCCCTAGGTAAGTTTTATGATCCGCTGTTTTTGGAAACCCTGACACTTTCAACTCAGCAAAAGCGATTGCCTTGGTGCAGGGAATGTGTCAAGTGAGGGCTGCAAATCATAATTAAAATGTGGTTACTGGTTGGAGGATTGAAAATGACTAATGGGAATGTAAAGAACGTGCAGCATGAAAAAAGAAGAAGGAAGGAAGGCGGAGAGAGTGCCAGGGAGGGGTGGGGGGAGGAAGGCAGGACCGAGGATCAAGCGCAGCTCAAATGGAAGAGGTACTCACAAATAAACAACAAAAGAAATTCCCCCATAAACTAGAATCTTACTAAATGCTTTATCACTTATCAAAATATCTGGATAGCTTTTCATAAGAAAATTATCTCTTACTCTAAGTTTGCAGTATTTTTTTAAGTCTAAAAATATTCTGATTCTGCTGGAAAAGAAGATGCTGGCTTATGATTGCTTCTGGACTCTTAGATTTCAGTGGCAATGCTAGAGGATTCAAAATGTCATAACCGCCATCTCCCATCTTCCCACGGTAGAGCAGAGTCTGCTAAGGATTTCTCTTGCTAGATTCTGAGCTTTGACTACACTTAAAAGTCTCTCTCGTGTATTTAACCCACACAATGCCTTGGAATAAGTGCCATAGACACTCCTTTAGCCTGATTTCTTTCATTCATTTATATACTAAAAAAAAAATAAAAATCTTGAGAAGCTACTGCATGCCAGGCAGTGAGCAAAGTGCTGGGAATAAATGTTTATGACGTGGTAATTGTGCTCCAGGAACTCACAGTATCACATGGAAAGACATATTGGTTAAAAAAAAATGAACACAAAACAAAACACAAAGTAAACAAAAAACCTGACTGTAAGTAACTCCTTCTCCCAGACTAGAGGAGCATTTAGACTCAAACTGACAATACCTCCAGTCTCCTCAACTCTCTCTCCAGGTTTTGTCCTCTGTTACCTTGGGAAGGTCACAGTGTCGCTGGACATCTACAGAAGTCGTTGCCAACGCCAGGGCGTCTCCGTTATGCAGGGCCAGTGGTTGAGAGCAAGTCAGAAGGAGGTGAAGGTGCCAGCCCCACACCCACCCAGCCCCGAGTGTTAATGGCCCCTCGGCTCACAGGTGCATGTTTCTCCAGGTACACCTGCCTGGCTGGTCAGGACCTGTGGAGTCGTGTCCAGCCCTTTCCTGGGCCAGTGACCCCTCTGCCCCAGATGCAGGGTGGGTCCTGCCCCAGGTTTGTTCAGTTCATTCTGTGTGGTGGGTAATTCCCCCTTGAATAACCACACGCGAGGCATTGAGAGATGTTCTTTAATAGATGGTAGAGTAGGAAGTAGCGGACTTTGCCTCCAGTCTCTCTGCCTTGGTCTTACTCCACAGCCAGCTCTGCTTTCAGGTTGCCCCTTTGAGTGCTAATTACCCTTAGAAGCCCCGGTCCCAGCACCCCTTCTGCAGCAAGCTTGCTTCCGTCCCCCAGGCTCTCAGGAGGCCCCTTCAGCACAGACCAAGGGCTCACCGTGCCCACGCCAGGCCCCATTCTCCAGGAAGTCCTGGCCAGGACTGGGGTGTCGGGGTCCTCCTCTCTGGCAGCAGCTTCCCCATAACTTCCTGCTTCAGCAGAGGCCTTTGTCTGCCCTAAGCTTTGCCCCTGTACCCCCCAGGCAGGCAGCTGCCCCAGCTCTCGGCCCCTGGGGACCCCTGCAATTCAATCTCTATTGAGAAGGGACCCTGTGCCAGGCAGGAGGGAGCCCTCCCCTTGCTGGCCCCACCTCCCTCCCTTGACCCCCTGGAGCTGAGAGCCGGGGGGGCACGTAGGAGTAAGATGAGCGGACCCTAAGTACTCTCGGACACCCCGCTTCCAGGGGGGACGCCCCGCTTCCAGGGGGGATGCCCCGCTTCCAGGTGGTTGCCCCAAACCCCATGCAGGTGTTTCCATCAATTGATACCAAGCAATTGCAATTCCCCTTCCAGCTTCCTAAACCTCCCAGGCGACCTCACTGAGTATGTCAGCAAAATGGTTTGCGTGGAAAAAATGGTAATTACACCATTTCTTTATTTTCACACAGCACTTCATGGTTTATGAAGCTCATCCATATATGTTAGTTCATTGAATCTCATTGGATTCACTTTGGTGTGAATTAATTTAAGACTTTATCCTCACCAGGCACAGGGTCTGGTAGACTAAGTCAAAGTAATAACTATCTTACAATAGTGACAATAGCTAATATCTTTAAAGCATTTACTATTTGCAACGTACAGTCATAAGTACTTTACATGCATGATTACATGTAATCTTCATATCCATCTAATATATCATATCATATAACTGCTTTACTGTTGAGAAAAGTGAGGCAAAGAGAAAATAACCTGGGGAAGGAGGATTAAAACCCAGTCACTGAGGCCAGAGCCAGTTTGCTTGACCTCTAGGCCGCACTGTCTTCTTGGTAGACGTTCAGGCATCCAGGTCTTCTGTGAAGGGGAAGGTGTCCTGCAGAGGCACAGTCAGGCTCCAACGCCCGGCACGTGGGTGAATGCTGAATTCTAAAGGTATCGTATGGGCGGCATTCAGATCTGTAGCAGATTCAGTGAACAGAGCTGATTTATTGAGGAGGGGTCCTTGTAGTCTACCTAAAACCAACAAGAGGCAGGGAATATGATGGCTTTTTTTTTTTTTTTTGAGTTACTGGGAATGGAACCTGGGACCTTGTATGTGGGAAGCAGGTGCTCAACCACTGAGCCACATCCGCTCCCTGATGTCTTAAAGTCACTTCAGGTCACATTAGCCAACTGACCAATTCATTAGGCCACTTCCCTCTACAGCAGGGGTGCTTAACCAGGGGCCCATGGAAAGATTTCAGGGCTTCCATGAGCTTGAATTGAAAATTCAAAACTTTCTTCTTGTGGGGACATGTTGTTTATGAAATAACACACAGCACAGTGTGGACTTCGTAAGGGGTCCATGGCTTCCACCTGACTGCCAAAGGGGCCCGTGAAACAAAAAATGTTAAGAACCCCTGCTCTATAATGATTAGAATATGATCAAGAGGCATAAAATACCAAGATTATAAGGTTTTCTTCCTGCAAAACGAAGTAGTTACTAGCAGTGTCTCCTTCCTGGGAGCATTAGTAGGAAAGCGTTTTCTCGTGGCTATCCTCATACCTTCTTCCAATACAATTAGATCCCTGACAATAGTTTAAGGGGAAGCAGCTTCTTATACACAGGCAGCTGCAAACACCCTAATAGGCCAGGGAGTCCTTCTCTACTCATTTTATTGCATCAAATAATGTACCTCTTGGGGGAAATGTGTTCCAAAACCTCACTGAGTTATTGTCTTTCTACGTATTGTGAATGCAAAGACTCTGGTAGTCTATGAGGAAATCATGGCACATCAGGGTAGCTACGGATTTCCACTTTTCAGAGAAGAGAGAGACTGGAAATAGAAAGCTCTCAAGTCAACACTGAATCCTGACATCGTCCCTGGGTTTGCATTGCCATCAATCAATACTAAGCAATCGCAATTGGTCAGGAGAGTAAGGAAAGCTGAGAGTTGCTGAACAGACAGAAAAAGCAGAAAGTAAGTGAAGCCATCTTCCATGGGACAAAGTCACATGCCCATTTCACTCATCGATTTGCTTCCTCATTAAGATGTGCTCGTCTTCTTCCTTTTACCTTCAGGCTTCTCTTAATGGTCTTGAAACTAGAATTGTCCTCAATGAATTACTTTGCCTATTACTCCTCTTACACGGAGGTGAGTTCTGGACTGGCTGTGGTACGTGATTGTTTATGCTTTAATTTACCATTTCCAAATGCAGACAACTCACACGTCTCTCCAGCTTATTCCAGTATTAGGCACTGTAAGTTCTTCAGCAAATATTTGCTCTGATCATACTAACGGGTTTTAAAAAAGCTTAACACATAATTATTATTGCCTTCCCATGTCTTAAAATCAGAGATGAAGCCAACTCCCAAGATAAATAACAACGACAAAAAAATTTGACCCCAAAGTTATGTTCATGAAACGAGTGACAGAAACACTAATGCTGTGTATTCAAAGATGGAAATGGGACTTCATTGGGTGTGCGTTGTCATAGGGGTTCAATGAATAAGGGGGACATCAGCTATATTTATAAGATAGATAAGCTTTACATAGATGGGGAAAAAATCAGATATGCCAAGAAAAGGAACAGGAGAATATGAAGAGAAGAGGGGTGGAGGCTGGAGAGAACAAGGAGGCCTTTATTGCTCAAACAGCTTATTGAAGTTATGTTGGAAAGCCACTTCATTCCATTCCTACATGGAGCGTATGTATACTCTGTGTGAATGTATATGCATATCAATATATATGCGTGTGTGTAGACAATTTGAGGAGCCCAATGGGACTTACATGTTGAGTCCCATCACAGGCAGTGAAGCTGGAATGTTATCTTGCAAGCAATCAGAAACAAAAAGTTCCCATTAGGTCCAACTGCAATGTCACAGCTTTATTTTATGGCAATTTAATTTCTTGGACAGGATAATAATCATTCATCTATTCAGCCAATATTTACTGGGCATCTCCTTTGCATAAGTCACACATTCTTTACCCTAAAGGAGCTCAGAGCCTAATAGTAAAGACATAAATAAAAAACACACGCATCTATTACATAGTTAACAAGAGCAGTGATAGAGATGCAAAGGTAGAAGAAAAGGAGCTGCCCTGAATTTACTCTGTACTAGGGATGGTTAGGAATGAAGCTAAAACCTGAGTAACGACTATTATTTAGCCAGGTAGGCATGCCACAAGAAACCTGGACACAGTGGAGTGCAGAGAGATAACTCTGATGGATGGGTACTAGAAGAAGGAGTGCAGAGGCGCATGGCTGGAAAAGGCCATTTAGACTAAGCACCAAGGCCACCCTCCAGACACACAGGCCCTGCCGCAGAGCGCTGGCTCTCACGGGCTGGAACGCTCGCCCTCGCTTTAAGTCTTTGCTGGAATATCCCTTTTTTCTATGAGGCCTATGCTGACAGCCCGTTTAAAGCTGTGAACCCCAGCCCTACATTCCTGCTCCTTGCTGCCATGCTGGGCTTAGACTGACGAGTAGCAATTAGCAGCTTCTGATAAATAATTTATTGAATTTATGTTGTTTATTGTCTGCCTCCCTTAGCTAGAATTCAAGCTCAAGCAGGGCAGGCATTTGTTTTCTGTTTGTTTTCCAATGCAAAGTCAGCTCTTAGAAGAGTGCCTAGTCCATGGCTGACCCTCGGTGACCATTTGCTGAACAAATTAAAGAGGTGAAGATGAAAGGCCAGAGTGAAGAAATATTCATGCCCCATGAATGATTGGACATGGGAGTTGAGTGAAGAAGCCGAGAATGAATCCATTTTCTAGCATGGGTGACTGAGTAGACGGCAATTTCACTAATGGAGAAAGGAGATGCTGGAGGAAGAGCAGGCTTAGAAGGAGGGTGGCGAGTTCTGTTCTGAGGAGCCTGCGGGCTGTGCTGGTGAGAATTCCACCTGCCGCTCGGGGCGCTGGGCAGGCACAGAGGGCTGAGGCATCATCGGCATGTGAGTGACTGTCAAACAGTGGAACAGATGACATCGTCCAGGAAGAGCGGTGCACGAGACGAGCAGGGTCTAGTTAATACCATGAGTAATACGATGATTTAGACTATTGTATCATAGATTATAAAGTATCATCTTCCTCTAAGGCTATTTGGGGGAAAACTGGATGACATGAGGTAATATGGAGCAATCCCGAGAGATGAGGCAGTTGGCTCAATTCTCTCAGCCTTCATAGAACTTCCCAAAGCATGAATTAGTGCATCGCTCCTTATTCCTGCAGCTCTGAGAGGGTGCGGCCCCACCTTGGCTGGGGTTAGAGTGATCTTGGGGGTGCTCCCTCTTTCATTCCAGGGCAAGCTTGCAAGCCCTCCACACCTTCATGTCCATCAGGAGTGAGGCCCCAAAGTCCCAACTTGCCCTGCTTATTAAATTATTTTGAGTCTCACTAATTGATTTTCAAGTGGACGTCCATATAAGGGCTGGCTCTCGGGGGCCACGGAGCTGCATTCTGGAACATTGCATTCACAGCTTTGCTGTCTTTGAAATACGGTGGAAAAGTTTTTTGAGGCTGAAGAGGTTACCTAGGTCTTAGATGAAAACAAAATGTATTCCTTTTTTATTTGACAGGAGATTTTAAAAATAATTTATACTTTTGGAACAATATTATTTTGTGATTCATACATACCATATATTTCTGTAGGTGGCATACATATTTCCTGACGATCAAGGAGCATTCTGAAATCATGTGATCCTCTTTTCCCTCTGGATCTTCTCCAATTTCAAAAGATTATTGTGACATTCCACTAGATGTGGTTTTGACAGGCGAGGTATTGAATTCCTTAAACAATAAGTGTGAAATATTAGATGTCTTGTTTCTAAAATAAGGACAGTGACCACTCTCATCTGAAAGAATGCCATTTCAAAAGATTAGATCTTGGCAGACTGGAGAGAACAGGCGTATTTTAATTCAGTTATTGTTCTATTTACTCTGCTGCCACGTGTTTTCTCTATGGTTTTATCCCTTACAGTTTCATGTAGGTAGGGATTTTGAGAAAAGATAATACCAATACTCAAAATTTTATTATTTACAGAATGGAGACTTACAGAGGAAGTTCTAACTTAGAATTATTGTGTGTTAAAGGATATGCAAAGGAAATTTCAAAGGATTCAGAGGCACTTTTAGAACGAATAAGGTTACTTCTAAAAGTCCCTAAAGTGTTTGAGAGTCAGTTTTTAAGAGTAAACACGTTGGGTATTCAATAATAATGAGAGATTTTAGTATCCCCAAACTGCAGGACCTAGTTTCAGGCAGTACATCCCAAGCAGCATAAAGTAAAGTGATGGGGATGCGTGGATATGAATGGCTTGTGTAACTGGAAGACTGAGATGACATTTGGCTAAAAGGACAAGTTATCATCTAGGTAAATGAATTTTTCTATGAGTCAGTGGTGACTACACCTGGAAAAAGAGTATTGGGAAAGAGAACAAAACAAAATATGTAGCAAAGGGAGTGAAGGAGCAGGAAGACTCGCTGGGGAACCAGACCTTTACCTTACCCCGACTTGTTGTCCTATGTGAGAGTTGGAAGGAGGCATGCAGTCAGTACTGTGTTTCACTGGGCGGCTGTGGAGATCATGAAGACCATGTATATCACTTATCTTCTTCGCTTAGAAGCTTCCAAGATGGCGCCTACGGGGTTGGGGAAACTTCTCAATTCCCCTGCTTCCCAAGACTTACCTCATCCTAACTAGCAAATCCACTCACAGTTTTTAGAATAAACACTAGCCTTTTTGTCAAACACCGTAAGGGCCATGTTAGTGTCTCCATTAGATCCATGATTACCAATAATAAATACCTCTGATTGCAAGGGAAAGATTAAATCACTAAACAGAATCTACACAGAAACGTTGTAGTTATATAAGTAACTACAACTGAAGTTACTATACAAGTAATTTAACTGTAAGGAATGAACAAGTTAGAAGGGGAAATATAGAAATTACCTACCATGTCACTCCCTGATCTTCTCAGAGACCAACTTATCAGAAAATGGATGGTTTTTAAAATTGAAATTAAAAATCAGAGAGAGAAGTGATGTGAAGGTGGTTTAATGAAGGCTAATGTCTTCTTGGGTCAAGAAAGAGAACAAAATATGAAGCAGTTACTACTTTCTGGATGACTAAGTGAAAGGATAAAGGGAAATCCATTTTGCAGCCAAGATTGAAAGAGAATCCCATAAAAGTAAATTTTTAAAATGTAAGACCAACCAGATTGTTGTGTTTCTTAAACTGAGGACAAGTAATACCAAAGAGAGGTCAGAATTCTGTTGAGATATATTATGAGGTTTGAGGTCTGGCTTATTGGGGTTGCACAGATTCTTTTGCCTAATAATTTATAACTTATTAATGTTTATGTATAATAACAAACTCACTCACCAGAGCAAAAACTTGTCAAAGCTCGTCTGCCTGCCATCAACAGATGCTTTCATGACCATGCATTTTAAGCTCAGCCATTTTGTTGCCTCAGACATTGGTTTTCAAATGTTTTGACCACAAATCAGAGTAAGAGATGCATTCTACCTCTTATATATAAATGCAGTCATATGTAATTTAAGTAAAGCATTCACAAGACAAAACTACATGGCAGGTACTTTGATAATTCCTTTTCTTTGCCTATTCTCTTCTCTTCTCTTCTCTTCTCTTCTCTTCTCTTCTCTTCTCTTCTCTTCTCTTCTCTTCTCTTCTTTCTCTTCTCTCCTCTCCTCTCCTCTCCTCTCCTCTCCTCTCCTCTTCTCTTCTCTTCTCTTCTCTTCTCTTCTCTTCTCTTCCATTCATTCCATCCTTTTAATGCTGGCCACAACTCATTAATATTTGCTCTTTGCCAGGTATTAGGTTGTGATCTGTAGTTTGAAATGTATGGGTCTACAAGTATATTTTATTTTGTGGTCGAGGTGGATTCATTTACAAATGCATTTCTTACAAACAAAAAACAAAATGAAAACATTTTAGAGACATTAAGTAAAGCAAGAAGAACAAAAATCAGGAAAGTTTCTTGAGGAGACTTAACTAAACATCGAGATGTCCCTTTGGTCATTAGCACAAGGGACAACTTCTAGGGGTCAGAGCTGACTCATGAACCAGTGGGCTTATCAGTCACCTGATGGGAGCTATATACTTAGATTGATAAGAAGAGTCAGTTCAGATATTAATATTTTGTATTAATATATAATATTGACATTTCTAATATAATTTTTCATATTCATCCTAATGTTACTTTAGGAAGCAAGCTATATTTGCAAATAAATTCACTTCCATGTTCACAAACAGAAATTTTTTTTCAAATAAAGGTTAATTCTGGAAGTCACTACAACTTCTCTAATCTCTGGGGACATTTTGTTGTTGTTGTTGCATGCTTATGTCCAAGCCATAGGAAAACACCTCTAGAAATTTTTTTGTTTCAAATTTTGTTATGCTAGATATATTTTTCTATGTGTAAAACACCTGAGGAAGAAATGGAAGCAGTAATTAGTGTAATTTAGAAAAATAGTTTAGTCAATAAAGGCAAATGAAGAAAAAGTTATGATTTGAGCTAAGTTTTTCATGAGTTTGTTGCACCTTTTCACTGGGTGTAAAAGTCTGTAACGCAGAAGGGTCGAGCCAGGGAAGGCTGACTGAATACTTTTGATATTCCAAAGAAACCACATGGAAGGCCAGCAGCAGTCATGCCATTTACTATTCACAAGTCCTGATGACAGCTAGTAGGGCAGCAACTGTGCCACTCAGCAGGGAAACAAAGATTATATAGGGTTAGACAGAACAAAGAGGGGATTTAGCTAATATATAGAGCAGCTCAAGGGTGCATGTAGCCTAGTAAATGATTAACAGTGAGTGTGTGCATGAGGGGGAATTGTGTAAGTTTCCAGAATAGTAAAATCATGGGTTCAAGCACTTAACATTCCCTTGATGCAGACTGTGATTGCCATTTTAGCTTCAAGCTTTTTCCTGCTGAGGAGGAGTGGGCCACTGACTGGTATGGC
Source organism: Tolypeutes matacus (assembly GCA_026826555.1). Lineage (NCBI taxonomy): Eukaryota > Metazoa > Chordata > Mammalia > Cingulata > Chlamyphoridae > Tolypeutes > Tolypeutes matacus. Next base: position 27,424,944 of record JAKSZT010053830.1, on the reverse strand, counting down.
CTTCCTCTTCCCAGCCCTTCTGCCTTCAGGTCCTGAAAAGGGCATTCCTTCTATATACCCTACAAAGTCTTAATATTGTGGTAAAGTTGCTTAAGTTTGATGAATTCTGTAATAACATTCAGGGTCAAAACAAAGCATTGTCCAAATTATACAAAATGGGGGAATCTTTATGTAACCAAGTTTACAATTCACCTTCACATGCAAAATAATCATTATGGCTTAGGAGATACAGAAATTATAGGCTAATACAGATGAAGATTTGGTAATTTACTAAAAAGACCAACAGTAATTATCACTTCTTTCTTAAACTGATTTGAATGTATCAAACTATAATATTACAAATAAAAGTCTCAATTAAATTATTCCATTAATTAACAGTTAAACATGATAAAAGTGAACTAGAGTACAGATAAAGAGAAGAAGCAAATTATTAAAACAAAATTACCAATACTGGATAAATTAAATCAGAGAGTTATTAGGGAAAAGGAGGGGAGGTGATTATTAAAATTAGAATGGAACAGAAGAAAGGAATAAGAGAAGGCCAAGCATCAGTATATAGTTAGAAGCAAACCTTGAGATGAAATAATTGCATAGGCATGCTCTAGTTAAATTTTACTATTGAAGAAAGATGATGCAGAGAATTTACATGTTATTATTCAGATTATTACAAGATTTACTACCAGTGTGTTAGATTGGCTGATGAAAATCTCATTTGAGAGAGGATATTTATGTTAGTTGGTGTCTGAAGTCTCTGGTTGACTCTGTTCTCTGCAATTAAAGTGATGTCCAAATTGGAAATAAATACCTCACCTCATTCAATACTTGGAGAGACAGAATTAGACCTACTGTTTCTGAAATGGGCTTTATTATTTTAAAAATAAATAATGGATGGTTATGGGGTTTTATTTACATTATATACATTTGGATAATATTTTACATGATACTATTTTGGGGGCAAGTTGTAAAAATCAAAGGTCTAAAGAGAGGAGATAGATTAACTTCTTTGGAAACAATTGCTCTCACTAAAATAATAATGTCCACTTTGGTAAATGTTAATGTGTATAGTAACTATACAGTTATGTGAATTAAGTCAACAAAGAGAGCAACAGAGAGAAGGAATTGCTGTTTCAAGTGTCTTGTTCTACCACATAGTTACGAGTTATTGTCAAATTTGATATGAAAATTTAAAAAACAACAAAATGAATTGTTTGCAGAGAGTAAGAGGGCTATGATCCAGAAATTGACTTATCTTGTCTTTCACAAATTTGAATGTTTTATGAATCCATTTTTGTGATTCAACAAGTTAAAAGGGTTATTTTATGGGAAAATATTGGGTTTTCCCAAAACACATTAAAATATTTTGTTGACTGTTCTCAAAGACCAGGACAAACATTTAAACATAAGACCGAGAAAAGACTGGTTTCTGAAAATAACTGCCTTTGCTCTGCTCATGTCCCTCAAAGTTAAATCAAATGCTTAACGTACATTGAATCAAATTAAATCTCAAATTTTGAGTTTATGTTCTTACATATTTCCAATGGCAAATGAAATTTTGTGGAACAAAAAATGACCAAATGTTAATACAGAGACAAAGAGAATTTGAAAATTAACATTTTCAGTGAACTCTACCAAAATTCAAAATTTTATTTTACAAACTCATAAAGTATTGTTTTCAACAGAAAAACACAAAACTATTTTTTTTTTAATTTGATGGGTGAACTTTTTACATAGTATAATAACATAAATATGTGACTTCAAAATTCCAAAGCCGGGTACTACAGCAATGGAATTGAAGGTTAAATATAAAAGAAATAGAACTTCATGGGATATTATAATTTTGAAGCCTTTAAATATAGAATATTTAGCAAGAAAATTAAAATATTTGAATGCTTGGCAGAGGCAGATTCACAGTTTTCTGCTAAATTTTCTTTCACAGTGATTCAAATTTCTCAAGAGATCCTCTCATAAATGGAGAACAGAGTGACAGAACGTTCATTCACAAACTTCGCGCACATTCAGTCTCTTTTCCACACAATTGAATAAGGGTTACAGTACTTCTTGCTTTTTCTTTCTTTCTTTTTTTTTTTTTGTAAGAGTCACTATCAGTTTTCCTTTTTCCCTGCCATTTCAAATATTAATTATCTTGCTCGTGAAAATGTAAAAGAAATAATTTACATGGGAAATAATTTACATGGGAATCCCTGTAATTTCTGTGTAATATCTAGGTAATCTAAGCACCTTAAAAAAAAAAAAAAATATATATATATATATAAACAGCATTTATGTAAGCAAATGCACATATATGCATATATATTTATATATCATTTTACAGATATTGGTATGTATTGTGAAAATTTTGATTTTTACCCACAATAAAAAATAATAATAATAATTTAAGAAACATAAATGCAAAAAAAAAAAAGAAAGAATTTAGTTACGGAGTTTAAGTTTTGATGTCTTATCTAGTCAAAATCATTCAAATAAAAATCCTGTATGTATTTTCTGTCTCTTATAAGTACATGGTTATGAAAAAAGAAATCCTTAGTATTTTCAGTAATTTTTTCAAAATGAAGAGGAAACCCTGATTGCATAATTCACCCTAGATGCCAATTTTATACCAAAGAATATGTCACAGATTTCTTAGACATCTTCATTATGTAGATTAGTGTTAAACCATTTCTAAGCATTTTATTTGTTTTAAAGTTAAAGAAAGCAAAACATGTAATGCATGAGAACATTTCCTTGTAAAACTAAATAATGAGAGTGTAAAATTAAGGTGTCACTGTTCACCCCAATTCTACTCCCTCTCCCACAAATCCTACCAACTTCCCGAAAGGCAATCCATAAAATAGCTTATTAGATTTTAAATGGTATTGCAATTCATTAAAAGATTAATTTGGGCATGACAGACCTCTTTACAAGATTGGATCTTCCTCTCTAGGGACATGGTATAACTCTTCATCTATGGTTTCGTTTTACATCTGCCAGTACAGTTTTATCATTTTATTGATATAGATTCTAAAAACTTAAACTCATTGCATTCTCTACTTTAGATACTTTTGGAATCGTGACCTACATGGAAATTCATTGTGAATTATAGAAAAAAAGATATCAATTATCAAGAACCATGAAGGGTCTGAGTGTTTGCCATACTTGCAAGCAAACACTTCAGTGGGCTGTAGTTTCATAAATGCTGCTGGACGACATGAAACTCCTGGGTCAGACAAAGACTTGATTACCCATAGCAAGAACAGCGGAGTATTGCCACTAGGTCCAGTTTTTTGAGTCCCACTTGCCACGGGGTGATGGGCAAAGGCCGGATGACCTCTACACAGAATGTGGAGCTAAGTTAAGGCACAAGACTGAGCTTTGAGACAGCCTCTGACTTTTATAATAGACACTGAGCATTTCTGTCCTTTGCTTTCGAGGGAGACAGTCTTTGAAGACTAGAAAGCCTTTGTCCAAAATGAGACATTTGCTGTACAAAGTTCCTGGGACAGAGAGTCCAGAATAAAGCACAGCTAGAGTCCCACAAGATGCTCAGGAGCATGAGATTACGTAAAATTTCCTAACGGAAGCACAGAACCACAATATATTTAAACTTTTAATTTTCATTTTCCATGCATGAGGTGTGAACTTTTTTTCCCCTGGCAGATGCACATTAGCCAGCTGAAGGGAAGAACTGAGGTAAACTTGGTGGAATCAGGAATTTTCTTCTGTTGATTGCTATTTAAGTCCCTAGTACCTAATACATTGCCGGATACGTAGTTGGCACTCAAATAGTATCTGCTGAATACACCCATAAATTAAACAAAATTATTCATGTTTTTCTTTCTCCAATTCCTCCATTTTTACATTTAAAATATAATTTCTTGCAGGAAAATAAAAGGACTTTCTTTGAATTATCTGTAAATTTGTAAGAGTGTTTCAGGTGACCCAAGATGCACACTATCTTTCAGGACTTCATCACACACGTGAGAAAGACATAATGAACGGGGTTTAACCAGGGACATCAACGCTGGTTTAAGGCACCATCACATCATCGCAACACCTTAATCTCATAGCCTGTAAAGACTTAATAAAATGATCTTCCTTAAACAACTAAAAATTTGATCTCATTCCTCCATTGAAACTCTTAGAAGGGATTTTAGTTGTAGAATAATTTTTAAAAATCAGATCATGCGATTCATGATCCAGCTCCTGCTGCCATTTTGATACATAGTTTGTGCTATAATTTTGTGAATTTAATTTCCATTCCTTGATTATGATATACGCTCTTGCTGTCTTACTCCATATCCTGTTTCTCTCATTTCCGTGCCTTTATACCTAATGTTACATATCCTTAGATCATTTACACCCACGAATAATATTGTATGTTACCGCTTCCAAGTAATCGCCCTTAAGCCTCACCAGAATGAGTTAAGGGTCACTCCTGTGAACTTTCTTGCCAAATTTTGCTTTTTAAAATCATGAAGATCATACTAGTATAATTACTGATGTCTACCCACATGTCATCTGGAGTGTGAACCACTTGTTATATTGCTAACATTTAATCCAAAGGGTCAGAAGTGGTCAGTATTTATGGACAGAATAACTAAACCTACAAATGCAGTACAAGAGCAGTTCTGTATACTAACCTCTGAAAGCGCCCAGGTGCGCATGCCTCCAGCTCCTCTCACTCTCTTTCACTTCAATTGTACGAGGGAGGGTGACAGTCTTTTTTCTTAGCTCATGAGACTGACACCTGAAAAGCAGCTGCCATTTATTTGACATTCATTGAACATCTATATGCAAAATTCTGTGAAGAGTGTAAAATGAATAAGATAGTTGTTCCCATCAAATTTTAGGGAGGTAAATCTGTAAAAAATTAACACAAGAGAATGGACAAAAAGTGAAGGAAGGTCAGAGAAGATGTTTTGAATGTTTCAGTGCCATTACAGTTGAAAACATGCAGTGCAGTTGGCACTCAAATAGTATCTGCTGAATACACCCACCTTTATGAAAAGGTTAAAGTGAGAATTTTAAAAATTATGTAGAACTTGGATCTTTGCTTTGAACTTAAAACTTATGATTGTAAATTTATCATTTTATTTTTTTCTTGGTATAGGTCTGCTGAATGGTGATTTTATTGCATAAATCATAGCCATGATGTATCAACCAAAATGTTTCAGCTTTTTAAAATAGTGAGAATTTAAAAGCACTGATATAATCATTTGAATATGAAATCAATTCCTTTACTTTTCTATGACTTCCCACCCCACTCATTATTCAATCTGCCCCACAGTTTGTGAGGAATTCAATGGTACATATTTTTGTTTTGACTTTATAGTCTTTAAAAATCATTTCATGCACTCTTAAAAACAACTGGTCCTACTCACATGCATATTTCATCCATTTAGATAATATTTTGTACAATTACAATAATAAGTATAACTGCATAAACAGAATTGGGAATACATTCAACTGATCCTAACACACAAAAAACTCTTCAACAACTTCAACAGTGGAAAGTGAGATAGAGGTATAGAAATAGACAAAGAGATATAGGCAGAAATAAATGATTGATAGTTAAATGATAGGTTAGATAGATAAAACGAAAGCAGTAAATATTTTCTTAAAAGCAAAACCAGCCATCCTATCATGATCAATAAAACAGCTTTCTTCATTGATATAAATGCGAGATTATATTACCTAATTACATTGCCCTAGTATAAAGAATGCATTTTGACTCTTATAATTTATATGTACATGTAAATTCATTGTTTGATCGTTATGATATTGAAAATAATTAGTGGCTCACCATAATATTTTCTCTAAGAATCATGTGATAAAAGTTATTTTTTGCATATTTAAGCTTACTAAACTTGCCCCAATCGAAATTCTACAAATATTTGAAGAAAATGCTTTGTATTATCATCAAAGTGTGTAATGCTGAATGGACAAGCATGTAATTCCAGTTAAAATCTCTAAATAATAAATATCATTTATTGTTGACACTCACATGCTTAAAAATACTATTTCCAATCCATACAGTCAACCTGAAAGATACAGTTACCCTTATTTTGTAGATGAGAAAAGTGAAAAATTATTTAAAGCACTTGTTTCTAAATCCTGTTTTCTCAATCTGCATTCTGTGTTTCCTGCTGAATGCTATCCACCTCCTGTAAAGACTGTTAAGCAGAAAATTAGAGGGAAAAAATCAAATCAATCAACTGAAAATAGCCAGGCAAAAACATTAAATAAGATTGTATGTATTAACTAAACACATTGTGGAGACTTCCATTTATGTCCATGAAGAATTCTGCTACAGAAATTGCTATCTTGGGGTAAAAAACTGGAAACCTGGGGTGTGTGTGTCGGGGGGTGGTGGATTAAATGAAACAAAACAGCATTTAGACAGCAAACAGCACAAGACTGGAGGGTCTGAGAGAAAGGAAGTAAATGACATTAGACTTAGGGTTGCCCCACTTAATGCCTGAGGGAAATTTACAGGCAATAGCAAAGGGAGGGGAACCCGAAAAGGGCCCAGCACTTCCCCTGAGTTGAAGAGCCGAGGGTAGGATGTGTGAGATCAAGCACCACAGTAGAGAGGGGTGCACAGAGAGACCGTCTGAGATCTTCAGAGGACACCGCTCAGGTTTTGGCTGATTATAATTCTATGCAAGCATGGGAGGAAACTGGGGAAATAAAACATTAGGGCCCCAAATCCCTGCAGCTCAGCAGTTATAGGAATAGTTCATATCCCATCAGCTAGAGCATAGAGACCTCATAATAGTGGGCTTTGGATAGAGTCTACAAAAGGGCCACACCTAAGAAGAGGAGTTAAATAGAACTAGAATGCAGGCTGCTCTGGACCTACTCTGTTAAAGCTTAAAGCAAGTTTAAGTAGGATAAAACTGATCCAGAAGTAACTTATCTATGTAACGGAATACAACCCAACAATCACTAGAGTAATATAGCAAAACCTAGCACAAACAACTTAAAATTCACAATGCCGCCATCCGATAAAAATTGCCCATCATGCAAAGAAGCAACCACAGGAGCAGCAGGTGACCTGTAACCAGGAGAAAAACAATCAACAGAAACAGATGAGGAATGAACAGGACGATCAAATTAATAGGAAAGGAAATTAAAAGGCCGTTGTAAATCTTATAAATCTGCTAAGAAGGTAAAGGACAGGTGAACATGATAAGGAGAGAAAGAACACATAAAAAAGATCCAAGTGGAGATTCTAGAAATAAAAGTGCAACATCAAAAATGAAAACTACACTGGATGGGGTGAAGAGCAGAAAAGATCCGTGAACCTGTGCACCTAGCAATAGAAATCAGACCAGGAAACACAGAGTAAAAGGAACGACCAGCACCCACCCCAAGAACAGTCACTCAATGAGTACCGTGCATGTAACTGGAAGCCCAGAAATTGAATGGGAGAATCATTTTAAAAGTGTGATCGAGAATTTTACAAATTTATTTTAAACCACAGATCTCAGAAGCTCAAGAAAACCCAGAGGAAAGATTTTTAAAAAAGCAAAACAGAGTATGACACATACAAATCAAATTGCTGAAAACCAGTGAGAAAAAGAATCTTGAAAGAAGTAAGAAAAATGATACATCACATACAGAGTAATAACAATAAAAATGGCAGAAAACCATGATCAGATATTACATGGACCAGAAGCCAATGGAATGCCATCGCTGAAATCTGGAAAAAAATCAAAAACAAACTCTATACCTGAAATTCTATGCTCAGTGAAAACATAAATAACCCCTTTCTTGGCCAATAAGATAAGAGAAAATCTTTTTCCAACATATGTGCACAACAAGTAATGTTAAAGTTAGTTCTTCAGATAGAAGGAAATGATAAGAAATTGGATTTTGGATTTATGTAAAGGAGTAAAGAACACTAAAATGGGAAAAGTGAGAGTAAATATAAAATATTCTGTTTCTCATTTTTATTCTCTTTAAAATTTAACTGATTGTTTACAGCAGAAATGCTAATGAATTGTGGGGTTTACAACAGATAGAATTCAATCACTGTCTTTCGAACAGTATCACAGAGGGCTGGAAGTATATATTGAGGTGAGGTTTTTATACTCCATGATAAAATAAGATACCACTACTTGAAGAGAGCATGAAAAATTAAAAACCTCAACACACACACACATACACAACATATAACTAAGTGGTAAACAAATAATCCAATAGTGGAGGTAAAATAAAAGAGTAAAAATTACCCAGTTAATTCACAAGAAGTTAGGAAAAGGGGTGAGAGGGGACAAAGAACAGATGGACAAAATAGAAAACAATAGTAAGATGGTAGATTTTAATGCATTTATGTCTATAATTATCTTAATGTAATTGGTTTAAGCACTCCAAATTGTTAGGTTATATTCAAAGGCAGAAATTGCTAGGTTAGATTAAAAATTAACAACAAACTATATCTGTCTATAAGAAATCTGCTTTAAATATACAGCACAAATGTGTTTCAAATAAAAGGGATAAAAACATATGTCACATGCACAATAATCAAAAGAAAGATGAATTTTCTACAGTAATAATCATACAAAGTAAGCACTAGAAGTAGGAATATTATGAGGAATAAAGAGATATACTACATAATGATAAAAGGTCAATTCATCAAGAAGATATATAGATACTACATTTTTATACTTTTAGAACAGAGCTTCAGAACACAAAGTATAATGATAGAATTGCAAGGAAAATATATAATTCCACAATTAAAATTGAAGATGTTAATGCTTCCCTTACGGTAAACAAAAGAAAAATAGACAAAAAAATCAACCAGCAAGCATATAGAAGACTTGAACAATGCTATCTACAAATTTGACCTATTTGACATTTATAGAAAAATACAAGTGCTACACAAACTCTTCCAGGGAATAGAAGAGAAGGAAACATATCAAACTTTTTTATGAGGCCTGGTGCAAAAGTCAAAAGACATCACAAGTAAAAAGGACTATAATTCTTTATTCCACATGAACATAGACGCTGAAGTCTGAAACATTGTTAAACAGAGCAAATCTATAATATGTGAAATGGACAATACAGACGGCTGAGATGGATTGATCTCAGAAATGCAAAGCTGGTTTAACTTTAGGAAACTAATCGATGTAGTTCACAATGTAATGGCAGACTCTACAGTGGTCCCCGTGGCCCCTGCTTCTTGGGATTGACTTATCCCTTTGTAGAATCCCCTCCCCTTGAGTGTGGGGCCCGCCTGTGGCTTACTTCTAACAGGCCATGTCAGAGGTGACAGGGAGACCTGGTCACATGTGCGTGGTTTCCTCACGTAACACTGCAAGGACAGTCAGGAGACTCTCCCCGTGTTAGCTTTGAAGAAGCAAGTTACCATGCTGCGAGCTGCCCTGCGGAGAGGACCATGTGGCAAGGACTTGGGGCGATCTTCACCTTGGAGTGACAACCCAGCGCCGAGTTCTGCCAACAGCCCATGGGTGTGGAAGCAGAGCCTTCCACAGCTCGCCTCAGATGGGGCTGTAGCCTGTGAAACCCTGAAGAGAGGTTACTGCTAGGCCCGGCCTGGAGCCACGGGAACCGAGAGAAAACGCGGCTGACACGGCTGTTATGAAACCGGACATTGTTATACAATGACAAATCTGAGACTGACAGAGCTCATAACTAAAACAAACACAATTGTCTTAATAGTTGCAGAAAAAGGTTTGGCAGAGTTAAACACCATTTCATGATAAAAACTCTCTGCAATTTAGGAATAGAACGGTATTTCCTCATCTTGATAGAGTACAGAAAAGCTGCAGTTCAGAACAAGGCATTTATGTGTGTTCTCATAATTTCTATTCAACGTTGTATTGGAAGTTCTAGCTACTGTATTAAAGCAAGAAAAACACGTAAAATTTTATATATCAGAAAGGAAGAGATAAAAGTCACTTTTATTTGTAGACTTTATTAAAAAATCCTGAGAAGGCTAAAAAATATACATAACCTACCCAGAAGTATTGTGTTACAAGATAGAAGATCAATTTATAAAAATCAGTGACATTTTTTTAAGAACTAACAAAAAGCAATTGGAAATTGAAATAAAAAAACACCACTTATAATAGCATAAAAAGAGGAAGTAATTAGGACTAAATTAAAAGAAGACTTAAATAAATGAAGATATATATCATGTTCCTAGGTAAGAATATTAAGATGCTAATTCCACCTAAATTAAGACTATCTTGATCAAAATTGCAGGAGGGCTTTTTCAGAAAGTTAATTCTAAAATGTGTATAAGTCATTAAAGGACATTTATATGGCTTTTTAAATAGATCCAATACTTTGGAAAATAAACAAGTTACGTTTCTTATACACTAACTGAGTGCAAGGCTTGATAAAGCCACCATAATCAAGATGGTGTGGCATTAGTGTAATGATAAACATACAGAACACTGAGCAAAGTAGAGTCCAGATTCACTATGGTTGTTTTATTTTTGAAAATGTTGCCAAGGGAATTCAATGGAATAGGACAGACATTTCAACAAATGATGCTGGTACATTTAGATTACTCATATAGAAAATAATGGAATTTGATTCTTACTTCACACCATGTATACAAAACTAAATTTAAATGAATTATAGATTAAATCTATGGGCTAAAGCTAAATAATTACTTGAAGAAAGTATGGTGGTCTTGATTCGGAAAATATTTCTTAGATAGGATACAAAAACAAAACCATAAAAGAAAAATTGAGAAATTGGATTTCCTCAAAATTTAAAACTTTGGCTCCTCAATAATCACTTTTGAGGGAAGCCAAGTTACTTGTTCAAGGGAGCTGCTGCAAAGCAAATAGCTAAAGAAAGACTTGTATCGAGAAATTACAAATGACACTTTCTACTCAATTAGTAGAAGACAGACACCTTGATTACAAAGTAGGGTAAAGATTGTAATAGACACTTCACCACAGAAAATGGACATATAAACATGAGAAAAGATGCCCAATATCATCAGTCATCAGGGAAAACCGAACCCAAACCGCAGTGAGTCACCACCACACATCTACTAGAATGGCGGGGCCTTTAAAGAGTGGCCGTCCGAAGGACTGGTGAAGATGTGCGGCAGCTGGAACTCAGAAATCGCTGGTGGGCTCGTTCGGTCACTGTGGAAAACAACATACGTCACAGTTTAAGGAAAGGTAATATGTGGTAAAAATATTTAGATACCTTGTGACCCTTTATCAATCATGAATCTTTAATTTTGCAAAGTGCCAATTAGTGAAAGTGTCCTTCAGTTCTTCCTGGAAAACCAACATCTGCATTTTAATTGTGGCTCCAGTATATGATATCACTCAGAACTCCCCTTTGTTTATCTACTGAATCTTGGTCCAAATGCTTATTTTTGTTCCTTCTCTTATAAGAATATAAAGGTTAGCTTTCATTCAGGACGGGAATGGTTCCACTGCTACCCTGCGATATAAAATTTCCTGTGCAATTGCATATTCTAAGAAACAGCTATCTGAGAGATGTGGGATTCCTACTTAGCTTGCTCGTTTAATTACCTCTTCTCTATGATGTAATTTATGTGGTGATATATTTTATATGCAGTCATGCGATTATAGTTCACTATATTATCAAAAGTCCTAATAAAAATCTTAATTAAATAGTGTTTCTCTAATAAAATAACATAGACAAATATTTAAAGTTTTGTCTTTTAAATTCCCAAATCAGGTTTTGTTTTTTTTTCCAGTGATTGCTGACTCAATGTAGTGTACAGCCAATTTTCTTCTGAATTCTTTCCAAAGAACACCCAAAGATCCTTTTAAAAAGTTTAATATATTTTTAAAAAACATGCAAAATAATTACATTCCATGTCTTTTCTATTTTATAGAAAGGATTTTATAGTCACATGATGAGGACTTTGAGGATAACCTATATAAAATGGTAACACTATGCCTTTGATGTTTTCTGTAAGGTAACTCAGAGGATTACTCTTTTATCACATATTTTTGCCAAGAATTTTTGTAAATTGGCACATTGGTCTCCCCCAAAATAGAGAGGGCTGAAAAGACAGAGAACTCTTTGCACTGATAATGGACAAATATTCACAACCCAAAGATGAGCCAAATTGCTTTCTCCACTTTTTAACCTAGATTTTAAAAACAAAACAAAACTCTGGATTAGATTTTATAACAAAATGCAATAAGAATAAATTACAGCTGATTCAATATCACAGAAACCAGTCAGGAACACATACGTAATCATTCTTTTAGTTAGTTCTCTCAGAGTACATCTCAATGTGCTTTTATTGTTTAAAAATTTCATGAGGAAAGAAACACCATTTACCAAAGGAAAAAATTTTAACCAATTTTTAAAAACCTTTACAGTTTTCTAAGTAAACTAAGATTCTTATTTTCAGACTAGTCAGAGGTATACATGGCTTTGTCATATTCATCTTCAGAAAAGAGAAAACAGCTTTGAGAGTTTTTAGCCCAATGAAAGTCACCATGCAACTAACGAAAGGACTCACGGGATAAATGAACAATCCAGAGACAAGCTAAGAGCAAGGATTTTCGTAGCTTCCTGACAATCCAGAAAGAAATCATAGATAGAATAATGATGTTTAAACGTCTAAAGAAATAGAAACTACCCTCTGATAAAAGCAAACAGAAAACACCAAAACCAATTGAATACTCCAAAATAGACACAGGCATTTCAAAATCAACACAGAAAAACTACTAAATTTATTGAATGAGTGAAATTTGGTATAGAATGATATTCCCATGATAAATCACAGTTATTTTCTTCTTCTTTATAGTTCTGATCAAGTGAAGGAAGGGATGTAAAGACTGTGAACATAATAAAAAACACGCATTTTCTGTTTTAGATGGAAGCATCCTGTGCCTGACAACCCAATCAGAAGGGAAAAGGAAGAAAGGAAAGGATGTATCTTTTACTTACTCCTCTAAAGCACCAGGAAGGGTAAGCTTGGCTTCACAAGCTGGCACTCGCTGCTCGAATAGCCTGCTCTGCCTATTTTTGGTCCTACCTCCTCGGTGATGGTCGATGTCATGATGAACTGTTGATTGTGTGCATGAGCATTTGCAATGGGCTCATTCGCTGCTTGTTTCCAGTTGGAAGTGCTGTTTCGTGTGCTAAAAATGGCTGGACCAACTGAAAATAACTCCATATCATTTTAACATAATGGAGATAGACTTTATGTAAATTCGGTTCTAAAGAGGTTTGTTGTAAATTGCAAAACCACATCCCGGAAGAGAGAAAAATAAAAGCCGTGTTATGTATATAATTCCCTTCAAGTACATATGAATTTGTTACCTGAAACAGCTATATGAACTGTGACTGACAATAGCAGTTTTGAAGGAAAACGTTTTTTTAACCCCCCAAAAATTACCAATAATTCTTTTTTGCTAAAAGCCATGACTAGCTTTTCAAACAGTTATACCAAAACTTCTTTGTAATACAAATATAAAGAAAAACTAAAAATGAATTTGCATTACAGAATACTTTTGACATATTCTCTCTTTAAAAAGCCCCAAATTGCTGTGCACGCGTGGAGTGAGAGGCTTGGGACATCTATCTGCGCGGATCGGCGGCGTGGACCGAACGGTGGAGATTCGTGAGTTTTGAGGCTGCCGGTGGAGGTTGGCACAGGCGGCTGAGCCCCGCGGTTAGGGAAAAAAAATAAAACGGCCATTTGGAGCCGCGGGCGGGGCGAAAAAGTTTTATTTCCTGGGGAGCTGGCTGCCTGGCGCCCCTTGGACCTTGTGTGAGCAGAGCAAATGAGCTAGTAGCACCCGGTGAACCGGAGGGGGGATTCTGGTCAGGAAAGGCAGCTGATTTCCCTACGCACCCAGGGATAAGACCCGGGCTGCTGCGGAGCCAGGAGGAAGGGACACTTCCCAAAGAAGGGAGGGTTCTGTTGGAAGACAGGGAAGGGTATTTTATATTTTTAGACATCGATCTGGCTGCCTGCACCGCCCCATAGCTTTGGGGAGCAGATAAGCCGACCTGAAGCAGCA
>JAKSZT010053830.1:27163599-27405306 GCA_026826555.1 Tolypeutes matacus | reverse complement strand
GCAAGGCTCCAGGATGTGTAAGTTCATTGAGGTTGGTGGGCCACACTGTGGGAGATGTTTGTGTGGGATGTGGTGGGAGGTGTGGGAGGTGGGCAACATGGGAATCCCAGTGGGTTCCGTGTAATATTTTAGGTAATCTAAGCACCTCTTAAAATATATGTATATATATATATATATATAAATAACATTTTTGTAAGCAAATACACATATATGCATATATATTTATATATCATTTTACAAATGTTTGTATGTATTGTGAGAATTTTGATTTTTACCCATAATAATAAATAAATAAATAAATAAAAATAAAATAAAATAAAATAAAAAGCCCCAAATTGAAAAGAACAGGCAAACTTCCATAATTAGCTATTAGCAGGCAATGATTATCAAGCGACTATCAGGCTGGATAGGCCTCTGAATCAGCAACATCTATTGGGCAGCATCTGGTTGTGCTGTTTGAAGGAAAGCTGAGCTGCTGAAACTTTTATCCATGGTGAAGAGTAATGGATTAGCAGTGACCAATTATCTGCTGGTTGCCTGTTCATTATATTCAGTTTTAGTCCAGTGGGCTGCCGGAAGCAATATTCCGGGAATGGCTGGCTGTCACAGGAGGGTTTACTAGTTTACAAGCTTACAGTTCTGAGGCCGTGGAAATGTCCAGATCAAGGCCCCTTCAAGGCGACACCTTCTTCCTGAAAACAGGCCGCTGGCGATCCTGGACTCCTCACAGGGCAGGGCTCCTGGCGGTGTCTGCTGGTCTCTCCCTCCTCCTCCAGGTTTTCTTGCTTCCAGCTTCTTGCATCCATGACTTTCTATCTCAGCTTCTGGGGCTTTCTCTCTGAATTTCATTCTCTTATAAAGAACCCTAGTGAGAGGATTAAGATCCACCCTGGGCCACAGCTAACTGAGGTCACCTCATCAAAAAGCCCTACTTAAAATAGCTTTACACCCACAGGAACCTGTGAGCTTTAAGACATACATTTCTGAGGTCCAACAGCTTCAAACCATCGCATACATCATATCAATAATTTTAATTCTCCCCCCACATTTTGAGGGAAATCTGTTATCTTATTTTCACAGATGAAGGAAACTGAGGCCCAGGGAGATTAAGCAATTTGACCAAGGTCACAAAGTATTAAATTGCACTATAGACTTTGAACACTGGTTTATTTGGTAATAAAACCTATACTCTGTGCCAAGATTCTGATTATTTTGTAATAATCAGGGCAGGCTAAACATTCACTATATTAGAAACCATACATGTGTCCCAGACTTAGTTTTTCTCCATAGGTCTGGTTTTCGGAATGCTGGTGATAAACCAAGGCTGATTTATTATATGACCATCCTGTATGGGAAAAGACTGCAACTCTGGGTATCTTTGGACAACCTTAAGAGATGTAGCAGGGAGACGGACGTAGCTCGGGTGGTTGCGCGTCCGTATGGAGGGACCTGGGTTCCACCCCCGGGACCTCCCGGTAAAAATATAAAAAAGAAAAATATAGAAAGCGCGTCAGCCACCAAGGCCCTGTGTGAGCTGCCAGTCCCCACAAGCCACGCAGCAAGATGAGGACGTAACAGGAGAGTGACACAAAGGAGAGCCAGGATGAGACACACCAAAAAACCAGGAACTGAGGTGACGCAGGCGGCAGGACGCCTCTCTCCCACATTGGAGGTTCTGAGGCTCGAATCCCAGTGAAGACAGGAGGAGAAAGACAAGAAGAAAGGGCAGGAAACACACACACAGAATTGCCCAGCGAATGGACACAAAAACAGCAAAAATGGGGGGTAAAAATGGATAAAAGTAAGTAAGTAAATAAATAAATCCTTTGGGAAAAAATGTATAGGGGAGGAAGATATGGACTATAGCTAGTAGTGATATTTGACGATGCTCTTTCATGATTTGTTAACAAACGGTTCACAACAATGCAGGGTGTTTGTGGGGGGTGACGTGTGGGAGCCCCGTGTGATGTTGTGCATGTTTCTTTTGTAAGATCACGATGTTTACTGAACACTTAAAGTTTACATATATTCATGTATGAATGATATACTTCAATTAATTGTTTTTTAAAAAACAAAACCTATACTCTGCTAGCTCATTGTATTTTCTTCTTTCCCTAATAAACAGGAAATAGGTAGTTTCAAATTGGTCGCTTGAACTGGCCACTTCTATCAAGGAGAAAATTTCCATAATGTTTGCTGTTACACTAACATGCTGTGCTGGAAAAACTTCCATACTAGGAGCCAGAAGCATGAGTTCCAGGTTCAGCTGCCACTAACAAGCCCTACGGCACTCAACAGGAATCTCCTCTGGGCTTTAGTTGCCTTGTCTTTAAAAAGAAAAATTGCATTAAATTATCCTGAGAACCTTCCTGTTTTGAGAGTTTATAACTCAACTGACAGATCTATAAAGGAATAACACTATTATTTAAAATTACATGTTTTCTAAATTTTGATAATAATTACATAGGTATCAATACGACAGATTATCACAACATTTTACCTATACATTTCTTTTGAGCATTTAAATTGCTCTATCCTTTTCTATATAAAAAACACTGACAGGAGGTTTCCTTGTGTGTAGATTTTTTTGTAAAATTATTTCCTTAGGTTATTCACTTTCTTAGAAGTGGAATTATTAAATTAAAGGTGCATTAATTTAAAATTTTTATACAAAGTTTTTTTTTGTAAATGGTGTGTGAAAAAATATTTTCCCAAACACATGGAAATTCTGAATTTTATTGTTCTTTTTAGTATTTGCCAAAGTTGTAGGTAAAAAATACTGTCTATTATATTTTAATGGCGTTTTTTTATTTCTAGTGGTGGCCATTTTTAACTACTTATTACTCATTTCCCTTGTTCCTTTTGTCAATTTCCTGTTCATGTATTCAGTTGACTTGACTTATTTATCAAGATATATGATATGTAAGATGTAAAGTGTTTAAATATTAAGCACATTGCTCAATGACTGTATTAGTTATTTATGTCTCCAAAAAATTACCACAAAATTCATTTTCTTAAACTAACCAACATATATTGTCTCTCCTTTCTGTGATTCAGGAATTTTGAGCAGCTTATTACTGGGTAGATTTTACTCTAGAGCCATCTGGTTCTGGTTCTGGCTCAGGAGGCCTCTCGTTGCTCAGGCAGGACGGCTCCAGCCATCTACCACTGGACAGCACTGAAGGAGCCCCTTCCAAGGAGACTGGCACACACGCACGCTAGGTTTAGCTGGAGAACTACATTCCTTGCTGTGATAGCACAGGGCTGCTTTGAGTGTCGTTGCCACATGGCATTTGGCTTCCTACACAATGAGAAACAGCAGAGAGAGAAAATGAGAGAGAGAGAAAGTGAGGTGGAAGCCCTTTAGATGACTAGATGACCTATTGCCACACTATCACTTCCATTTTATTTTATTCATTATAAGTGAGTCACTTAATCCTACCCACACTCAAGGAAAGGGGAATTAGACTCTAACCCTTGAAGGAGATGTATCAGAGGATTTGTGGGCATATTTGAAAACCACTACAATAACTTCTTATATATGTCTATGCACTCGTATGACCCAACCACACATGAACTTGTAAAATATTTCCAACACTACTATACATTACTTTAGTCTGCCCTTGAACTTCCATATAAATAGTACCAGACATAACGTACAGTGTTTGCCTGGATTTTTTTCACTTAGTATTATGTACATGAGATTCACTCATGTTGTTGAGTGTAGCAGTAGTTCATTATTTTTCATTGCTTTGTAGTGTTCTATTGTAAGAACATAGAACAATTTATCAAATTCTCCTGTTGGTTATGAAATGTCCCTCCTTTCCTTTATTAGTGCTTTTTGCTTTACAGTCTACATTTACTGATGTCATAAAGTGATACCACTTTTATTTGGGTCAAGGTCTAGATAGAACATCTTCCTTCAATACATTTGCTTTCAGCCTATCTCTATCCACATATTTAGTGTGACTTTTACAAATTGTGCATGGTTGGGACTTGTTGCATATCCAGTTTTTAAGTCTTTGTCTTTCACAGCCTCAGAACTGTAAGCATTTACCCCAAATAAATATGCTTTATAAAAGCCAACACATTTATGGTACATTGTATCAGCAGCCCTTTGGCAAACCAAGACAGCTGTGTTTGTATCAACTATGTTTCCATATATTTTCTGTTTTAATACCATTTGCTTATTGCTTTATTCCACTTTTTTTTACCTTCTTTACAATTAATTGAGTTCTTAAGATTTCTTCTCCTCTATTAGTTTTTAGTCATACATTTTTGTATTATAACTTTAGTGGTTGCCTTTTACAATAGACATTTTTTACTTATATTACCCTAAATTAATACTTTTACCAATTCTCAAACAATGTATGAAACTTGCAGCACTTTAACTACATTTATCTTTTTTAAATGACCTACATATATATCCATTCTGTGCTCTTAATTCCTTTCTGGAACTTTCCCTCCAACTGGAATTATTTTCTTTTAGCCTGACATACCTGCTGTAGTGTTTCTTAGAATTCAGATCTGATAGTAAAAGTCTGTCAGTGTTTAATTTGGCCTTCGTTTTTGATGGATATTTTAGCAGGATATAGAATTCTAGGTTGACCATTTGTTCATATTGGCAGGTTAGAGATATCATTTCATTGCTTTCTGGTTGGTAATTGGCTGAAAAGTCAGCTGTCAAACTTACTGTTGCTCTATTAAAGATGATGTAGGTTTTTTTTCCCCCCTCTGGATGTCTTTAAGATTTTTCTCTTTGTATTTGAATTACAGCAATTTGACTACTATGTGCCTATGTGTGGTTTTATTTGTATTTATCTTGGTTGGAATTGGTGAGCTTCATAAACTCATATATTTCATCAATTTCAAGGCCTTTATCTCCACAAATATTCTGACTACTTTGTTCTCTTTCTCCTTCCTTTGTGGAACTCCTACTATGCACATACACCATTTTGGCTCATTCTACATATCTCTTGTGCTCTGTTTTGTTGTTTCCATTGTTTTTCCCCTCTCTCTGTATTCATTTTGGATATTTTCTATTAACCTGCTTTTGAGTTCATGAATTCTATCTTCTCTAAAGCTGCTGTTAAATCCATTCTATGACTTCTTAACTTCAGGAATTCTGCTTTTCATATATACCATATATATTTGACTCTTTCTTAAAATTCCACTTCTATATTACAATTCTTTATTACTTATGTATTTGATTTCCTTTATTTTATTTAACATGTTTATAATAGTTATTTTAAATACTTGCTATAATCCTAATATTAGAATCATCTGTGGGCCTACTACGTTTGTCTATTTTTTCCCTTTGTCTATTGGTCACATTCCTCTGCCTCTTCACATGTATGACAATTGATAACTTTTAAAAAATTACTGCCATCTATACATAAGATTGCAGATTATTTTATTTTTCTCAAGTGCTGTCTCCCCTGTATTAGGCAGATAGAGTGAGAAGCTTGTCATAGAATATAATGAGAAACGGAGCTGGATCTGGGCTGGGTTGCAATTTCAATAAAACTCAGTCTATTTCTAGTTTGTTTCCACTCCTTGAGTGTGGTCCTCGTGAGTTCTTGATTGAAAGCTTGGCATTTCTACGTCTCCTTGGCTCAAAAGATTTAATGAATTTTATAATTGCCTTTTTTGGTTTTTCACTTAGCTCTGAAGTCTTTAAAATCTGACAGATGCCTGGTTGGGGATACTGGCCATGTTTGAGGCAAGCCCTCTTTTCTCTTACTCAAACACACAGCCAGACTAACTATGGTCCATTTGGTAAGAATTAACTGATTATATATTTGTGGTTTTATTTCACATTTCCCAGTCTACTAAGGAGTTGGCATATTTTCTTATTTACCACTCTTGTTTTCTTAATTGCCATACTCTTGTTTTCTTTTGCTCATTTTTAAAATTGGGGTTTTTGTCTTTTTCTTAAAGATTTGAGGATTGCTTTATATATTCTGGATGTTACTTCTTTGTAAATTATATCAACTGCAAATGTAACATATCCAATTTCATCATGTTCTTTCACTCTCTTTATCTTATCCTTTGATAAAAAGAAGTTCTCAGTACTCTGAAATTAATTTTATTTTTCATTTAATTTATAGTTTTGCTTCTTTACATCATATATAAGAAAACATTCCCTACTCCATGATCAAATATATTTTTACTTTCATGTTTTTAGTTTTTATGTTTTAGATTTTTGTATATAGCATGAGTCAGGAATACACCTTTCCCCTCTTCCTTCCTTCCTCCCTCCCTCTCTCCCTTCTTCCTCCCTCCTTCCCTCCCTCCTTTCCTTCTTTCCTACCTTCCTCTCTTTCCTCTATTCTCTCTCTCTCCCTCTCCCTTTCTCCCTGCTGCCTCCTTCCTTCCACATTTCTCTTCCTTCATTTTCTGATTATGTCATGTGCATTACAAATTATCCCACTTGCATTTATTAGAAAGTCCATCCTTTTCATATGTATCTGCACAATTATATAAGTCCTAAATTAAGTGTCCATATGCAACAGTTAATTTCTTCATTCTAATAGTCTCTTCTATTTTTCTACTTATTTATCTCTTAGGCCATATATTCATAATTATTGTTGTTTTATAATAAATTTGTTATGTGATAAAGCAGCTCCCTTCATCTTGTTAGTGTTGTTTAAGAGTGGCTTGACTATTCCTGAATGTTGTATTTCTGTGTCCATTATATAGTTTATTAAGTTACAGAGTGAATTATTGGAATTTCTTTAATTTTTTAATTTTTAATTTTTAAAAAATTTTATTGAAGTATATCATCCATACATGATCATACATAAACAATAAGTGGATAGTAAAAGTTGTGAACTTACAAAATAAACATGCATAACATCATACAGGGGTCCATACATCACCCCTCCACCAACACCTTGTATTGTTGCAATACATTGGTTAAAAACTAACCAAGAGCATTGTCAAAATATTATTACTAACTATAGTCTATATCTTACATTTGTTGTATTTTTCCCCAACCCACTCTATTTTTTAAACAAATCAATTTTATTGATACATATTAATAAAGCACACAATTTACCCAAAGTGTACAGTCAGTGGTATTGGGTATAATCACATAGTTGTGCATTCATCACTTTATTCATTATTAAAACATTTTCATTATTTCAATAATAATAATATACAAAAAACAGACAAACAAACAAACAGGAAATTCCTTACTTCTCAGTCTCTCTGTTTGCCCTGCTGTACATAGCTGCTTTTTCTGGCTATTCCTGTTCCATTATTTGTTTATTAAGCAGTTTTATTGAGATATATTCACATACCATTTGATCTATCCAAAGTGTATAATCAATGGCCTTTTTTTAGCTGTTAAAAAGATCTTTATTGTAAAATTGTAAAATAAATAGAAAAATAGATTGAAAGAAATGACAAAATTTAAAAGAGAGTGCAAGGCCAGGCTAGATTTAATATAATCAATTAAAGAAATAGTTAGTATAGCAACAAACATTTATAAATAATAATTCTAGTATAATAGAAATTAATTATAACATAATTCTAATTTTTATATTACAGCTCTTCCTATACTATTGAACATAATCTCTAAGAATGAAATAAATTATTGGTTTAGTTATTTAATTTCCATTTAGGTCATAATTCTTTCTGGATAATCAAATTCCTCTTTGGGAATTCTTCACATCTTATTGGAATGAATGAAGCCGATAACAATATGCCAACTCATAATTTTATGAGGTGGAAAAAGTCAAAATCTTTTTCAACAGTAGTCGTGCTAAATCATTATTGATCCAGATGGATTATTTTAATTAATGAGTTTGCATAAGAAAGGGTTAAAGAAAAATGAAGTATCTAAAAATATATCTCTTCTCCAGTCCTCCTCAATTAAAAGCAAGTATTTGTTTTATATGAGGAAACTTACAGAATACTGATGACAGGAATGATTTGCTAGTTGCACTGAGTAATTATTGTTCATATGCTATAATGTTATTTTACATTTATCAGGTCTACCAAAGCTCTTTTTTGGTTACTATTTGCATGGAATACCTTTTTCCAGTCTTTCACTTTTAACCTGGTTGTGTCCTTATGTCTGATTTTGGGTCTCTTGGAGACAACATATAGATGGCTCAATATTTTTTTTATCCATTCTATTAGTCTATGTCCTTTGGGGATTTCAATCCATTAATATTCAGTGTTATTACTGTAAAGGCATTACTTACTTCATCCATTTTCTCCTTCAGTTTTTCTGTTATCATACTGTTCTATTTTCTATCTTCTTATCCTTTAGTTCACCCTTCCTAATAATCTTCATTTCTACACTCTTCTCCAAATCTCTCACCCTTGTTTCTTCCTTTCTGGCTGCAGCATCCCCTATAGTGTCTCTTGTAAATCTGGTCATTTGGTAACATATTCTATCAATTTTTGTTTGTCTGTGAAGACTTTGAACTCACCCTCATTTTTGAAGGATGGTTTTGCCAGATACAGAATTCTTGGCTGGCAGTTTTGTTCTTTCAGTACTTTAAATACATCATACCACTTTCTTCTCTCCTCCATGGTTTCTGATGAGAGGTCGGCACTTATTCTTATCGACTTTCCCTTGTATGTGATGCTTTTCTTTTCTCTTGCTGCTTTCAGAATCCTCTCTTTATCTCTGATATTTGTCATTCTGAATAGTAGCTATCCCAGGGTAAGTCTATTCGTATTTATTCTGTTTTGGGTGTGTTGTCCTTCTTGGATATTGATATTTATGTCCTTCATAATGGTTGGGAAGTTCTCAGTCATTATTTCATCAAATATTGTTTCTGCCCCTTTTCCCTTCTCTTCTCTTTCTGGGACACCAATAATGTGAATTTTTGTGCATTTTGCATTATCATTCAATTCCCTGAGACACCAATCCATTTTTTCAATTTTCTTCTCTTTCTATTCTCATCTTGTCCAGTTCAGATGTTCTGTCTTCAAAATCACTAATTTTGTCTTCAAGCACTTCAAATCTGCTTTTATGTGCCTCTAATGTATTTTTAATCTCATTCATCATGTCTTTCATTCCCATAAGGTCTTTCACTTTTCTTTGCAGGCTTTCAAATTGTTTTTATGCTCACCAAGTGTCTTCTTAATATCCTTTACTTCTTTAGTCATATTTTCTATAAATTCTTTGAAGTGATTTAGGATAGTTGTGTGATAATCACTGATTAATTATCTTAAATCTTCAAGATATTTGGTTCGTTCTTTTGGCTGGGAAAACTCTTCCTTTTTCCCAGTATAACTTGTGATTTTTTTCTGATGTTTAGGCATCTGAATATGTTGGTGAATTTACTCTGATGGCCAATTTCTCTCTCTTGCCATTGTTTATTTTCCCCACAGCTTTTCTTTGATATTTGTTTCAACTTTTTCTCAGTCTTTAAAAATTGCCCAGCTTAAGTTTTCAAAATCAAACCAGGGACTCACTAGTGGGGCACAGATTTTCTCCCAGGGGTTGGATAACAGAGAGTGTGAAATTTTTGTCCATGCAATTTCCAGACCGGCCAGCAGATGGTGCTAGTCAGTACACCTTTCCACTGAGGTGTTTTAGTCTCGGCTATCCTGAGTTCCTGTGTTGAATCTCTAGAGTGGAGATTGAAAGCAGGCTCTGCTGGCTGAATTCACTGACGAAAATCACCCTGACCTCCTCTCCCTTTTCCCTTGAAACAGCTAATAGAAAGGAAGATCTCTGTTCCCCTAGTTGGCTGCAGTGAATCAGGTGTTTTACACCAGCTTAATATCTTGTGGATGGGGTTGCAGAGCCCTTCAGTGTGCCACAGGAGCTTGGTAACTAACGTTTGTCATTTCACCTTCTTATTCTCTCTGTCTCTCACCCTCCCGAGAGTTGAGTAGCACTGTCCTTGTCTGCTGACCCCCAAAGGAAATCCCTCGGACAGCTTTTGTCTCTTTCTCCATTGTTTTTCTGAGAGAATTCAGCTCTGCCTGTTAGTCCATCACCATCTTCCCACAATCCTCTATTTATTTCTTATTGGAATTTTATTGCATTAAATCTAATGATCAATTCTGAGGGATTTAAAATCTTATTGGATTGAATCTTTCAAACTGTAAACAAGGTATATCTACTCATTTATTTAGAATAGGTCTTCTTAATATATTTCAATAAGTTTTATCATTTTTCCATAGTAACAAGTCATATTTTTCAATATACACTATTTTTTAATGCTATCATAAATAGAGTCTATTAAACATATTTTCTGTTTGTTGTTTATAGAAATAGATTTGATTTTTTGTATTGTTTTATTTTCATTGGCTTTTATAAATTTTATTATTACTCTAATTAATTGTTTATAGATTAATTTGGATTTCAAAATTGACAGTTTTATCATCTTAAAAGAAAGGCAGTTCATTTCTTTGCTTTTCAAGCTTTTATATTTTATTTAATCAATAAGACTATATATTATTTCTCAAATGTTTGATATACCCACAGGTATAACCAACTGTTAGTTCCCAGACATCTCAGTGTTCTTAAGCCATCTTTTCCAGAAATTTATCTATTTCATCTAAATTTTAAATTTATAAGCTATAATTGGTCATAATATCAGTTAAATTAATGTCGTCATATGTAACTTTCCTCTTTTTCCTTTCTAACATCAATTCTTTGTGCTTGCCATGAACATTTGTTAATATTTTAGTCTTTCATAGCACCAAGTTTTATGGCCTTATCAGTTGGTTGCTATTATATTGTTTCCACCCTTCTAATTTCTCTCACACATTTTAAATTGCATGCTTACTAATTATCAGTCTTTTAAAATAATATATATTTTATGTCATAAATTGGTATATGTATTATGCCATAAATTTCATTCCAACTACTCTTTTTGATTTATGAAGTATTTAGATGTTATTTCTTTTTGGTAAAATTAGGATTTTAACCTAATTTCATTAGTTTTCAGAGATGCAAATCAATTGAAATTTAATAACCTTTGTTTATAGAATATATTTTGTCAAGTTTCTTAACTAATCTATAAGTGATTAAAAAAGGATATATATTATGCACCTGTTGAGTGTGATGTGCATTTGATCAAGCTAGTTAATTTTGATGTTTAAATCTTCTATATTATCTCTCTCTTATTTTACCAGTATATCTTCATATATCTTCAATGTAAAAAAGTTGAGAAATATAGAAAATAAAATGCCTTAAGAGAAATTGCCTATAATCTCACCATCCAGTGGTAATACTTTTATTTTTCTAATTAATCACATGGAATATATTAGCATATAGACCAGTATCTCCCCCTTGAAAGCCTGCAACCACATCTCTGGTGCTTATTCAGCCAAAAGAACTTGGGCTTGTTGCCAAATTTTGGTGTCTTGTCACTCTACCATTGGGAATATTTCTGAAACAGCTCCATGGTGTCACCAGTGAAAACTAGCCCTACATTTTGATGTTTGTTTTCACTCTGCCAGTGCCTGGGTAATGATCTAAAGTGGAACAGAGATTTTGGTAATCCACAGGCATTGAGAAATCAGCCTATTAAATTTCAAAAGGGAAAACATTGAGATCACAATCCCTTTCTTAGTTGGACCCCTTTTCTGAAACAAATATACCCTCTTTTTCCAGGAGACTTGCCTTTGCACCCTGTAAAAGGCAACCTTGTTAAAAATCACAAAAGCTTCTACTGTAAGCCCTGCCTCATCTCCCACTCCCAGCCATGGGTCCCCTACTTGGATATTACATTAGAATAATTAAGAAGGGAATTCCAGGTAACTAATGCCATTCTTGATCTGATGCAGGTTTTCAAAAGAGAACATTTTATTAATTAGCTTGCTAACAAAAGAAAGTTTTTGTTGTTGTTACTCCAATTTGAAGAGATGGTTTCCCTATCAAATGCTTACTTAGTCTTATAATAAAATTATTTTCTTATAATAAAATGATTTATTTCATCTTAAGAATCAGGCTGCTAACATAATTTAGAATGATAAAGGATTAATTAATCACCAGACTGAATCCTGAAGGAATTTTAATGGACCATTTGATTTCTCTTAATAAATCTGTGATAAAGCTAAGAAGTTTTGATAGTTTGCCTGAACAGATATTGATGGCTAACTCAGCACCTACCTGGTTTTCAGAAGAATAGTATAAGTAGTATAAATCAATATAAATGTGAAACAGTTAATGTTCCAGTAAAATAATGACAAAAAAAACACATAAAATGAGGGGAAAAAAAGAAAGTATTTTTAAATGAGATTATGCTTCATAATTGTATAGTCAAAATTCTAATAGAATGGTCCTAAAGAGAATGTTAAGATTCATGAACTCATCTTTTACACTTTTACAGCAGAGAAAGGTTGTGCCAAGGTTAGAATCTAAATTACTCAGTTCCACAAGCTGTTACTCTTTACAGAATAGCTGGACACCCTTCTATTTCCATTCTGGCATATTTATAGCAAGTTTTAACCAATAAAACTCTGGGAACTATCTCTGAGTGTAAGAACCGCTCCTCTACCGTGACAGACATATAAAATCATTGATACAGAATTTAGTGTTGCAAAATTTTGAACAGAGATTTTTGGAAATGATTTTTAGATACATGGACATTAAAGCCAGACAGATCTAAGTTGAGTATTGGCACCAAGTACTGGCTTAAAGGGCTGGTGCCAGTGATTTAGCCTTCCTGAATCTTGATTTCCTTATTTGAGGATGATAATATGAACCTATTTTGCAGGTTTATTGTGAAGATTAAGTGGCATTTTTTATATAAAGTGAAGGAAACAAGATCTGACACATTGCAAGCATTTGATAAATAACTTGTACTATCATAATTTTCCAACAAGAAGGAAAGTCACAGTCTTCATAATAGACCTGGAAAGGCTAACTCCTATGTGCAGAGAGTTTAGAACCTGCATTTTTCTAACATAGGAAACAGACACATAGAAACTCATTTCCCATACTTGGTAGTCTATTTATTGTCAGTATTCAGTAGAGGAAAGGAGTAAGTGAAGTGATAAGACTTTTGCCAGGGGACCTGCCCTTTTGAGTGTGTCCTTATATTATAAAATGAAAAGGCAGCCACTTTTCAGAACTATCATAAAACAATTAAATAGACATCTACTGCTATTGCCAGTTATTTCCAATTCTTCTCTGCTATTTTCATAGTCCAACACCTTTGGGGAAAGACTAACACATAATAAATTTATTTCCTACACCTGAGAGGCCACCCAGGTATTCAAATTTTACAGGGAGTAATATTTTCTTTTCTAGTCTCTCCCTAAGGTGCTTTATATCCTCCTGGCCCACAGCAGAAAGAGTAAAGCTCCCAAAATGTCTAAAAGTTTGAGCACTGTACAGAAAGAACTATAAATACACCATTTAAAAATTGTGATGTAACAGTAAATGCTTGTACAACATGCCTACAGTACATGAAATCAAAATACATGAACAAAGTCACATACATAAAAATACTACATATGCTATTTGTTTTTTTGTTAAACCAAATTTTTATGATTTTTGTGCTTTCTTAGAAAACAAAACAAAAAACTGCTACAATTCAATTTATAAGGGACGATGCATTTTTTACATATTCTGCTGCCTAACTGAATTTTACCAATTATGTTCTAAATAAAACAATATTTGTTTCCAGGGAACAGACCCCATCAAACAAGTTACTTCAAATGATTTTTTTTATCCAAACATTGAGTCTTTGCCGAAACACAGGTCATCTATATTAAGTTTTTTATATCACAGGGTATTTTCTTATATTTTTCAAAGTGATATATTTGCTGAAATCATATGAAAACTAAGTATAGTGAATTTTTGTAAATAAAACCATTTCAGAAATAAACCCTACTACATAGTACAGATTTACATGTCAAGAACAGTTTTCCTATTAGATCTACACCTCGGTTTAAAGGGTTTCTTCTCTCTTCATGTTATAAAGTACTGAGCAAGGGCAGTCTGTGCTCCCACAGTTTTGGTATGTGGCACCTAAATTTGAATTTTAAACAAATCCCTCAAGAGAATTGTCAGGTATTCCTCAGATAACACTTTCAGAAAGCGTTACCCAGAAAACTGAAGTTTTATTCAGCCTTTGCTAATTGCATATTGAAAATAAGTTCTAAGAAGTGAACTTCCAAATCAGTGAAGGCCAAGTCCTCGTTTGCACGTCTTCGCTGCAGCAGACTGCCGACACGCTCCTGAGTGGAGAATGTCTCCAGCCCCCAGAAAAAGGACTTGATGGTATGTACATCATGCTATGCTTTGAAGTCTTTGTCCTAATTTTATGCCATCAGGAAACAAATTGGTGGAAACCATGTCTTCTCACCTCGAGTGCTGGGCAGTCACACTTTAATATCGTTATCCTAGAAGTAAAGAAAGGAAACACCTAGAATAATAACAGAGTTAACAGATGTTATTTAGTCATCAAATGACATTCAAAATTTGAGACGAGACTCCTAAATCTCAAAGTTTTTGAGGTAAGAAGAGTTATTCTGGGCTTCTATAAAAACCACAGAATATGTTTATGGTGAGCTCAGGCCGATGCATTAAATCCCATCAGTGTTGTTAAAAGGAAGATGCATCACCTGAAGATTAGCGAGTTGGGTCTTTTTTCTAAGAGTCAGTAAACAGAAACTTTAAATAGAATTAAAAAGTTTGAATCACTTAAAATGGGATAATAAGGGAAACTGGGACATTCATTTATTCAGCAAATACTTATTTGGTAAATATTAGGTCATAAGTACCCTCTTTCTCCAACGTAAAAGAGTTAGACTCATTTATAATTCCCTTGCACATGATTCTTCTACCCCTTTTATTTGAACCTATAATTAGCACTATACCCATTAAATATGTGTCCCAGAGACTTAAACCTTCGGTCTGTGCCTATCCTGGTTGAGCCCTGAATCTCAGCAGAGCTGCAGCCATCACCTACTCTGCAGTTCATGGGACTCGCCCTGGACAATGAACAAAATGATGATGGTGGGCAATGCCCATCCCGAAAAGCTAAGAGTATCTACAACTGCACAGGAGACACATCCTTCCACCTGACGCGTAAGATCCAAGTCCCCTCTCAAACTGAAGCAGAGCAGACATCACCACCCAAAAACCCTTAGGATTGAGGAATGAGCAAACATGAGGGGGGAATACAGCCAGGGACCAAAGTAGACTTATTAGGATTGTAGTAACAGAAGTGCTTGTAACATTGATACAGAGATAGTGGTTACCAGAGGTTCTGAGGGGAAGAATTGGTGGAACATAGGGCACTTTTAGGGCATTGGAATTGCTCTGTTTGATAGTTCAGTGACAGATACAGGCCATTTTGCCAAAACCTATAAAATTGTGCAGCGCAAAGCGTAAACCAGAACGTAAACTATAGACTATTGTCAGTGGCAAAGCTTCGCTATTTGTTCATCAATTGTAACAAATGCACCATACTCATGTAAGATGTTATTAATAGGAGGAAATGTAAGGGGGGGAGGGGATGAGGTATGTGGGAATGCCCTATGTTTTTTGATGTGATTTTTCTGTAATCTAAAACTTCTTTAAAAATAAAGTTAAAAAATATTAGGTCATAGAGACTGTGCTAGAGGATCTATTAAAGACAATATAGAAATAGTCCCTACTTGAGGGGGACTTTTGATCTCATGTAGTTGAGATCTTTGGGGGGAATAATGACAAGAAATAGACAAAACAATGATAGTAATGGTATGATAAGAGTATGGAGTTTTATGGAAGTGAATTTTAGGAAAAAGTAAATCAAATAAGGTATCAGGGCAATTTGAGGACCAAAGTAATTAACTATCAGCTAGAGACCTTACCCACCGATAGGAGCTGGCTAGATAAGGGAGAGGCCATTTGGAAATGTGCCCTGAGAGTGGGCTGGGGTCAGATCAGGAGGGCTGGCAGGAGAGAGGTGTGAGGTTGTGAGAAATGACTCCAGGAAGGTACGACAGTGCTGACTCAGACAGGGTGTGGAAAGAACGCCCAGGCTGTCCGATTGAGAGCAATGAGGAGCCGCTGACGCTTTTCAGCTGACACGATCCTACTTGCATGTCCATCTGTCGCTCCACCTGCAGAATGGAGACTGGAATGGAGCGAGAAAAGACAGCAGGCAGAGCTACAAATTTACATGCTGTTACAGTAGCCTGCACTAAGGACAGGGGTGGGCATTGAGAGATGCAGGTGGATTCAAGAGAAATTGAGGAAGAGGAGTTTGTATGCATTTGTGAGTGGAGGGGGAGAAGAAGGAGAAGTAACTAGTGGCAGTTACTTCTTCATTCAACCGGATGGATGGTTTTACCCATCGCTGAGACAGACATCTCAGAAGGGTCCAATGGAGATTGATGATGGGATCAGTTCTGGACATGGTTATGTTGCCTACAGATTTGTAAGTGAATCAGACCAATGGAACATGAAAGAAAGGATTTAAAGTTCAGGATAAACATGACATGTAGAAAACAATCCAGCAGACGTGAATCCTTAAAATTAATTATATTTACGTAAATGGACTAAAAATTTCAATTAATGGGTGGAAATTGACAGAGTGGAAAAAAAATCTAACTGTATGCTGTCTATAAGGGACACAATTTAGATTCAAAGACATATTTCTTGAAAGTAAAAGGATGGAAAATATAAATACCTTGCAAATAGTAATCTAAATAAAGTGATATAGTACTATCAGACAAAATAGATTTTAAGTAAAAAATTACTGCTAGAGATAAAAAGGCATTCATAATGATAAAAATGTCAATCTGTTAGGCAGACATAATGATAATATATTTATATACATACAGAGTCCCAAAATATATGAATCAAAACCAGCAATCGATGGGAGATACACGCAATTTAACAAAACTTGCTGTAGACGTCAATATCCCACTTTCAGTAATGGATAGGACAAATAAGAAGAAGGTAAGCAAGGAAACAATATTTGAATACCCAAAACCTAAAGCACACCAAAGAACACTCCACTCAACCTCAGCAGAACACACATTATTTCCAAGTGCACACGGAACATTCTCCATGACAGACCATCTTTGAGATGATAAAACCACTTTCATTAAATGTTAAAAGATTGAATCATACAAAGTATGCACTCCAACCACAGTGGAATTTAATTAGAAACCATTAACAGAAGGAAATGTGGGAAATTTGCAAATATGTGGCAATTAAACAACATATTCCTAAACTAACCAATGGTTAAAGAAGAAATCCCAAGGGAAATTAGAAAATAATTTGAGATGAATGAAAATGGAAACACAACATACCAAAACTTATGGGACATAGCAAAAGCAGTAGTCAGAGGGAAATTTATAGCTGTAATGCCTACATTAAATCTCAGGAAAAGAGACCTGAGCAGAGTTATAAATAGAGATTTGCAGTTCATTTATATATAGATCAGGTAATATTAACCTTGTGGTTTTGGACTTCTGGGAGACTGGGAATCTTTTAAATCTCAGTTCAGAATTGACGAAGTGCTTTTTTTCCTTGGGGAAAATTCCCTTAGCTTTCATTTTTTAAAATGAAAAGGGATTTTCATTTTTAAAAGGATCCTCAGACCCCAAATCAATTAAGAATCCATGACAATGGTAGTGATTGAAATTAAAGGAATAAACAAAAATCAATCCTTACCTCCACAGGTGCCCAAAAAAAGGTGAGAAGAAAATAGTGCTAAGGTGGATTTATGGAACACAATTAGGGTTAGGGTTATGAAAAAGGAGAGGGGGCTTTAAAGTGGACTTGAAGTGGGAGCCAAACCGAGGTAGAGTTGCCTCAAAGCCAAGGCAAGAGAACATCAAATCCTACAAACACTGTAATTATTTAAGTTAAGTCTCTAAGTTAAGTTTAAGCTTCATAAGTTAAGAATGGGAATTGTTGGTCAGATTTACCAACCAGGACATCATGGTGGCAGCCTGGCTTGGCACATGGGGAAGCCAGAGTATAACCAAAAGTTAAGAATCCACAAATGATTATGATTACT
Source organism: Tolypeutes matacus (assembly GCA_026826555.1). NCBI lineage: Eukaryota > Metazoa > Chordata > Mammalia > Cingulata > Chlamyphoridae > Tolypeutes > Tolypeutes matacus. Next base: position 27,387,358 of record JAKSZT010053830.1, on the reverse strand, counting down.
GACTCATTATAGAGATATGCCTTTTCACTTTCTGGGATATTGTAGAATAGCTGAAAGGAAATACCTGAAATTACTGAAACTTGCTGAACTAGAATCCAGATGCCTTGATCTCAGAAAATGATTGTAAAACTACAGAAGGTTCATTTATCTTGTGATTGTAAAAGCCTCATGACTGACCCCCGTTTGTACCCCACTCTCCCATCTTGTTTTACAGCTTTGAGGTTTCGTAATCACTAGAGAGCCCCCAGGTTTTATTAATGAAGGAACCGGAGCCAGCCCGACCCCCTCGTTAGCATAAACATGCCTGTCCTGGGATACTGTAAGCTACCAGAATTACCGCAGCGTGGAGGGACAGACTTCAGGCTGCCAGGCTTCTGATCTCCTTGCTGTTTGCTAGCAATAAACCCTTTCTCTCCTTGAAACCCCAATGTCTCAGGAATCGGTCATTAGAAGTGCATTAGGCAGAAAAACCTACATTTGCTCGGTAACAAGAACACCGTGTTCTGAGCAGAGTGCAAAGTGACAAAGCTGTGATCTGAGGGTTAATAATTTCTTCAGGAAGTGTGGCTGGGGAGGGAATGAGAATAGTAAGTTAGGGGGAAGGTGAGGCTCGTGAAGGGTTTCCAGCTCAGGCATCAAGACTGCTGTGGAGGTGATCACTGTGTCTATCAAGGCGTTTCCCTCTGAATCTAAGAGACAAAACCCATCCTCGGCGTGCTGTGATTCTGATCCATGACGTAAATCCTCCGGGTTCTGATATATATAAATGTGACTGTAGCTTTCGAAACTGAGTTTGTGCAGAAGGAAGTGTATATTACTTGTATCTGGAAATATTTGTATTACAAAGTGGAAAATCCCACGAATTTAAAAAAGTATCTTGAATTTGCTTCTGCTCTTTACTTCCTTGTACATGGATGAGGGCAGTCCACCCACACGGCCCACCCAGGGCATCGCCCAGCAGTCTTGCCCTCTCCTGGCCCCAGGTGTAGACTGCACCATCACTTAAATGCTTTGGCTTCAAGGATGGCTATAAGCTCCTCATTTCCTCCCCAAGAATTCAAATGTGTTTTTCTTTGTCAGGGACCATTGAAATTGTATTAGGGATTATTTCCCTAGGGCTTTTCATACCCTGTCCCCGTGTCCTCTTAAGATGTAAAATTTCCTGAGAGTGCTCTTATCCAACAATGTAATGGGAATATGTAAATGAAATCCCTTTCTTGCGTGGCTGTCCATGGGGGGTGGCATGAAAGCGCCTTAGATGGGAAATAAAGGCAATTGGAATTGAGCAGAGTACCGGAGAATGGGGACTGCATCGACTCTAAGAATTCCCAGAATTGATTATGGCAACACATGCAAACATTCTGGAGGGAAAGAATAAAGAAAACAAGCATTCAACATTGATTTTGATCCAGCTGCATTTACATACATTTTTGAGAGGTGGTCTTGAGAGTGGTTAGGAGTGGGTGCTGGCATCACACTGCCTGGAGATGAGTTCCACTCGCTTCCTTATTTGCTGGGTGATACTGGGCTGGGTGTTAAAATCCCTGTACCTCAATTGCCTTATCTGTAAAACAGGCATAGTAATAGTATATGCCTTACATAGATATGGTAAAGACAAATCTGTGTAATGATTTATAACAGTGCATAGACACACAGTAAAAATTAATAAATTCTGCCAAATTTGCTCATAATCATGTCATCCCCAGAGCCACAGCTGGCTCAGCATTCTCATCCACGTCAGCCTCAGAGGCACACAGCCGGCTCACCTTCAGCCTTGCAGCCGAGGCGTGGAATCAGTCCTCAAGACCTTTTGCCTCATCATCCTGTCCCGCATGCTGTCGATGAGCCCCTGGCCTCTCCTGCCTCATTTCGTAGTCCTGAATTACGTCTTTCTGCTTTATTGTGAGTAAAATGTTTATACAGAGTCAGAAAATTATAGCGTTGAAGTAAAAGAAACCAGAAGTGAGGTGATCAGGTGTGTAAGAGTTACAGAAAGATATGTATGTCAATTTTGCTCAACACCTATTATTTTTTGCCAAGTAGGTAGAATGGAATCTCTTTTTAGTTAAAAGCTAAAATCCAAGGGACTTCCAATTCATGCCAATCTTCAAATAGAGGATTTTATGTGACTCATTTAAACACAGACTATGTTGTTCCATCAATCAATCAATAAAACAAAAGACATAGCACAGTTTTTTAAAAAACACAATCTTCTTAGGGAAAACAAAATTAAATAAAATTCTCATCAAAAGTTCTTGTGCACTTTGAAATTCAAATCACATAGTGAGCTTGGATTGCCAGTATTTTTCATGTTGCTGCTTTCCAAGGTAATACTTCTTTCTCTTCATTACAGATAGAAAGGGACTTTGCAGCTTTGGAAAGTCAAATGCACATGCAAAGCTCTTGATTCCAGCTCAGAAGATGGACTTTATATATCCATGAAGAGTTTCCAAAAACCCCAACTGTGACCCTGGATTGTTAGAAGAGTTTAAGAAGGATTAAGTCAAAGGAAGGGAATTTCATTTCTTGTGCTGCCAAGAATTATGGTGTTTTTAGGTGAACTCAGCCAAGAGAATAAACTGAAAAGTAATTAAGAGGAGGTCTGAACCCAGATTTGTTCAGCTTGCTTCTTAGAATAGTTAAAATTAACTGACCTCACGTACAGATTCACTTAACTTGGCAAATACCACGAAACTTAAATCACATTAGCTTTTGTAGCCTAACACTCTTTCTAGGATTGGGAAAAACTAGTAACCATGAAAAATTATTTAATTTTGAGTTTTTTTCATACAGAATTAACTATACAGGCAAGTGTCAAATATTTACTTATCTTTGAAAATAAAACATTCATTTTAAGAAACAGTCAATTATAATAAAAAATAAATAAAAATTCAGTAGCCATAACTACTCCTCTAGGCATTTCTCCTGAAATGAAAGTAGTAACTTTTTTTGAGGATTTAAATTGACTCTGTTATATTTTCTGGAAGTTTAAGAAATGTCAGGAGCTACTGTTTCAAGTATTCTTAGTCAAATTCAATTTAGTATTATACACTACTTTACATGTCCTCTGCAGCTCAGTTCAAAGACAAATAGATAATGAATTGTTGGACCACTAATGTATGGAGAAATTTTCATGTCTCGAATACAGACCCAATTAAATGATTTCAAATTTTCTTTAATTGTGTGGATTGAAATGCACAGATAAATTGTAGATTTGACATTGGTGCTTTCCTCCTACCTCTTGTAAGTCATTTTAACACCGTTCCCGTAGGAAATGGACAAGTAGAAATGGAGTGCCGTCTTATCCAATACCTGGCTGTGTAACCCTGGGAAAGCACGAACCTACGGGTTTAGGCTCAGAGAGGCATGGAGTTCAGGAAGCAAAGTATAGTTCCTTTGTTTTCATGGTTGGAAAGATGAAAGAGCATCCAACATGTAGCCTTTGAAAAAATCCAGCTTCCATTCCTAGCACGTGTATCACATCTAGCAATGGCTCTGCCTCTGCTCGCCTCCCACCCCAGTATCCATTAATTTTCTTCTGAAGAATCATTTCTCATTCTCCTTCCTGCTTCTCTCTCTCTCATCACTTCTTAAAAAGAAATAAGTTGGGTCAGCTTTTATCTGTGTAGGAAATAGTCTTTCTTTTTTTAGGAGGGGGAAAGGACTAGGCTAGAAATTATAGGGATCGTCTTGGAAGGCAGAGTTTATTCCACTTGCATTAGCAGATTTGCACAAGGAAAAGGAAACCAGGGTGAAGGAAATATCAGTGCTTGCTGACCACTGACTCAGTCCTTTATTCAAGGACCAGTGAGAGAGGGCTTCCTATGTGCCAGAAAACCCTAGGGGCTTGGGATACATAAGTGAACATAATAAAGATTCCTCTCCTTAAATAGCTTATATTCTAGCGAGGAAAGAAAGATAAGAAAAAAATGAACATGATAAATCAGTAAACCACAGCGCATACTATAGAAAAAAACAGGAAAAAAAGAAGCTAGTAATGAAGATGAATAAACAAGTGCTGGAGAAGTGAGGGAGCGATGGAAAAACTGGGAAGGCTGGCAAGACCACAGAGGCTGCTCGCAGGAGACTGAGCCACATCTCCCAGCCCACTGGGCGCTGGACTTGCCCTTGCTTTTGGCACGAATCCCAATGTGCCTTTAGGACAGTATGCGCTTAAAGCAACAAAACACTATTTTGGGAACAGGGTAGCATTTATTTGAATAATAATATTGGACTAAAGTAATTTTAATTAGGAAATAAGTTTATCAGAATATTTTGGTGGAATCAAATATAAATCCAATACGATCCTTTATCTGAAAACTGAAAACCAAGAAAAACACGTGCTTTTCAGGTATTAATAATATTAACATACAAGGGAGGTTGGCGACTTGTACTGGATTGTTACGCATTTTGTCACTTTTAAGAAGTTTTTCCAGTTTCATCTTCTCGATTTAGCTGTTTACATAAAAGCCAGACATCTGTGCAGGGAAGTAAAGACTGAGGCGAATGCATTTCGGGCTTGGGAATGGGCTCGCCCTCTCCGCTAGGCCTTTCTTTGGCGGGGGTTGAGCTCCTCCGAGGAGCGCAGGTGGAGGTGGGCCTGCGTCGCCATGGCCTCCGCTTGCTCTGGAGCTGCGCTGTGTTTAACGTGGGGGCTGGCCTGCCAGCGGGCTCTTGCTAATGCCCCCCACCCCCACGTGCTGGGCCGCAGAGGGGTCTGCCCCTTGCCGGACGGCACCTGCCCAGCAGGGGTGAGCGTCTGCGCGTCTGCACCAGGTCTAGGCAGAGACTTGTCCTGGGCCTCGGGTGGGCCAGCCACGGCCTCGAGATGCAGGCGTGGTACAAGCGTATCTACAAACACACGCAGCCTCCGTGTACATAAAGAGAGTCAGTTATAAGGAGTTTACTCGTGATTATGCGCGCTGGCAAGTCCAAATTCCACGCGGCAGGTTGGCAGCTAGAAATCCCAGCAGGGATGGTGTTGAAATGTTTGTCCTGGTCTCCAGGGGAGGCCAGCGAGGCCGGGGCAGAGGGGAGGCTGTCATTTTCTGCTCCCTGAAAGCCTCGGTGTTCCCCTTTAAGGAGGTTCGGCGGCCCCCCTCGGCACTCAGGGCAAACCCTTATACTTAAAGCCCAAGCTCTCCTCGAGGCTAATCCGTCTATGACATAGCGCCACGGTCGCCAGGCTGAAGCGCAGTCACCATCACGCGGCGGGCCGGGCCTTCTTAGCCCCTGCTCTGCTCTGCGCTCGGACCCTGAGCCCAATGTGTGTGTTCCCGAGCCCTTCCTGGGGTTAGGATGCTTTTCTTCTTCCCGCCCCTCGTTCCTGCCTCATTCAGTGTCCTTCCTCCAACCACACAGAAGAAGGCTTCTGCTTCAGAGGGAACATTTAAGAAAGCTCCTGGTAAAGTCCCTTGCTGCCGTTCCACACTTTCTCAGAATTCTCCCAAACTTCCCTCCGAGTGGATAGTATGGTTCCTGGAGGAAAAGCTGCACGACAGTGTGGACTGGAACCTACTTTGTGGCCCCTGGAATCTTCTCTCCAGAGACACTCTCAACTCCATCAGTTTGACAGTGTCCTTATTGAACTCTTCTTACTCCTATCTGGCTCTGCCTTGCTTGGTAAGGTCGTGCCTACATCTCATTTTTCCCTGTAGGCACCTGTGTTTCCTTAGATTTGGTGGCCCTGGGACCTCTGCTCTCTGATAGGATCAATAAAAAGTTGTTAGCATGCTGTTGATCTGTCTGCTTTTGTTGTTGTTTTCGGTGGTGTAAGGTTGGAAGCAACATCCTTTCCAGCTCTCTATACCCTAATGTGGAAACCAGACAGCAGGTATTATATAATAATAATAATAAAGCTTGCTAAGGTTACTTAGGTTATAGTCAGTTTCTTTATGGTGGGGAAACATTATTTTTCTTGCATGATTATCAGAGCTGCAAATGTCATATCAAAATTGCAAAAATCGGGATTAAAGTTGTCTTGTTTATGGCATCAATAATTTATGGAATGACTCGAGGCTTCCTTTCATCTACTTTGTGGCCTCGAAGTAGACAGCTCACTTTGATTTTTGGCTGTTTGCTTATCTTAGCAACAGTAAGATCCCCTCTCCCACCCTTGCTGTCTAAGGGATGTGCACACTCACTTGTAATTTTTATACACTTGCTGCATCTATTTAAGCCTGTGTTAATAACCAAGGTTATTTTATTCCCTGCTTTGGGTTCAATTCTCCACAATCAGCCTTTTCTTTGTGTTTCTAATTTTCCAAAAATTACTACTGTATTTAAGGAAAGATACCAGATTCCTCATCAACAGTCTTCGTTCCTAAAATAAGGAGGGCGGACACTTAGCACTGCCCCTCATCAACTGCTGAAAAACAGACCCTGTTAACGTATTTAATTCCATCTTCTCATGCAGGGAACTCCTCCCCTCAGCTTTCTCACCCTATGCTAGAACATTCCATCCCATGATATTCTTTGTGACAAGCTGCCTCCTCGGTGGCCTGGCGCAGCTGGACCCATCAGCCTCAAGGGTCATTCAGAGTGACAGGCAACTCCTCTTCTGCCCCCAGTGTGCGCAGGGTACGTCCTGGGCACCCCTGTCCTCGCCACCTCCTCTGAAACTCCTCCCCACGGAGTTACAGGCACGCTGTGCCCCCTGCGCGGAGCACTCCCTTTCCGGGAGCTCCTTCACGGTGCATGCACTCCCGCACCTCCTCCTTGCACCTGCTCGGCTGAGCGCCACCTTCCCCGACCCGCCACGGCATTTCTTTCCTCTGGTGCACTTCTTTTCCTCTTGTGCGTTCTTGATTATATCCTGTCATATCTTTTCCCAAATATTTCATGGATCATGTCATTCCATAATTGCTAAATTCCCTGCGGGCAGAAGCATGTCAGTCTTCTTTTGCATCTTCGTGCTCTCTCGCACGTGGTCAGCCTTCTAGTAATTGAGAAATTCTGAGCTGAAATGAGTTTTATTATATTATATTATTGTATTATATTAATTATATTATTTTTTTACTGGAAAAACAAGAGGGAATGAGAGGGAAAGCGAGAGGCTTGCCTGATGTTTGTCGATTGCATTAAGTAGACGGGGCTCCCTTCTCGGCATTTCTCCACGTCTGCCCTTCCGTCCCTGCGCCTGCCGAGGCTGAGCTGGGGGGCTCAAGCCGTCCTCCCTCGGGCCCCGCGGGAGCCCTCGCCCTCGCCCGAGCGCCGCGGCCCACCCACCTGCGCGTCCCGCCCCAGGGCCCCGGGCGCAGGCCTGCGCTGCGCGGGGCTCCAGGCCCTGGTTCCACAGGGGCGTGGCGGGACGGCGCAGAGCGCGGGCCTGGCATTTGCAGCGGCTCCCGCGTCGGCGTCACGCGGGGACGCGCCCGGGCCCCTGGCGCGGTGTCCTGCCGGCCTCCTGGCTGCACGCGCCCTCGCGTTTCCACCCGGGAGTTAGCACACGCAGAAGCTGGCGACACCTCTGTGGTGGTGGAACAGAGGATTTGCCCATTTAAATTGCTGCGTGACCTCAGGCTCCGCAAGTCGATGCCTTATCCCGGCGCTCTACCCATTGCCAAGTGGCTCCAAATCCACTGAGTACTCTCAACCAGGGCTCTGGTCCAGCAGCTTTCCTGGGTTCCTGCTGCAATACCCGCGATTCCACAGCCTAAAACACCGAATACCTGGAGCATGGAGCCTAGTTCACCACCGGCTTTTTGATGTTTTTATTGTTGTTTTGTCGGTGACCTTTAGTGGCTTGAAAGACTAAAAACCAGATCTGCTGTAGACTTGCTTCACTCTACTGGCCAAAATATTATCAACTACATTTTATTATTTTAAATTTTTTATTAGACAAGTTGTGAGCTTAGGAAACAATCATGCATAATGTGCAGAATTCTCATACATCACCCCTCCACGAACACCCTCATTGTAGTGGAATACTTGTTACAGGTTATGAAAGAACATCGTCAGTCTTACCGCTGTGGTCCATGACGGCCATTAGCTGTGTTTTTTCCACGTGCTCCCTGTTATTAACCCCGTGTAGGAGTAGTGTACATTTGTCATGCGAGAGCACGCTCAGATCTGTGCTGTTAACCACAGTCCATCGTCTACCACATGGCTCATGTTACACAGTCCCATGACCTGTACACGCTATCCAAAGTGTACACTCAGTGGCTCTCACGTCATCACAGGGTTGTGCTGTCATCGCCCCGGTAAACTTTTGAATGTTTTCCTTAGTCTAAAAGAAAAAATCGCACACCCCCTTATTGCTGACTTTAGGGTTGAGATAGTACCTTCTTTGACATTGATGCACGAGTATTACAGCATTGCTGTTAACTAGTCCATGAATTACCTTAGTTGTATTCTTCCCATGCACCGCTGTACTCTTAGCACCTTGTAATAATAACGTACACTTGTTCTAGTTCATAGAAGAACATTCTTGTATTTGTGCTATTAACCACAATCCCCATCCACCTCCAGGTTCACTATGTTATTCAGTGCCGGGATTATTCCCCAGCTTCCTTTCAGCTGACACTTACATCCCTAGACTACTCCTTTCAGTCACAGTCCCGTTTATAAACCAGGCAAACTAGTTCTCACTCACTGCAATGTGTTACCACCAACTCTAGCCACTCCCACACTCTTACAGTCAAGCTAATTTAACGTTCTGCTTGCATTAAGCATCAGCACCCCTTCTCAGCCTCCACCCCATCTCCTGGTAACCTATAGTCTAGGTTTTAACTCCATGTGCTCATTCTTCATACTTAGTTCATCCCCACCCCTGACAGGGCAGAATTCTCAAGGACATTTCGACCAGCAGTGTCGTCATGGCTTTTGTGACCGTCTCTGGGGGAAAACAAAACAAAACAAAACAACGTACATGTAGCTGCCAGATTCTAGTCCTGGTAATTGTTATGGAAAGAGGAAAAACATGGCCAATATGCATTGAAAAGAATGAACGAATATTTCTGGTAAGAATTTTGAATATGAATAAATTTAAATTGAAACACAATTACAATAGGACCACTTAAATTGAATTTTTAAAAAGCCTCCTTTTCTTATGCTATTTTACGTGAAACTCCAAACACACAGTCACGTTTTTAAAAAGGTAGACAATTTAGGTATAGCTCTGCCCTGAAGAAAATGTGGGCAAGCCAAACCCTGGGCATCCGTAGCATATGGGTTCTTAACAGCTGCGTTAGTCAGTGTGTAAAAGTTCTTGATGGTTTCCATTAAAGAAACTCAATTACTTATGTGACATTCATCTCCACGTCAAACCCAGGTACCAAAAGGCCATTATTCTAGAAACCCTGGGCCATCGATGCCCCTGCTTGACTGCAGTCATGGACATTGTTTGCATCTTTGCAGATGTCTGGGATGCCAGGTAGAGCTTGTCCTTTTCACTCAGGGAGGAATGTGCCTTCCACAGCTACGTCCCCCCAGTACTGACCTGCTCACTCAGGGAGAATGTGCGCTCGCTTGCTCTTTCTCTTTCCTCCCTCCCTTTCTATTCCTCCCTTTTTATATGTGTTTGCTTATTTCTACAAATTTATTGACAATGTTGGGCTCATATTGTGTACACCATAGAGCAGTTTATTTTGTTCACTCTGAATAGATAAAGCAATCTTTCTACCCCTCTAAAAGCAGTGTTATTTCATCCACTTTATCTGCAGCATAGTGTTCCACTGTATGGATGTAGATCATTTAGTTTTTGTTTTTTTTTTTTTAATAAATGTGTTTACATTTTTAAAGTAATACATTCACATGGTAAAAAAAATAAATACCAATCTGTACAAATGACAATAAAATTGAAAGCAATAATCTTTCTTTACTGTCATGTATGCTCTTCAAAAACTGTGGTGTTAGCAGTTTTTATATTTCTGGTCATTGCCACAGTAATTAAAACAAACTTTTCGTCTGTCTCCTAATTGGCCAAATTTATATAGTATCTGTTTGACATCAGTCCTTCACCATTAATGATGAGGAATTTAGCACACTTGTACTTCTGTCTCATAAATGTGTGCCTTTATGATTATTATGGCCATTACTCTTATCATTAGCAGCAATATTCGTAAAAGTTAATGCTTGTTTTAATGACTTTAAAAAACCCAATAATTTAAACCTCTACTGCTTGAGTTATCAAATTTATCCAGTTCATTTGTAGAGTAAAATAATACCAGCTATTATTAGAGACAAACCCAAAATCTCAGTGTCTTCATACAATAAAAGTCCATTCCACACTCGTACAAGAAGTGTCCGGTGGTTGTTTGCACAGTGCTCTGGGGAGCTTCCTCCTCCCAGAAGCATCCATACTTTTCTGTTTCCTCTCAGTGTGCAGGAAGTTCACGATCATTTGCCTACAAATCAGCTTTGTTTTTTGGTAGGTTTTGTTCAGTGAAAACATCTTTTTTTCATTTTAGGAAAATGTTCTTAAATTATTTTAAATTACTTTTCCTTGGCATTGTTTCTATTCTTTCTTTTACAATTTTGTGTACTTCCACAACTCTTAGCATGTTTACATTTTCCATTTTTTTGTTCTTTTTGTTTTGTTTTATTATTCTATGCTTGATCTCAAGTTTCCTTTTTAAAACTCAGTCTTTAAACTCAGAATTTCTTTTATTATTTCAGAAATCATATTTCAAATTTTTAAGAAATAATTCTTTTCTGATCTTTATAGTATCTCCATGATGTATGAAATACTCTTTTCAATCTCTGAATTAGATACTTTGAAAAATTACTTCTGAATCTTCAATTTGCCTGGTTTTTCTGGATTCAATTGTTCTGGTAGTTTCTGTGACTATGATTTTTTTTCTCAAATATCTGTTGATTTCTATAGTTGTACGTGCATATTTATGAATTAAAATGATGGATATTATATGTTGAGAAGTTTTAATTCCCCAACAGGCTGGTCCCTTGAGGGGTAAAATTGGTAGGGAAATCCAGGTAGATTGGACACACTGACAAGAGAATTTCCTGCAGAGTGTGTGGACAAAGAGTGGTACAGGTTGGATTTCTCAGAAAGCAGACTTAGACTTATATAAGGAGAAGGGTTACTGGGATTGCTGTCAAGGAAACAGGATGCGGCGGAAGGAGATCTCGGGCCACTCACAGTCAATGTGAAGCCTCAGCCCGTCCCACGGAAGAGTGGGTCTGTCCTCTGTGGAGATCGGGGCTCCCCCAGGCCCTGCCTCTTCCCTGACCTTCTTCGCTGGGGGCCTCCCAGGAGAGGAAGCATACTTGCTCAGTGAGCAGGCTGTGTGTGCAAACAGTGACAGCTGCCAGGGAGCAGGGAGCCGGCTTTTCAAATGACTCACAGTGAGCGTTTGTCATCCCCTCTGCGAAGGCCCCAGGCCCCTCTTCTGCTCCTTTAATTGATTTACTCAGAGTGGGGGAAGACATATTTTTCTCTGATTTTTCTGAGCTATAGTTTTATTTTTTTCTTTAAACACAAATCCTGCTTCATCTGGTGACTTTTTCCTGGAATTTTCCCGTCATCTAGTCTATTCAGAGCAGCTTCTCTTGTTTTTCTGCACTGTTAAGACCATCCTTCTTAAGCTTCTATTTTATTCCTGAGCAGGAAGCCTGCGCATCATGCTGCCACTTGATTCCAAGTTCCAAGTGAGCTCAGGGGAATGGGGTGAATATTCGCCCTGGCATCAAGCAGAGGCCCCCAGGCCTTCCACTCGGGGCTCGTGGGCCCTAAGGCCATTGCACACCCCCTCCAGACCAGCGTCTTCCTAAGGTAGAGATGCTGCGGGCAAGGCTGCCAAGGAACCTCATCAGCACACGAGAAACGCTTGTATTTGTAAACCTCCTCGTAACCGTCAAGGCGCCGGGCACTCTCATGGAAAAGCACACACCTGTTACTTTACCTGAGCGCAAAAAGCCTTCAAGAGCCTTCGGAGCCTGGTCTGTCTTGTAAGCCGTAGGCACGTGGCAGCTCAGGCGAAGGCGCACAGGGCATCTCACTGCTGTGCCCTACCTGGAGGATCCACAGAGCGGCCCATGAGAGGGCACGAGCCTGGACAGGACCGCTTTCTTGCTTTCTCCTTTGCTTTTAATAATGTTTTATCTCTTATTCTCTGTACAAGTGATTGGCTGAAGCTAAACTAGCTATTACCTGTAAGCTGGAGGTCAATCACAGAATACTATGAGCTGTAACAAATTCAGAGTTATTCCTCTGCGATTTTCACGAGGCACGATGGAAACAGGCAGGCCTAAGCCTTCTCTGTGCCTTTCTTAGAGCTGGCCATCTTAACTTTAAACCCAGGGTCTCAGCTCTAAAACTGGAACGAGGTCTTCTAAACTTGTTAGAAATGTCTATGGGGCTATGTGTGTTAAGATGCTTGTTTCAAGCACCAGAGCCCCAAGTATATCAAGGAAGAAATGCGCCGCGGTGGAGTCTGGGCTTCCTGGAGTTGACCGGGACCTTATGGTCAGCAGGTAAGCACCAGGGCTGGGCTGCAAGGTCCTGGGGGCTCGTCTCTTCTCATCTCTGCTCCCACTTGTGTCTCCGCCTTGTTCTCTCCAGTTTAAACCAACTTTTGCTGTTTCCACTTTGTGTAAGAGAAAAGGGCTGCCAACAGCTTCAGGGGCTAACGAGAAACTCTAGACCCAAGTGGGCCAACGTGACCTCCTTTGTAGACAGGGTCAAGAGAGGGAAGCGCCAAGCTCCGGGAGGGGAGGAGGGTCTTGTCTTCTGATCTGCGTTTAATTTCTGAGCACAGATTTAGAGGGCATAAGGGAACGAAGCCAGCCTGCGGTTTCTCACAAGCTGCTGAGGTAAATGAGAGTGACGGGGAGAAGTCGTAGATGGAGGCATGTTGAGGCCAGGCTGGAGCTGGGCTTTGTGAGTACTTAGTGGACCTGTCTTCTCTTCTTGTGCTTTCCACCAGCCGCTGGCCGTGACTGCGGTGTACTGCGTGGTTTCCAGGTGGGTGCCTTAGGTGACTGTTAGGGGGACATTTTAAGTCCCTTTAAACTGGAGCGCTTTAGGGTGTTTTGTGGTAAAATAGTTCACGACACAATTAATAGCATATAAATTTTTTGTCACATTTTTTTCACCTTTCTTTATAAATAGCTTTAACCCTTAGCTTGCAAGGAAAAACATACATAAATCAGGTCTTCTGAGTAAACGAGTTCTGAGTTATTGTTTTCATAATTTGAATTCAGACACAAAAAACGAGTTCTGAGTTATTGTTTTCATAATTTGAATTCAGACACAAAAAAGATGTTTCATTTTTATAAATCTGTATATGTAAGCTTATTTAGTCAGTGGAGAAACCTAAGTAACATTCTTGGGTCTTTTATAAGTCCACTGACTTTTTGATAGAATCAAAGAAAGTAGGAAGCTGCCCAAGCTTTTGACTCACTAGTTCATTATATTTTAATGAGATAATTAAAAATTACATTCTGCCACACGGAGAAGCAGTGTCTTGCCAAAACTTTAGGCTTTTTTCTTTCCTTTATTATTATTATTTTCTGCAATGGGCAGTCTGGATAGAATATGAATTTAAAATCAATTCAAAGAAAGCAAGGGCACAGTAAATTACTTTTCTTAGCACCTTAAAGCAGTATTCCCCAGGCAGAGTATCTGATTGCAAAGCAGGAGACAGGTATTCTCCTTCTAGCTTCACATGGATTTTCTGTTCTGCACCAGGCCTTTGTATTTATGGATATAAAATATTTAAAGAAAACCTGCTTTATTTTCTTTTATGTGGCTCTTTGGGATCTGCCTCTTGATTGTGGTGACAGTTTGCCTTTTTTGTAAGAGAAGGCACGGACATAGGCTCCTCATAGAGTTGCTCGTGCCAAGACTCCCCAGAAGGCATCAGCCTGCAGGAACTGGTCACTACTGGCTTTTATTCTCCTGGGATCAGACTTCAGGAGTCTTGGTCACTCTGTTAAGATGTTCACTTTCTCCACTGTGTAGTTGCATTTTCTCATGTAGTTAATAAATGACCTCTGTGGAGACACTTTAAGATCATGCAAATGTCCTGCTTTTCATCAAAATATTACCCTGGATTTAATGTCCATTGACAATTCTTGCTGAATTATTTTTTGCTATGATAGCTGTGAAATGATGATTCTCCACATTTCACTCACTCTACAGTTACTAGTTGGCACTAAATTCTACTGTAAGCAAGACCAGTGCTGGGTATTAAGTCAATTTCTATTACTGGACGTGAGTAGTGAGTGAGTGTATATATACAGATATGCAGATATAACATAAACACATACATGCATACCTACACACACGTACTTGTAGATTATAAGAACTCCCCTCTCTATATTATTTGTTAAGACCATCTTTGTTCTCATATTTCTGGTTTGAAAATCTAAGAATGGTCTTCCCAGCAATTTGACCCTAATCTCAACAAAGATCCAATGTTGCAAGTTTTTACTCATACTCTTAAAATATGATTTATATTACAAAATGCATTTGAAAACATTTAGTTGTCTGTGAGTTAATAAAGAAAATCAGAAAAGAAACTCAATTGTCAACAGACCTAGAGGAAAAAGATAAAATGGATTTTATCTCTACCCTGCATTCATAAAATAAATAAACATGACTAATAATTGGGCCACATATATTTATTTTTTAAATTAAGCAGATATTTCTTTTTTCATCATTTATTACCTAAATCCTATTGGGTCTACATAAACCAAAGTAAAGACTGGTTTTAGCATTAAAAGTGGGCCAGAGGAAAAACTATGCCATGAAGTTAAAAGAATCATTCCAAGAACTGGAAATATTTTGGGTTGATGGTAGATTTGCCCTTCTGTCTTTCATCTTCTTTCTGTTCTTTCAGTCGTTAAGTAAAATAAAAGAGAAGGCACTTTGTTCCATCCAATTTTATCGTATGTTCCGCCATCTGATGTCTAAATGTCTCACAACCTTTAAGGCAGAAGGGCCTTAGCTGGCGCTCTGTTACCCCCTGCCCTGTGCACAAGGGCAGCAGACAAAGGATCACTGAGGAGAGGCATAAAGCAAAGGCTAATGTAACGGTCCATGCATTTATTTAAAAGTGCTTGATATCATAATTATATTAAGGCCAAAGAGAAAAAACATAGCAAAAAGCTAGAAATTATTTTTGTGAAGGTTGAGCTAAATATCTTAGTTGACTCTGAGAGTTTCTGCAGAAAAGCTCCTAAGCTCTCCCTCTATGCATGGGTATATTTTAACAAAAGATAGGCAGTTTTCCCTTAAGCTGGAACATCGAGTCCAGCTCTTTTTCTGAGTCCAGCACTATGGAGGAGGAGAATTTAGACAAAAGAGAGAGGTTACTCGAACCAGCTACCACCGTCGAGTAACTTCCTTCGTGCCCCTGGCTCCGTCAAAGCAAGAGGCACCCCAGCTGCTGAAGACACTGCAGTGGTCTGCAAAGAGCCGGGCTTGGGGGCTGGGGTGGGCTCTGGAGAGGCCGTCGACTCCGTATTCTCTAAGGGGCCTTGACTCTCATGCGGGTAAACCTGACTTTGTCCTCAGCTCATCAATAAACTGTGACCCAGAGTTGCTCTTTCGTACTCTCAGGAAGGCCCAAAGCATGCCATGAGTCCTCTTCAGGCAACGCCTTGCTCCTTTCCCTCAAAACTCAGTCTCCATTTCCAGGCAGCTTGCTTCCTTCTTTCAGAGAGGCCAAGGGAAGGTCCTCCTCAGTTCATGGAACTTGAGGTCTGACTCAGACTTGGCCTTGAGATTTTTGAATCATTGATAAGAAAAGTAAAGAAAAATAATGTCATTTAATGAAAAATGCAGATTCCTGATTTTCAAGAAACAAATACTCAAATACAACTTTGAAGAAGACACTGCCTTGGAGGGACTGGTGGACAGGCCCACTCTGGCCAGAGCTTCAGTTATGCAAACTCCCATGGAGAGGACAACCAGAGAAATGTCTCTCAGAAATGCTGTGGTCCCCAGGAAGTAACAGCTCTGTAAAATAATGGAAAATGTCAGTAAAATGCTGAGCTGGTGTATTAGTCAGCCAAAGGGGTACTGATGCACAGTACCAGGAATCTGTTGGCTTTTATAAAGGGTATTTATTTGGGGTAGAAGCTCACAGTTTCCAGGCCATAAAGCATAAGTTACTTCCCTCACCAAAGTCTGTTGCCACGTGTTGGAACAAGACGGCTGCCGACGTCTGCCAGGGTTCAGGCTTCTTGCACTTCCTCTTAAGGCTCCATGCTTCTTCCAGTCCCAGCTGTGGGCTGGGATGAGTCTTGTCTCTCTCCTGGAGCTCGTTTCTCTCTGAGCTCAGCTGCTCTACTCTCTCCACAAGGCCAGGTGTAGACTTGTCAGGTGAATGGCTCATCTCTCTTCCCAGGGCCTCTGCCATGTCTAATGGAGCCTCCTTGCTTTCCTCAAGTACCTGCTTCTCTGTGTATTTACTTCCCAGGGCTCCAGGATCAAAACTACAACTAACTCCTCTGCCTTGTCATTTTCTCTGTGAGTCTCCACCTACCAAGGAGGCGGGGACTCAACATCCTACTGATGTGGCCCAATCAAAGCCTTAATCATAATTTATTCAAGTAAGAGTGAAACCTCTGAATCCAATATATTCTAATGTACCCAGAGGAGCAGACCAATTTACAAACATAATCCAGTATCTCTTTTTGGAATTCATAAATAGTACCAAACTGCTGGATTTTACTTTGTTTTATTGAAAGATTTTATTTTCTCATAAGGAAAGATTGAGATTGTTCTGTCCCTTATTTTCGAGGAAGTGTGTGTGTATGTTTTGTTTTTCTTTATTCCCACCCCTTGCCACTTGTGCTTACTGTCTGCTTTCTGTGTCCATTCGCTGCGTGTTTCCTGTGTCTGCTTGCCTCCCCTTGTTGTCTCATCTTGTTGCACCGGCTCTCAGCGAGTGCAGGCCGTCAGCTCTCCGCAGGCGTGGACCAGCTTGCCCTCACCAGGATGTCCCGGGAGCCAGACCCAGGGCCTCCCATATGGTAGAAGGGAGCCCAATCACTTGAGCCACATCTGCTTCCCTGTGCGTTTTTATTTTTATGTTCTTTGAATGCTCACGAGAGTTGTGGAGCTGAGGCCCTGAGGATGCCGGCTTTCTTTGCACAGGTGACCAGGAGACTCACTGGAAGTGGCGCTGGACCGGGCCAGGTGGGAAGGAGGACACAGATCCAGGAGGGCAGCGCCATGGCGCAGAGCTGGCATCCTCGGTGCCGACCAGGGCCGCCCCAGGAACGTGGGTGAGCCTTTTACCAGCCTCACAGCGAGTGGGCGTCAAACAGAGGCGGCCAGAGCAGGGGCGTGACAGGCGCCTCTGCTAACCTGGAGGCCGTACGCGGGCAGCTGGAGGCTTGAGGCCACCACCGTGTGTGCGAGGTAACAGGAAGGTGGCTGTTCTGTCGCCTTGATGAAGGCGGAATCCCCAATTCCTTGCACATTTGGTAAATACTTAGAAGACGGTTCCTTTAAAATACAGATGTTACATCAGGAACTGTCCCCCACAGCTAAATTAAACTTTTATATTTAAAGACTTGTCATCGTGTCAACATTAGCCATACAGACGCTGTAAAATTGTTTAACGATTTAGCTGAGCTGTGACTGAAGGGATTCCCCTGTGACGGAGAGAAAGAGCAGCTGAATTTTAATGGAGGATAAGGAAGGTGGGAGAAGCAAGAGAATGGGAGTTAACTTCCCTGAGTGGCACTTCAGTGTCACAGCGGGAGGTCAGGGTGAGGGACGGGGTGTCTGGGAGAAGGACAGCAGGTGGGACATCAGATGGGCAGAAGCTGCAGAAAGCACAGACCTCACGTATAATAGTCAGTCTCTGACCCCTCTAGAGTTGCTTCCCTCCATTAATTCTTGACAAAAGCCCAAGCATTTTAGCTAAAAAATTCAGTAAAAAGATAAGAAGTCTCTAATCCACTGTAGACCTTGTGATATTTCAGCATTAAAACTCAGCCAGAAGTCAAAGGCAGGGGGAGGCCTCCTGAAAGTCGGTCCAGCTGGAGAAGGGCAGGTGCCAGCCGAGGCCGCTGCTTGGGGAAGTTGAGGCGAGGCTGGTGGGCTTTAAGGAGGACCTAGCCTGGCTGTGTCCAACCCCACCGGCCATGATTTAAAGGGACAGAGTCATTAGCTTGCAGGGTTGCTCTCTCTGTACCAGTAAAATTTGTATTTGCCTTTCTTTGCAAGCCTCATTGCCCCGTAATTCAATGTCAGCTAGTGAGTGAGATCTGTCTTAGTAACAGTGACAAGCCCACTTTCCAGCGGCACAAATGTTAGACACATGCCACTGGTCTTCTGAAGGTTAATTAAGTTGGGCGATTTTCCAAGCTGCACTTTTGTTCTCAGTTCTCACTAACGGAGAAGGGCAAAATACAGACAATCATCTGTGCTCCAGAAAGTCTGTACAATTTGTTTTCCTATATAAACAATCATACATTTAACTCAAAAAGGAAATTGAACTTGTAGCTTCTCGTTTAACTGAATCAATTATTTGAAATTGGTCACAAAACAATCAAATGCATTGTTCTTGAATTTATCTAAGTGTAGTCTACCCTTCGGATAAAAGGTAAATTTGGCTTGAAATCCCCACTCCACAGGCTGTGTAAATCTAAAACCCTCATCACGATTTGGGGAAATCTCTGTGAATTTATTTCTCATGCTCATTTTGCCTGATTCCTGGTTCTGTGGTGGCCATTTCTGATTTATATACCATCCAACACTAAAGAGAAACTCAGACTCTTTACTGATTGAAAAAAACATTCCACTTTCAACAAGCACAAAGTTCACTGATATACTTTACCAAAAGTAATATTCGCTGGTTACTGGAGGAATCACGTAGATAAATTTTAGCCATTCAGTGCCCTGGCATTTTGTCTTTCTTTCACTCTGTATCAGCCCCATGTCCTTGCCTCTCTTTGTCTTTCCTCCTTTCTTCTGGTAAAGAACAAAACACACGTGCTTCTTAATGATGATTCATGGAATATCGCAAGCACCCTTTTAAATCTGAGCATGCGTTTAAGATCTCACTCTCCACCCCTAATGCACATGAAAATATTTTACACAATCAAGTAGCAGTGCTCTCCTAAGAGGACATCAGGGAAATTAAATGTTCACGTAATGTTCTATGAGGCTGCTTTGTGCCTGCAACCTGATTTAATCATCACAAGCACCCTGCAAGGAAGGTACGAACACCTTCATCTTACGGTTGAGAATTTCAGTTCATTGTTTACAGATGCCCATCGGTGGCGAAGCTGAGCTACCTTGACACCTTGTTTTGTCCTCCAAGTTCTGTGCAGTTTTTCTGAGCCACGCTGCCTCCCCTGTTTTCACGGGGATCACTGCAGCACCCATATTTGAGGGTTATCTGACCTACTTCGAATGTGATTCATAAATACGACCACAGCTACTTTTCAGCTCCTCCTCTCAAGAGGTGGAAACTACTTCCTCATCCCTTGAATTGGGGCTGATCTCATAGCTATTTTGATCAAGGTTTCTATAATATTCCATGATTCCCAACCCTCCTTGGCTTCCAAATGCCTTGCAGCTCCCATTCTCATTTTCTTGGGCTGTCTCTGACATTAGGTGAAGAAACTTAGAATGAAGTCCCCATGGAGAGAGAGACCAGGCTGCCCCGCCCTCCAGCTCTCAAAGGCTCAGAAACCCCGCCGTCCTGCCAGAGCTTCCATCCAGTGATGTGCCTCTGCCTGCAGCTGCAGGAGGGAGCCACGACCCTCAGAGCCGCCAAAAATAAGAAATCGTTGTTGTAGCCACTAAATTCTGGTGTGTTTTGTTAGACAGCAAGAGCTGACTGATACAACAAGAATGATTAAAAATCGCTGTAAGCACGCATAGGTGTATTTGAAATTTTAAATTGCTGCTATTAAAAGAAACAGTATTTAATATTGATGCCCAGGAAATTCAGGTTAAGACATGTTATTTCATATGTCTAGGTATTACTGTATTTTGTTTCCTGAATACAATATGAAATATATTAAGAGTCTTTTAATAAGGTCAAAAAGAAAATATTACTCTGCTATTAAAAACCACAAATAATTTGAGACAGAGATGGGATTTCAGCTGCATTACAAGAATTTACACAGTCCTATATATTTTTTAATTAATTTTTTACTAGATCTTATAATAGCTGCTATATTGGTTGTAAAAAGTATACATTTTAAAAATCAAAACTAATAAGGAAAGAATTTGAAAATGGGAAATTTCCGTCCTAAAAATCCCAGGGGCCAGCCACACCTGGCTTGCGTCACTGCTCTGCCCTCACACCAGCTTTGGGGCCTGGACTTCCTCAAGTGCAAAGTGCTGAGCTAGTGTTGGACAAATGATAAG
The DNA here is from genome assembly GCA_026826555.1 of Tolypeutes matacus. Classification (NCBI taxonomy): domain Eukaryota; kingdom Metazoa; phylum Chordata; class Mammalia; order Cingulata; family Chlamyphoridae; genus Tolypeutes; species Tolypeutes matacus. The sequence goes on along the minus strand of JAKSZT010053830.1, from coordinate 27,367,056 downwards.
ATTTGTTTTTTAAATGAATTTCTCCTTTAGTTTAGATTATCCCATATCTGTGTTTTAAAAATAGAACTGAAATCCAATCTTGGTGGTCAGGACTGGTGGTAGAGAAAATACCTTCCACCCCTTTACACACAAATTTCCCATCAATTCTCCATTAATTTTCTACATTAATTAATTTCCCACTAATTCTCTTTTAATTTTTCAAAGCAAACAACAATAGTATCATTAAATATTAACTTTACCTCGTTTTTTCTAAGTGTAGTTCTTATTTCTTACTTGTTAACTACCTTATGCCCTTGTTTATTAGAATCAGAGATAATGGCAGTGCTTAAGTAGTGATGAGATGTGATGTGGTGATGGCAAAAACTAGGAAAATAGGTAAAAGAGATGTTATCAAAAAAATTGGAAAGGCCCCCAGAATGGCTCTGTAATATTTCCTAGGCCATGATGTGATTCACTGGTTCCCAGATGCAGTGCACAGACCGGTGTAGAGAGGGCTGCCTCAGACCCCACTAAGCTGTTGGCAAAAATCACAGGGATGTCCAGGCTTTAACCATAGATATCCTAGCTCACCATTCTTAGATGAGCTTGGAAATCTTTATTTAAAAAGCTTCCAGAAAACTGTTTGTTCAGCCTAGTTGTAAATCAATCTTTTTTATTAGAGAAGTTTTAGGTTCACAGAAAAATCATGCAGAAAATACAGAATTCCCATGTAGTCCCTCACACACGCAGTTTTCCCTACTCACACTTTGCGTTAGTGCAGTACCTTTGTTATAATTGATGAAACAATATAATTATACTATTAACTATAGTCCCTAGATTGCATTACTGTCATACAGTCCTGTATTTGTTTTTTAACCACATTCAAATATATAATTCAACAGTGCCAATTGCATCCCCACTGCTGTGCAGCCATCACCAGCATCTACCTTGCCTTGATGGTCAGGAGGTGAGAGGATTGATAAAAGACCAGAGATCTTCACCTGCCTCTCTCTGCTGATGAAATAAATATGCATATACAGATGTAGAAATGAAATCGTTTTTGTATATGGATTCAAATTTTAAAAATGATACCTCTATACCCAAATTTCCATCATCCCAAGCAGAAATTCTGTACGCATTCGGCACTAACTACCCATCCCCTTTTCCCAGCCTGGCCCTTGGTAACCTGTATTCTAGTTTCTGACTATGAATTTGCTTATTCTAATTATTTCACATCGTGAGATTATACAATATTTGTCCTTTTGTGTCTGGCTTATTTATGAAGACATGATGTCTTCAGAGTTCATCCATGTAACAGAACTTCATTCTTTTTTGTAGCTGGGTAATATTCTATTGTATGTACATACCATATTTTCTTTTTCTATTCATCTCTTGATAGACATTTGGGCTGCTTCCACCTTTCAGCACTTGTGATGATGTGCACATATCTGTTTGGTTCCCTGCTTTAACTTCTTTTGGGTATTCTATTGGGTAAAGACAACCTACACAATAGGAGAAAATATTAGGAAACCACATATCTGATAGGGATTGAATACCCAGAATGTATTTTTAAAAATCCTACAACACTACAACAGAAAAGACAAAGAAAACAATTAACAATGGGAAAAAGACTAGAATAGACATTTCTCCAAAAACAGTATATACAAATGGACAATAAGCACATGAAAAGATGCTCAACATCATTAGCCATTAGAGAAATGCAACTTAAAACCACAATGCAATTCCATTTCACATCCATTACAATGGCTACTATTTAAAAAAAAAAACACAATGAGATTCCATTTCACACCCACTACAATGGCTAGAGAGGATGTGGAGAACTAGGAACACTCATTCATTGCTGGTGGGAATGTAAAGTGGTGCAGCCACTGCAGAAAAGAGTTTGGTGTCTTCTCAGAAAATTAAGTATAGAATTACCATATGACCTGACAATGGCCAAGATGTATAAAATATTTTAAGAAATATTGAAATTATTCTACTTTATATGAAAAAGGAACTCTTTTATAATTCTCAACTTTAAAAAATATATTTCAGAAAGCAGATGTGACTCAGTGGTTGAGCTCCTGCTTCCCACATACAAGGTCCCAGATTCAATCCCTGGCACCTGAAAAAAAAATGTGCCAATGATATGTATTGAATGGAAATGACCACATGCTTATATTCTTTATATTTCTCTCTTATTCAAAGTTATCTAACTATATGCAAAACACCTTATGCTAATTACTATTAGTATAAAACATTTTAAATTTACGAAGTAACTTTACATATGTTCTTTATTTGGTCTTCACAAAGCTCTTACAATTAGGAAAGGATGGAAATGCATCATGTCCATCTAGTATTATACAGCCTATAATGTCCTTTTACTTCCTTTGCCCAGTTAGAATTTATACTGCCATCATTTATGCTCTTGAATTCAATTATCTAGTGCTTCTAGTTCTCTCCGCCTGTGGTGCTGAATTGCACTTTCACAAGGTTTCCTATGTGCGTTCTTCCTGGCTTTCTCCTAATGGAGCCCCCTGTGAACCTTCCTGGTTGGATTGACCACCAGGCAACTGAGGATCTATGTTCTCAGTTCTGCTGCTGCTTTGGGTGCCTAGGAAGCCCCCTGGCATTGCCAAGTGGCACACACCCTTTTCCCCTGAAACACTCACACCTTAGAGGAGCTCATATTATTATCCACAGGAACGTAAAACAAACTTTGCACAGAATCTAATTTTAAAACAATGATATCTATATTTCTCTGGATCAGAAATCCCAAAACTTTCACCCCATCATACATAAAAAATGGAATTAGCACGTGGGAGACCTTTCCTTAGAATTTCCTAGACTCGTGCATGGTTGTCTTCCTGCTTGCTCTAAGGTCAACCATTTCTCCTCCCTCCTGCCCATTCAAATGCCAATGACTATGAATCACTACTGGAACATCTCTGACTCCCCTTTAAGTCATAATTTTAAAAAGTAACTCATTTGCAAATGCTATCTTTCTATTAGTGAGTGTCACCTCACGTTGTATCTCTCAGTGAGTGCTCTGTGTCACCTACTTCCCTCTGAGATCCTCCAGTCCAGATGAGCATGGAAGATGCAGCCTGGTCAGGGCATGGGCTTCAGCATGGAGTGCTAGTTAGTTCAGGGACTCGAGATCAAGTGCCCCATGTGTACTGTCACAGTGTCAACTGGTGACGAAAGTGCCAGGTCATCCCTGCACAGGGGAGGGGAAGTAGTAATACCATCCAGATACCAGAGTGCAAAGAAGCTTCAATGCAAGCTTTGCTTAAGTCACTCGCATGTCTCTTGAGCTTTCTCAACTCTGAAAAGACATGCCATCATAAGTGAATATTGTTCACCATCACTAAAAACCATTCATGACAGACACAAAAACTGCTGTTCTATCTGCCGTACAAATCTTCAAATCAGGTATTTCTTACCACATAATACCAAAAATACACTACTCCTACAAGGACTCGTTTTTCTCCCCACTTTTCCTTGACAATACTAAAAGGACTATATGTTTACTATTTTCATTCTTTGCTTCACTATTTTGATTCTCCCATTTCATATTTCCAGAGGGCTGCTAATTTCAGATAATATTAAATAGTACCAAAATCTTTCAAAACACAGCATATTTCCTGATCCAACAGAACCACCTAAAGGTGTGCTCTTATTTGTGTGTTTTGTGATTGGATTGACACAAGGATAGATGCAGGTCGAGCAGCATCTGAGACTATCAGTGCTGATGTGCAGAGGGCAGGCAGCCTTCCTTTCTGTCCAGGGGACATCTCTCCGACCTCTAGAAGCAGGGGAGGTCAGCCTCGAGATTCTGGAGAGCCCTGTGGAGACTTGTTCCTGTCTGTAGTTCTCTCTCTAATGGCACTTGTGGAACAGGGCCTTGTGGAATGTCACAGGTGAGGAAGAAGCAGACGCTATACCCTTCCCATGTCTGTAGGACTGAGTCTTTCTTTTTTTCTTAATACTAGGTAAACATGTCAAAAGTGTACCACCCTAAAGGGCCGGGAATTGTAAATGTATCTCACTATTCCATTCCCTCGAAACATCCAGAAAGTGGGAAGCAATAGTAGAAACTACCTTTAGGCCTTTGGATAGTGATTCACATGAATATATTTTTTAAATATTTTATTTTTTATGGAGTTTTAGGTTTGCATCTACTCCATCAAACCTCTGCCCACAGTCTCCCTTGCTTCTGACCTTTCTCTGAGTCTCATCAGGTATCCTACAGTCTTTGTTCAGGCCATTCTCAAGTTGCCACAGCCCTCAGCTCAGCTTTTCCTCCAAAAGAAAGAAGTTCCGGCAGTCGGGCACTGGGTCCAATGCAAGGTCTGTCAAACTACAGCAATCTTATGCTTTATTTCATGTGGACAAAGGTTTTTGATTGTTTCCAAACTGTGTTAAGTGGGCTGAGGCCTTGGGTGGGATTTTTAAATTCCCATTTCATTTCTTTACCAGTAAGGATGGCTGTTGGTTTCTTCCCAAATTACCCAAGAACAATTATATCCATCAACAGCAAATGTTGAATATTTTCCCCTTTAAAACAGAACAGTATAATCTCATAAGGAGAGCCTATTCCCTTTGTTCACATCACTTGGCCCAATAATACAAAAAACGTAATTTGATGTACTTGAGCAAGGAACATGACTCATTGACTGTTCAAATTTCTGGATGTAATCATATTAGCTGTAAATAGCTTTGTGTGATCATCTGGGAAAAGTGTCAGTAGCTCCAAGGGAAGTATTTCCACCAGAAAGTGGTGGGGACTGGGGGAAGGAAAGTTCATCCTTCAGCCCTACTTAACAATGCAACAGTTTGGGAAAAGAGTTGGAAAGGGACAATTTCAGGTGATCACAAATACTTGTCAAGGCATTCTTTTGCACTCCCTTCAAGGCAAAACAGTTTGATAGCTGAATAGGATTTCTGCAAAATTGCAGCCTCCAATTTGCTCCTTGTGTAATGCAGATGATCCTGAGGAAAAAAAAATAACACAAAACACCCAAAGCACAGCATGCGCTCACACACAGGAGGATATGATTTTGTTGGGGATAAATGACTTTCTCAACAAAGTGAAAAGGATTGATACCTTTATTTATAGCTTTTTCCTGGTTACTTCTTGAAGACTGCCTAGAGACTCTGAGTTCCCTTGGGTGGAATTAAAGCAGACAATAATCCATTCCTTCCCTGGGTTACCAATGAGCCAAAAAAAGGAGGTCACTAACCCTGACTCCAGATAGAGAAACCACCCAAACCAGATAAACAGACTATAGGAAGAGAAAACAGTATCTGGATGTGAGACTACTTTTTTCCTAAATATGCTAATTAATTTGCTATAACATTTGTATCAATACATTCACCTTCTTACATCTTCTTCTCCTATATAAAATTATAAAAATCTCTATAATCCCCACTTTCAAAACCATCTTGCCCACCTAAGACTTCCCTCAACTCCCACTCTTCAGAGAAAATATTCTTAGAAAATGAAAGGAAATAAAAATTCCAACCAAGCCAGTTTCTTCTTCTTTCAGTTTTGCCTTTTAGAGAGCTAAACCAAAATTAAAGGGATGGTTTAGGTAAGATGGATGCCTTCTTAAGTCTGACATGCTTTCCTCTTTCTTTTAAATAAACTTTATTCTTAGAGAGGTTTTAGATTATATAAAAGTTATACCAAAAGTATAGGGGAGGGAAGCAGACGTGGCTCAGGTGACTGGGCTCCCCCTACCACATGGGAGGTCCCTGGTACAAATCCCGGTGCTTCCTAAAGAAGACAGTGAGCTGGTGCAATGGGCAGGTGCAGCAAGCTGACACAACAAGAGACACAAGAAGAAAATCGTAATGAGAGACACAACGAAAGTAGGGAGCAGAAGTTCCCAGGGCTTCCTAAAGAAGACAGCAAGCTGATGTGATGGGGAGGCACAGCAAGTTGACGCAACAAGATGATGCAATAAGAGATGGCGAGGAAAGATATAGTGAGAGACACAACAAAACGGAGTGGAGGTGACTCCCTCCCACATGAGAGGTCTCAGATTAGGCTCCCGGTGCCTCCTAAAGAAACAAGGAAGATAAACAGACACAATCAAGTGCAAACAAGAGGGTGGGGAGAAATAAATAAAATAAATCTGTTTTTAAAAGTATAAAAAAAAAAGTATAGGGAATGCAGATGACATGATCCTATGTATAGAAAGTCATGAAAAACCTACAATAGAGCTACTAAAGCTAGTAAACTAATTCAGCAAAATGGTGGGGTACAAGATCAACAAACAAAATCAATAGTGTTCCTATACACCAGTAATGAGCAATCTAAGGAGCAAATTAAGAAAAAAAAACTTCCATTTAAAATAGCCACTAAAAGAATCAAATATCTAGAAATAAATTTAACCAAGATGTAAAGGACTTATAAACAGAAAAACTATAAAACATTGCTAAAGGAAAACAATAAAGACCTATATAAATTGGAGGACTTTCCGTGTTCATGGATTGAAAGACTAAATATCATGAAGAGGCTGATACTACCCAAAGCAATTTATAGAGTCAATGCAATAGTAATAAAATTCTAACAACCTTCTTTGCAGGTATTGAAAAGCCAATAATCAAATTTATTTTGGAAAGATAAGGGAGCCTGAATAACAAAAAATATCTTGAAAAAGAAGAACAAAGTTGGACAACTCGCACTTCTTGAGTTTAAAGAATATTATAAAGATACAGTGGTCAAAACAGCATAATATTGGCACAAGGATAGATGTATTGACTAAATGAATAGAATTGGGAGTTCAGAAAAAGGTCCTTACATTGATGGACAAGTTTGACAAGGTGGCAAAGAACAGTCAAATGGGAAATAATAGTCTCTTCAACAAATGGTGCTGGGAAAAGTGGGTCTCTATTTGCATATCCCAAACCATATATGAAAATTAACTCCAAAGGAATCAAAGGCCTAAATATAAAAAACAGGACTATAAACTTTTGGAAGAAAATGTATGGAATCATCTTCAGGATCCTGGGTTAGGCAATGGTTTCTTAGATTTTATGTCTAAACCACAAGCAACCAAAATAAAAATAGATAAGTGGGACCTCCTCTTAATCAAAATCTATGCATCAATCGACTATGTAACAAAATGAAAAAACAATCTACTCAATGAGAGAAAATATTTGGAAATCACATGGGTTTAATATCCAGAATATATAAAGGAATCCTACAACTCAGCAATAAAAAGACAAACAGCCCAATTAATAAATGGGCAAAATATGTGAATAAACATTTCTCCACAAAGGATATACAAACAGCTAAAAAATATATGAAGGGGAGCAGATGTATATGTGTAAGATATAAAAGTATATGAAACAGTTGAGCGCCTTCTTCCTACATAGGTGGTCCCAGGGCTTTGATTCCCAGTGCCTCCATTTAAAAAAAAGAAAAGAAAACAAATGAAAAACCTACTCAGGGGAGCCAATGTGGCTCAGTGGTTGAGCACTGGCTTCGCACATACAAGATCCTGGGTTCAATCCTCAGGCCCTCATACCTCAAAAGAAAAAGTAAATGAAAACATCCTCAACATCATTAGCTATATTAGCTATTAGGGGAATGCAAATAAAAACCATTCTGAGATACCATTTCACATCCACTAGAATGGCTACTATGTAAAAACAGAAAATTACAAGTGTTAGAGAAGATGTGGAGAAATAGGTACATTCCTTCATTGTGGTTGGAAATGTAAAATGGTGCAGCCTCTGTGGAAGACTGTTTGACAGGTCTTCAGAAATCTAAGTAAAGAATTACCTTAGACCCAGCAATCCCTCTAGTAGGTCATTCCCAGAAGAGTTGAAAACAGGGACTCAAACAGATATTTACACACCTATGATCATAGGGATATTATTCACAATAGCCAAAAGATGCAAGCAACCCATGCCCACCAAGTGATGTATTAATAAACAGAAGTGGTATATACAGACAAGTGAATATTACTCAGCATTGAAAAAGAATGAAGTTCTGATTTATGTGACAACATCAATGAAAACTGAGGACATTATGTTAAGTGAAATAAGGCAGACAAAAGAGAATAAAAGAAATGATGGCTTATCCATTGGAAGAGGGTAAAAGTATAGAAACCTCAAACAGAGAAGACAAGAATGTGGACATACCAAACAAAGCCTTTGAAAAAGATCTTAAAAATGCTCAAGTAGATAAGGGCAGTACAGATAACAAGCTAAAAGATATCAGGAAAACAATGAATGAACAATACCAGAGTCTAAGTAAAGAGATAAAAAGTTTTAGAAAGATCTAAAGGGAACTACTGGAGTTGAAGACCACAGTAACTGAGATGAAAAATGCCCAGGAGGGTTTCCAGGGCAGATTGGGGCTGGCAGAAGAAAAAATCAGTGAACTTGAAGACAAGACATTTGAAACAAGTCAGGTTGAGGAGCAGAAAGAACAACAAAATATTAAATGTGAAAAAAGCCTAAGACAGTATGAGACACCATCCAGTACATAAATACATGCATTATAGGAATCCCAGAAGGAAAAAAGAGAGACATATGGGCAGAAGGAATAGTCAAGGACATAATGAGAGAGAACTTCTTAAACTCAGCAAAAGACACAAATATGCATATCCAAGTAGCTCAGAGAACAAATAGGATAAACGTGAAGAAAAATACACCTGTCACATATTGATTATACTATCAAATGCAAAGGGCAAGACAGAATTCTGAAACCTGCAAGAGAAAAGCAACATATTATATACAAGGAAGTCCCAATAAGACTGAGTGCTGATTCCTCTTCAGAAACCATGGAAAAAAGAAGGAAGAGGGTTGAAATACTTAAAATGTTGAAGGCAAACAACTGTCAGCTAAGAATTTCATATCTGGTGAGATTCTCTTTCAAAAATGAGAGGGACACATTCATTGCAATTGATAAACACATCCTGGGGCATTGCCACTGAGCATGGCCCGTAGTTCACATTGTAGGTTATACTCTCTTCCACACAATTCTGCAAGTTATAGGAAGATATATAATGGCCTATATCTGTCATTGCAATGTAATCTATCTTAAAAAAAAAAAAAAATATATATATATATATATATATTAAAAATAAATAAATAAAAGTATAAGGAAAAATAAAAATGAGAGGGAGATTAAGACATTCTCAAATAAACAAAAGCTGAGGGAATTCATCACTGCCAGACCTGCTCTACAAGCAATGCTAAAAGAATTTCTTCTTACTCAAGGAAAGGACACTAGACAGAGGTTCAAAGCAGCATAAAGAAATAAAAACCTAGAGTACAGGTAACCATTTGGGTAATTATAAATGCTGGTATTATTGTATTGTATTGTTTGGTATTTAATGCCACTTCGTACTTCTTACAGGTACTAAAATGCAAATGTATAAAAAATAATGTTAAATCTAGGTTTTTGGACATACAATGTACAAAGACATAAGTGATAAGAAGTATAACAATTGGTTGAGGGATAGAGGGATATAGGAAATGTAAATGTGCATGCTATTGAAGTTAAGTTAGTATCAAACCAAATATGATTCTTATATATTTAGTATGTTAGAATTTAACTCCATTGTAACCACAAGGAACATAGATGAAATATTTATCCAGATAGAAATGAGAAAGCACTCAATACGGCACAGCACACAAAAGCAAATAAATATAAAAGTAGGTTTTATTGGAAGGGAAGGGCAACAAAGATATAAGACTTACACGGGCTAAATAGAAAAATGGCAGAAGAAAGTCCTCTATTATCAGTAGTAACTTTAAATGCAAATGGATTAAACTCTCTAGTCAAAAGTCAGAGATTGGCAGAATGAATAAGTAAGCATGACCCAACAATATGCTATCTGCAAGAGACTCACCTTAATGTCAAAGATACAAGTGGGTTGAAGGGAAAAAGATGGACACAATATGCCATGCATGTAGTAAACTAAAGAAAACTGAGGTGGCTATACTAATACCAGATAAAATAGGTTTTAAGTAAAAAACAGTCATGAGTGACAAAGATGGTCATTAGATACTGATAATGGAGACAATTCAGCAGGAAGATGAAACAATTATAAATATATATGCACCTAACAGCAGAGCCTCAAAATACATGAAAAAAACACTGACAGACTTGAAGGAAGAAATTGATGATTATACATGAATAGGAGATTTTAATACACTACTCTCTTTAATAAATAAAACTTCTACTCAGAAGATAATAAGGAAGTACAGGACTTGAATGATATACTACATCAAAGTGTACCTAAAAAAACATATAGAACGCTGCACCTAACGAAAACAAATTACACATCTTCTATGTGTACATGGCTCATTCTCCAGGATAGACCACAGGTTATGTTAAAAAAATCTCAATAAATTCAGAAATATTGAAATCATACAATGTGTATTTTCCAACCACAAGGGAATGAAGCTAGAAATCAATAACAGAAGGAGAAATGGAAAATTCACAAATAAATGGAAATTAAACAATATACTCTTAAACAACCAATGGGTTAAAGGAGAAATTGGAATTGAAATTAGGAAATGTCTTGAGGTGAATGAAAATGAAAATACATAGTAAAACCTATGGGATGTAGCAAAGGCAGTGCTAAGAAGGAAAATTTTGCCTCTATGTGCTTGTATTCAAAAAGAAGAAAGACTTCAAATCAGAGACCTAAACTCAATACTGAGAGGACTAGAAAAAGAAGAGCAAACTAAACTTAAACTGAGTAAAAGGAAGGACATAAAGATTAGAGCAGGGATAAATGGAATTTTAAAAAAAGAAAACAATAGAGACACTAAACAAAATCCAAAAGTCAATTCTTTGAAAAGATCAATAAAATCAACAAACCTTTAGCTAGACAGACAAAGAAAAAAATAGAGAGGATACAAAAGTGAAAAGGGTGACATTACTACCAACGCTGCTGAATTAAAAAGTACTATATGAGGATACTATGAACAACTATAAACCAATAAATTAGATAACCTGGAAGAAATGGACAAATTCTTAGAAATACACAAACTCCCTACATTGACTCAAGAAGAAATAGAAGATCTCAACAATCTAATAATGAGTAAAGAGATTGAATCAATCATACAAAACTTCCCAACAAATTTACAGCCCTGCAATATGTATCTGAATATGTTTAAAAGGGGAGATATTAGATTGAATATATGGTAACAGAATAGAAAATTTTAAAAATCCATGGAACTACAGTACACTCTGAACCCTAAGTTAAACCATGGACTTTAATTAATAGTACAATTATAAAAATGTTCTATCATCAGTTGTAACAAGTCTTCCACAGCTATGGAAGGTATTGGGGGTGGGTCGTTATATGGAAATCCTGTATTTTAGATATGATTGTTCTATAAACCCATAACTTTTCTAACAAACAAAAAAGGATTATGTTAATAGAAAATAAATAAAATTTATAAAATTCATATTTTCAAAATAACCATATTTAAGAATATAGTATAAAAAATCAGCTGTGGAATGTAGTTTGTTTTTCTAGGTTTAGTATCTTAGTCATTTTTAGAAAACTAAATGAGTCCCTGTAAAAATATAGATATTATTTATAATTCCTACATTTTACGTTTCCCAAAGGAATCTTAAAATCTATGTATAAAGCTTTAATATATCTTATCCACTTGGTCCTTGAGAACTCAAATGCAGTCAATTTCCAACAATATACATCCAGGTCTTACTGCACTTGGTTTGACAACTTTTCCCTCAGGATGTTTCCCAGCAGTGTAGAAATCAATTAAAGAAAGTCCCAAGGAGCAAAAGCAGAGAGTTATTCAAATTCTTCTACTTAGTTTTCTATTACTTAAGTAATATTTTATTAAACACAGTTACTAAAGTGAATGTTAAGCCTACGACAACCAAAATGAAATCAAATCGGCCATATTTAGAAGGTCCTTACATTTTCATCATTTTCACTTTCAGAGAAACAAGGCAACAGTTTTATGTGGTAATTGTCATGCTCCCAGATAAAATATATATTTCTTTGTTTATTTTTATTAATATTTATATTTTATAAAGATTTGAAATATGAGTTGAAAATAATTGTTAAGATGCTATAAAATCAAATTATTCATATTTAATATGAATTAACATGACTTGAAATAATTTCAGACCAAACACTTCATAATAAAAAGTGAAGCTATCCTGGCAAAGAAGAAAAATCGTTCCCTTATGCAAGAAAGTGGATGCTTACACTGTACTCCAAACAGACATGATTTTAATTGGAAAGCAACAAGTTTATCTATCTCTCTCTTTCTCTATCATCTCTTCATCTAATCTATGTAATTTCATTTATCTGATCTTTTCAAGTTTCAAAGTTTTTGCTCAAGAAAATTTTAAAGAAGCAATAAATTCCATTTTTAAATACACAAACTGTGAGAAAGTTGTTCAAATAAACTCAAAATGCCATTAAATTAGAAAATGTTTCCCACAGAGAGCTAAACAAGAATGATCATATAGAAGTAAATAGACATAATATGGGGGCATTTTTGGGACATTGGAGTTGTCCTCTATGACATTGTGGGGATGGATACAGGCCATTGTATATTTTGTCATAACCTACAAAATTGTGCGGGACAGAGTGTAAACTATAGTGTAAACTATAGTCCGTGGTTAGTAGGAATGTCTCAGTAGGTGTTCATCAATTGTAACAAATGAACCGCACTAATGAGGAAAGCTGCTGATGTGGGAAAGGGTGGGAGGGGGAGGCAGTGAGGCATATGGGAATCCCTTATATTTTTAATGTAACATTTACATAATCTAAAGCTTCTTTAGAAATAAAAAAGAATTCATTACAAAAATAAATGATTTAAATATTTTTGTCATGGAGGTGTTAAAGAAAACTTTTACAAGTTCTACATTATACTTTGTGTAGTGTATTCTATTTTCTAAACTATTTTTTCTTTTAAGTCATATGACATGCTTTGGAGTTTAAATTATTTTAATATTCAGAAAGATACTTTAACATATATTTTTAAAAATATGTGGCTGAGGATTTCTTGTTTTAAATACTCTTTCAACATAAAACCAATTTCTGAGACCCAAAGAACGGAATGTTTTTTACCTAGTAACTGAAATAAGATTTAAAAGAATACGCTCAAATTATTAGCAAGTCTGAGTTCAAAGCCAAGAATAATGGTGTTAATAAAATATCAAGAATAGGAAATACTCTTTTTTGGCATATAACTGGGAGCAGTTATGATTTGTATGAAATTTTAAAAATCATATGATATGCAAACAGCCTGGTATTTCAAAGGTTCTTGACATTTTTATCACTAATAAAAATCAGTCCCAAAACTTTCTACGAAAGTAAATGAGCCCTTTTCCCGGACACTTTTCACCAAAAATACCAAATATTCAGGGAATAAGCTAGTAATCTTTGACCAAGTCTACATGGCTAAAATGAACGCAGCCGATTTGCTCAAGGCAGGTTGCTCATCCTAACGTCATTTGCAAAACCTCAACGTCTGGATTAAAGGTGTTTTGAAATTCTTATTAACAGTAGCTATGTGGCTGCAAAATACCTTCTATGTCCAATTATCTATTTAGGCTTTTCCTTCTCTTATTGTTTTCCTCTCTCCTCCTCTTCCTTTTTCCTTTTCCTTCTCTTCTTCTTTCACTTTCTTTAAATAGACTATGTAATCACATGATAAAAGCATTTCAAAACTTTTATAAGAGAATGATCCTCCCCTGCCACAGTTGTAACCCTTCTGTGATGCAAAACTTCTTCAAAAATGAAGCCAATAAAACAGCCAAATACAATTAATAAGAAAATGAAATGATAACAGTAGTTTTTAAAATAAGAAATAAAATACAAAAAGTTAAAAATAAATAAAAATAAAATAAAAATTTGGGATAATAAAAATAATGAAAAAATATTAAATTTTTTTTTGACATTTTGCATTTCATCACTGTAAGAACTGTTGTCCTATATGTACAGTGACATTTTCTTCTGTTTATTGCCCTTGTGTCTTACTTTTTTCGTTTTGTCACCAAAGAAGTTTTAGGTTACACAAAAGTCATGTATCAAATAGAGGGGACTCCCATATGCCCAACATCCTCCCCCTTTCCTCCCTTCCCCTATTAATAAGATTTTATGTGCGGATGGTACATTTGTTACAACTGATGTACAAATAGTGCAACACAGCTACCGACCATGGTCAATGGTTTACATTATGGTTTACATTTCAGACAATACACTTTTGTAAACTTAGCTGCAATTCATCATGGCCTGTATCCTTCATAGCCAGATCATGTAGAACACTTCCATCACCCCCAAAATGCCTCCTATTCCATCTACTCTATTCCTCCATCCTCCTCTCCTCGGGCAACCACCAGGCTTCACGCCTTGAAGGACAAGATTCACAATTACTTGCAACAACACTGAGGGCTCGACACACTGGTCTGTCCTCCCCTATGTGACAGCTGTGGCAGGGGAGGGTCATTGGCATGGATTGTCCCTGATGGGGGACACATGAGAGGAAGCTCACCTGGGCATACATATAAGGCAGATAAATGTGTCTAAGTGTTCATGGGGCATCGTCACGGTGGGGGGAGATCCACACAATAACCAAAGGAATATCCAATTCCCATCCTGGGGAGCTCTGCCACCTTCTCTAATGGATCAGCAAGAACCCCCTGAGTACAGGGGCAGTGACCAGTGAAGGAGGATGGTCCATTGATGGCCCTTGATATTGATGACTGTGCTTATGAACCTTTACTTCTGAAATGGAAACTTAGCCTAGTATTATGGGGTGCCTAAGAGTTGCCTCCTTGTTACTCAAATGTGGCCTCTCTCTAAGCTGACCTCAGCATATAAATACATTACCTTCCTCCCAGCGTGGGATATGCCTCCCAGGGATGAGTGTCCCTGGGATAGAGGGATTACTATAAAACATCAACTGGCAAAGCAACTGGAGAAAGACCTTGACCAAAAGGGGGAAAAGGTAAAGACAAATGAGTTTATTTGGCTAAGAGACTTCAGAGTGAGTCAGGAGGTCATTCTCGAGGTTATGCTTATGCAGGTCTCAGCAGGAGCTCATTGACTGCTAAAGTAGATACTACTCCAGATAGTGGGGCTCCTGAGGGACCTGGAGACACCCAGACACTACAGTCAGGACAGATAGATCAGGAGTTTGGTGCCTTGCCAGTGGGCCCTACTTAGGAATTTATACTCCCCAAAGTGACAGAGCTGGACTCAGTTGTGGTTTCCTTATGATGCACAAAGCTATAATTTGAGGGGAGGGTCTACATGATAGTGCATTTCAAGTTGTGAAATTGCTGGGCCGGATGTAAGTACCCTCCGACTTTTCTAGGTGTTGCCAAATTGCCCTCTCTAGAATTAGTGCTAATTTAAACTGGCCAAAAAGATACGAGAAAGCCTTTGCCACATTCATGAAGTCAAAGTATTAACAACCCTTTTGGTATTTGCTAATCTGACAAATAAAAGCTTCTTTCTTGTTACATTTTTACTTTGCATTCATCTTATAATCAGTGAAGGTGAATAACTCTTCATGTCTTCTTATTCCATTTGCATTTCACTTGTGCTTAACCTTGTCAGACAACTTTAAATGTTGATAATGGTTTGGATCCATATCAGTGGATCCAACCTAAATGTTAGTTCTAATATGGATTATGGGATTCCCCAACCCAAATTTTGTGATTGATGTTTGGTAAATATGGTTATGCTCATAAACTAAATGATTCAGATTGTTTATTCCTTTTTTTTTTAAGATTTTTATTTATTTATTCATTTATCCCCCCCCCCCCTTGCTGCTTGTGCTCGCTGGGTCAGCTAACCACGCCGTGCGGGCGGGCCTGCCCTCACCAGGAGGCCCCGGGAACCGAACCCGGGGCCTCCCATATGGTAAACGGGGGCCCTACTGATTGAGCCACAGCCGCTTCCCCCAAAAAGTCTTAATAAAAAAAAACAGAGAGCAATTTAAATTATTTCCTTTCGAAAGAAAGTAAATATATATAATGATGGAAGGATTTTTCAGCTTGGAACAAAAGAAGATTGTGCCAACATTCAAAATATATAAAATACTTGATATTGATGTGATTTCCTAAATGATATGGACATCTTATGAATAAAACATTCTCTAATATTTTTATGCAGCATCATGGAGTGCGCCTATTTCTCATAAATCCCATTTTCCCCTCTTCTTTCCTTTTGTTCTTTAAAAGAAATAAATGCATTCACTATTATTGTTTGGAACAATCAATTATCTTTCCACTTTATTTATTTGGTTTCTTATTGAACTTTTCACTTGTCTGAGGCCACGGATTGATTTATTTAAATTATCAACAAGTAAAATGATAAATCTTAGAAGTTATATTCATCTCTGTGAATACATGCCAATGTAAGATGTTTTTGTCACTGAGGGTAGAAAGAAATCTAAAGGAAAAAAGTGGAAAAATAAAATGGATGTAAGCACAGTGATTAGTAAATGGCATATGCCAAAATATGTAAGGTAATAATCGGCTAATAAAAACATTGAAATGTATTTTTTCATCAATATGTTCAAATTTACTTTTAGAAGCAACTTCAGAGAGACTCCTTGATTATTAAAAGAAACAGACACCGAGTCACAGGGAATTAAATGCCCTGCCCAATGCTCTCTACTGGGTGGAATCAAAGCAGAGCTGGAAGCAGCTTCCTCAGCCTGATGTACACACCTACAGCTACAGCTTTAAGCCTTTTTACAACTTAGTCAATCTATCCAATATATACAGTGAGAAAGCAGAGCTATGACTTAACGTAGCAGAATCTAGAGTGGTTGTTTTTATGCTCCATTTCTTCATGCTACTGATTATATCATGTAGCTTACCAGAGTATATGCCTTTCTAAGGTTACATCTATCTTTATCTGTAATTATATTAGTGATGAGCAATTACTGATTAATCTGTTGCAACTGATTCAATTTCCTGAAAAGACACTATAAAGCATCCCAATCTTATAGTTAATTATATCCAAAATGAGAGAACACTACTTCAATACTTATTCTGTAAGATTTATGATATTACAATTTCCCAATATTTAATACAATAAATTGTAACAAACTTTGCATCTAATTTAAAATATTTACTGATTCTATAATAGAATTATCTGCATGTGACAATAATTGAACTCTAATTAGCATATGAAAAGTGGGGTCTTGCTTGTAAAATAATGAGCCAAGCATGCAAAGGGTGGCGCTGGGGCTGGAAAGGGAGCTCTACCACTCTCTGCCGTAGGACTTATTTCTTGCTCTCAACTAACTTTAGGTGCACAGCAGCGACGTCACAGCTAACAGCCTATGAGTGTTAGATCCTGGAGTTGGGCAAACACTCAGCGACGGGCACAACTCTTTGGGCATCAAGTTCAGCATCTGCAAGGTCTCTGGGAGGTTGTGCCAGGATAAAGCTGGTCCCCCTAGACCAAACAGTCACACCCAAGGAGCTGAATTTGGGAAAGGATTGTGACTTGATAATGTATTTTTTATCTATATCAGATCAGAAAGGTGTAAGAATTTTCTACTAGTATGAGTCATAAATCTACTCTTAATGAAAAATTTGATGCAATCCCCATTTAAAAATTTTTAAGTACCTAAAACTTCCAAATAACCAACAAATTAATATAAAATTTTAAAAATGTTAAAGAAACAAACTTCCGAATTGGTGGTTTGAGTTGAAAAACATCTATGTGGACTTGAGAAACATAGAATTGTTTGAACAAAACTTTGAAGCTCAAATAAATATCTTCTGGTCGTTTTTATCTTTCATATTTTAAGTTCCTGCTTTCACAGGTCTACTTGTTTCTCGTGGTACAAATGAAATTCTAGTGCCTATCCTTGAAAATCGCTGCTAGTGAAAAGAATTTCAGAGGGATAAGAAGAGGGGACTCTTTCCTTTTCCTGGAGAGCTGCTGAAAAAAGGGGCACTCTGTTCTCTGATAGAACTGCTCTAAGGAAATGGCGAATCGAGAGCATTCACAAAGCGTCAGTCCTCCTCCTACCTGGTGTGGAGACGTGCGTGGGATCGGTGGCTCTTGCTGGCTCTTGTGTTTTTGGAAGTATTATTCATGCCAAGAAGTCGTTTAAGACACCCCTGCTTCAGGTATTGTAGCAATGTTCTCTTAGTCATTGTTAGCCAAGCAAGAGCGTTTAAATTATTTCAGTAGTGGGAAATCTTTGCCAGGTTTCCTTCTTTGCTATGTGCGTTAGGAGCAATGAACCCATACACAAAGGGCGGGAGACTCTTGTTTTTGTCCATTTCCAAGAACTGTAATCAATATTTACATCTCCATGAAGTATTCCCACTTGATTATTGCACATCCAGCAAGCCCCAAAATACGTTTCATCTGTTTTACAAACTCCTTCCTCCATAAATGTCCAAAAGATTGGTCACCCCACTGACGCTGTGAGCCACCATTCCCCATACTCTTTGTAATCCTGGGTCTTAGGGAAGGGAGCACTGCTTTGACATCACATTTGTGTGAGTTCCCAGGCTTTACTGAAATGGGTAAGAACTAGCAAAAACTTACTTCTGCTTTATTCTATATTATGTGCAAAATAAAAATATAAGGATTGACTTAGAAAAATTAATGCATTGTAAATCCAGATGCAGTGTAGAAAACTATTATTTTCCCATTCAAATTACCAATATGACATTATTTATAATCATATGAATTTTATGTGATAAAATAGTCTAAATAAAGTTTTATCTTATTGGATTTTTCTTAATAAATAATGTTTACAATGAAAGGAAATCCTTTACACTTAAAAAGGACAATCTATTGTCACCTTTAAAAACATGCAAATAAAAAAGTAGTAAGGATAAAGAAAAGCTGGGGGGAATTTCATGTGCTATGGAAGTATTTTCCGTTCAGTTCTCAGGTTTGATCTTCCCACCTTTGTCCCTTATTAATACTGACAGAAATAAGTACTAGCTTCAGAACAAATGATCTGCCCACACTGGTACATCTGGTAAAATCTGATCTTCATTTTTAAATAGTACTTAAGGTTGCGGAGTCATATTTTAAATTAGTTCAATTAGTGTAGCATTTCACAAGATCCCAAGGACACATTTGCATGCTAACCAAAATATAAGGATTAGTTTAAAATGAATCTTTTCATTTGAAAAAATTGTTCACTTACCTCAAGTATTAAGTTGGACATATGTAGGAAAAACTGGAAAATCAATAGTTAAAAACAGTTCTACATAAAATAACATAGCACAAGATTTTGGAACAGACACTATTTTTAGTCAGAAGTTAGATAGTGTTAAATAAAATCTATCTATCTATCTATCTATCTATCTATCTATCTATCTATCTATCTACCTATCCATCCATCCATCCATCAAATCTCTCTCTCTCTTTATCCCATCTATAAGTTATTTTTTCAATTGAGCTAATTACTTAACTCCTCTGCATCACTAATTTCTCACTTCTAAAATGGTGGTAATATCTACTATATATACTCCTGTGTGAGAATTAATTCAGTTAATGCACAGAAAATGTTTAAGTAGTATTTGTCATATCATAAGCCATTAATAAATGGTTGCTGAGCCAGTTATTATTTACCAGCTGCTCAAAGCAGTCCCAAATCCATTGTGAGGATGGAGTTTGTCCAATCAGAGTTATAATTTATTATATATCACGTTTCAGCCTTCTTCAAACCATGCTTTACATGTGGCGAAGAAATATAATCATTCTTGGTGGACTTTGATCGCATTCAGTGGCTTTCAGTAGAAAGGGAATGAAGCAGTGGCTGCTTACACAGGGAAGTGCAGCATGACCTGGTCCTAGAATGCCTTGCTGCATTTTCTCAAGTCCCTCCATGAAGGGGAAGATGATCATGTGGAAGGCATTTCACACCTTGTGAACATTTGAAAACGAATTTTACAGGGAAGCCTGCGTGTTAAATCAAAGATAGTCATCTGAATCAGTAACCACTCAGTGAACCATTCTCTGCAGAAAATCATTTTGGGGGAAGGCGCTGCTATGTCTAATGTGAGAATGAAGTATTTTACTATAACACACGTTTTAAAAACAGTGTCAACATTAACATATCGGGAAAGCTCTATAGAACTGCTGTAAATGCTGACAGCAACTTGTGGTCATATGCACCTAGATATACCATATTGTGGAAGTAATTTATAAGCCATAGGGTAAGAGCTTGGCTTAATTATTTCTGAAGTTCTTTATTCACCCAAAATACAGATTTATTGAGATATAACTTACAGTACATAAAGTTCACCTGTTTAAAGTGTACAGTTCAATGGTTTCTGGTATATTTATAAAGTTGTGTGATCCACCATAATCTAATTTTGAAATATTTTCCTCACTCCCAAAAGAAGCCCCATATCCATTAGCAGCCACTCCACAACCCCCACCACACCCTGCTGCTTCAGCCCTGCGATGTAGACAACTGCTACCTTGTTTTCTGTCTCTATAAATTGGACTATTCTGGACACTGCATACAGATAGAATCAGAGAATATGTGGTCTTTTGTAACTAGCTCCTTTCACTAGCATAACATTTTCAAGAACTATCCATGTTGTAGCATATATTCGTTATTTTTATTGTCAAATAAAGATACATGATTATAATATTCCATAATTTGATTATTTATTTATTAGTTGGTGGACATTTGGGTATTTCCATATTTTGGCAATTATAAATATAATGCTGCTCTGAATATTTTTGTACACATTTTTGTATGGGCTATTATTTTATTTCTCTTGGGTATATCTAGGAGTGGAATTACTTGATCATATGGTAACTCTGTTTAACATTTTACAGAAATGCTAAATTGTTTGCCAAAGAAGCTGCACATTTTAAATTCTCACCAATATGTTCTTCTCCAAATCCTCACCAACACCTGTGATGTGTCATTTTAATCATAGCCATTCTAGTGATCAAAATGTGGTTTCTTATTTTGAGTTCAAGTTGCATTTCCCTAATGACTAATGACCATGAGCAACTTTTCATTGGCTTGTCGGTGATGGACATATCTTATTTGAAAGAATGTCTCTAAAGAACCTCTGCCAATTTTTAAATTGGATTATTTGCCTTTTAATTATTCAATTGTAAGAGTATTTTATATATTCTTGATACCAGCTCATTAACAGATATATGGATAATAAACATTTTATCCATTTTTGCAGGTTGTTTTACACTTTATTGATGTTCTTTGAATTACAAAAAAAAATTAATTTTGAAGAATGACAATTTATCTCATTTTATCTCATTCTGTGCGATTTTGGTGTTATATCTAAGAAGCCATTGTCTAGTCCAAGTTATGGAGGTTTATGCTTACAGTTTCTTCTAAGAGTTTTATAAAGTTTTAGCTGTCATATTTAGAGCTTAGAACTATTTTGGTTTAATTTTTGTATATGGTGTGAACTAGAAGTTCAAATTCATCCTTTTCGATATCCAATTGTCCCAGCCTCTCTGTTGAAAAGACTTTTTCTTTCCCCAATAACTGTCTTAGAATGTTTGTCAAATATTAATTGAACATAATTGTATAGGTTTACTTCTGGATTCTGAATTTTATTCCATTGAACTATATGTCCTTCTGCCAGTTCTACACTGTTTTGTTTACTGTGGTAATGTGGTAATTTTTGAAATTACCATATAACCACAACTTTGTTAATCCTTTTTTTTAGGATTATTTTTGCTATTCTTGGTCCCTTGCATTTCAATATGAATTTTAGGAACAACTTGTCAATTTCTGCAATTGGCAACTTGGATTTTGATAGGGATTGAGTTGAATCTGCAGATAAATTGGGAAATATTACCGTTTTAAGAATATTATGTCTTTGAATCCATGAACATGGGGTGTATTTCCATTTATTTAGATCTTCTTTCAACAATGCTTTCTCATTTCCTTTGCAAAAATCTTTAAATTCCTTTGTCATTTTTATTTCTAAGTATTTTATTATTTTTTGATGTAAAATAAATTGTTTTCTTAATTTCATTTCAAATTGGTCATTGCTACTATTGATTTTTTATAGTAATCTCATACGTTATTTCCTGTAACTTTGCTGAACTTAGTTCTAATAGTGTCTTGTTTTGTTTTGCATGTGGCTTTCTTAGGATTTGTTACATACAAAATTATGTTATCTGAGAAAAAAAAATAGTTGTATTTCTTCCTTTTCAGTCTGGACGTCTTATTTTTTTCCCTGCCTATTGTTTTGAATAGAACTTCTAGCACAATGTTTAATGGAAAGGGAAACAATTTCATTCTTTCATTATTATGCATGATGTGAGTTGAGTTTTTCATAGATTGTATCTGGCTGCATTTTGTCAAATGTTTTTTCTGAGTTATTGAGATGATGGTGTGGTCTTTCCCCCCATATTCTCTTAGTGTGGTGTATTGCTTGATATTTGTATTTAAATAAATCTTGCATTTCTGGGATACATCCCACCAAACCATTTTGTGTAATCATTAGTAATTGATGCTAGATTTTGCTTACTAGCATTTGGTTGAGGAGTTTTGAATTCCTATTCTTAAGGGATAGTGATTGGTAGTTTTCTTATCCTGTGATACCTGTTGGGTTTTGGTATCTAGGTGAAACTAGCTACAAAGAGTGAGTTGGAAATGTTGCCTGTGTTCTGTGGTTTAGAGTACCCGTAAGGGGTTGGTGTTAATTCTTCATTAATGTTTGGTAGAATTTACCACGGAAGCCATCTAGACCTGACTAACCTTTGTGAGAAGTTTTAAATTACAAATTGAATCTCTTGATTTATTATAGGTCTATTGTGATTATCTAATTCTTCTGGCTATTTTCAGTAGTTTTTTTTTGTTTGTTTGTCTGTTTTTTATTATGGCTGTAGTACCTAAAATCCTCCATCTTGTATCATATCTTGAGCAATGTCTTCTAGTCCTGCTCTGTGGGTCTTGTCCTATGATTTCATTTCTTATGTCCTGGGATGGATACCATGTTTCTCAGGCCCTAAATGCTGTGTTATTTCTTGGGGTAGTCTCTCATTTTGGTGAAGAGTGTTCTTTAGTATCTCCTTGAGGCAGAGTGTATAGGATGTCAATATTTGTTGTTCTTGTCTCCTGAAAAATGTCTTATTCAAACTTCACATTTCATTGATGACTAGATAGGAATAGAATTGCAAGTTGAAAATTATTTTCCATTAGAAATGTGAAGACTTTTCTCCAGCCTCTAATTTTCAGTGTGTGTGTGTGTGTGTGTGTTTTTCTTTTTTTTGAGCAGTAGGTACAATTCTGACTCCTGGCTTACTGTTTATAACTTATTTTTCTCCCTGAAAGTTATATCCACAGTCTTTCTAATTTCATGATTTGTATTAGGTCATTTTTAACTTAATGTTACGGACACTCAGTGCCCTTGCCATACAGAAATTATTGTGTAGGAATATTCTGAACACTTTTTGTTGATTATTACTTGTAGAATTTCTTTCCTCCGCTTTAGCTCTTCTCTCTTGTGGAAATTCCAGTGTTTGGATATTGATTTTTCATGGAATTTATGATTTATTTATCTATTCAATCCAATTATACATTTTATTTTTATTTTGTTCAACTCCAGTGTGATATTCTCAAATTTACGATCCAAATCTTGATGATCTTTATCTGTTTTAATTTCTAGAATATTTTTTAATTGTCTGAATGTTTCTGTTTAAAAATATTACATTTTCTCTTAATTTCATGGCAAAATATTTCCAATTTTATTCTCATATCTTGGGGGTTTCAACTTTTGACTTTACTTCCACTTCTTGAAATATCAGTTACCTTTGAATGTTTTTTTTTTGTTTGTTTGCTTTGGATTGACCTGTTTTTTATGTTTGGATTTTTTTTTCAATGATCTGGCACTTTTGGGTTCTCGGTTTATATTTAAGAATGAGACAATATAAAGCAAAATTGAACCTCTGGGTTTAAGGGGGAGCCTTGTAGAATGATGAGCTTCTTTGTAGAATTGTTGCACTAAGTTTAGACTATTTTTGGGGGGGAATCAAAAGTATTGGTATCTCTGTGTATTATCTCTTGGACTGGTCAATTTACCACAGAGAAATCCTTTATCTACAGATTGGGGAAATAAGTCTGCCTACTAATACTGACTGACACCAGGGAGAATTTAACTCAATCTTCTCCTAGTTCCAAATCCCTTTGCTAAAAACTCTTCAGAAAATAAACCTTCAATACTCTTTAGTTGTAGATAAGAACTAGTTTTCTGGGTACATGGGTGCTCAGAGATCTAGAGGTCAAACTTTTTCTCCTAGGGACTTTCAATGTATCCAACTTTTTAAACCAAACAATGATCCTGGTACCTCTATTTTCTGGACCCTTCTTGGGATCTGAGATGGACGTTGGCTGGCTTCCTGGTTTTCCATTCCCCCTTTCCCAATCACCATGGGTCAGATGTTAGCTTTCAGCTTTCTCTGGCCTGCCAAATCAGCTACAATTCCCAACTGTTATTTTTATCTCTTACACCCTCTTTCCATTATCAAGTGTCATTATGTTCATTATTTTGTGTATTTATCAACTCATAGGTAGTTATTATTTTACTTTACCAATGAGAAATTGAGGCCTAGCAAAGTTATGCTGTTGGCTTAATATACAAAGCAGAGAGTGTATATGCTTTTGATATTGAGTGAATCAAACAAAGATACGCTCATATGAAAGCCTGCATTCAGTCTCAAAAGACATTTCTCTTGGCTTGAGGAAATAATTATTATTTAGGCACTTATTTGAGGATAACAAAAGACAACAAAAATGAAACATTTGAGGAAAAACAACATTGTGAAAACCAACAAACTCAAGAAAAATAAGAAATATATAAAAGGAAGAGGAGTTATTAGAACACAGTAAAGAAAATCATTAAAATATGTATAATTAGAATCCTTGGTAAGATTCCAGAGAAAGTAAAATCTATTTTTAAAAATAGATCCAGAGGGCTTTGAAAAAGAAGGAATGAAGAGTTCTCGGAAATTAAAATAAATATTTATAAAATTAAAACAAAAATTACCTGGGTGGAAGAGGACCTTAAAAACAGTTAAAACTTGAATTAATAAGCTATGAAATTGGATAGCTGATGTAGCTCAAGTGGTTGAGCACCTGCTTCCCATGTATGAGGTCCTGGATTTAATCCCCAGTACCTAAATAAATTAAAAAAAAAAAAAAAAAAAAAAAAAGCTATGAAATTGAGTTGAAGCAGTATCCCAGAATGTGGTATTAATGAAAACAGAAAACAATATAAAAAGTGTGAGAGAAAGACTAAAAGTTGTAGAGGAATTGTATTTAACTTGATAAAGGTATCTACTAGAAGCTCACAGAATATTATACATAATGGTTTAAAATTTAAGGTTTTTATTAAAGTTTGGTATAGATCATAATGTTATTAGCATTATGTAAGTGAACTAAATAATTAAGATAATGCAATAAGACCAAAAAATAAAACAATCACAACAAAAAAATCTGAGAGGAGGCAAAAACCAAATGTATTTGTTTTTAACTCAAACCAGAAAATTTGAGATAACTGAAAAACTTGTAGAACATAAATAGACTGCCAGATGTTAGATGATCATTTCCAAATTAATAGTTTCCTATAATACAGCAAAAATAAGTGGATAATGTGATGAAAAAGGATCCCAATTTCTGTAACAATTAAGATTCTTTAAACATATTGGAAATAAGCCTAACATAAAATGAGGCAGACAATATGAAGAAAACTATAAACACTATTAGAACTATAAAAATCATAGAGTCTTAACAAAACGCATGCCCAAATGCTTGGATAAAGGGAGAAAGAGGCCATTTTCTGTTTGAGAAGAAGCTGTCCCTACAAATTAAAATATAAACTTAGTGCAAAGTCCAGTTGCAGTCCTAACAGGATTTTTGGAGGAACTTGACAAACTGATTCTAAAATTTTTTCAGAAAAGAAAATGTCCAATAATTTTTAGAGCAGTCTAGTGAATGAATAATGATCTTACAAGTTATTAAAACATATTCTCATAATTGAAACAGTTGCTTTGGGGACAAGCATATTCAAATAGAACCGAATATAGAACAACAAATTAAAGTGACAGATACAGCATACATGAGAATTTTGTATTTAAATGTTAATGAGAAGTTTGTGAAGCCCTTGAAATTCCTAGGCATTGGCAGTTTTGAAGTCAAGTAGAGGAATTTCGTTAGAAGAGGATATAATTAGGATACAAAGGATGGCCTAATCCTTCCACTCACACAATAGTGACTCTTGATAGATCATATATGTTTTTCACAATTTATAAAATAATAGATGGATGCAAAATATTTTACAAGAAACTCTTCTCTCTCTCTTATATAGATAGAGGAAACCAGGGAATGCACATGAAATGGTCATTTTTGATCATTGGCATTTACAAAGTCACAGTCATGAGGTCTTGCAAATTTCCAGAACTACGCAGAGTATTCTGAAATAAACTTTCTCCAATAAAATGCAAGTTACTGATGTGCAGAAGAAAGGGAAGAGACTCAAGAGTTAGGTTTTGGGCATGTTAATTAAGACTTCTTTTAAACATTCAGGTAAAAATGTTGAGTGTGCGTCTGGGTACACAGCTATGGAGTTCATAAGAGAGATCCAGTTTAAAAGTATAAAATTTGAGATTCATGAATATAAATTTACTATTGGAAGCAATGAGATTGGGTGAGTTCACACATATAGAGTGATTGTAAATAAAGAAAAGAAAAGGACAGAACTTTAGCAGTTAACTGAACTTCTGTTCAGTTAGCACAGAAGATTGAATGAGGTCAGAGGAAAACCAAGAGATTTTAGGTGGAGAGGAAAACAAAGAGATTGTGGAAAACCAAGTGAGGAAAATTAAAAGGAAAGAGCAACAATGCCATTTGCTCATAGGAAGAGTAAGATGAAGACTCAAAATTAATCACTGGTGTTAGCAACATGAAGATCATTGGTAATTCTGATGACAGTTCATCCAAACTCAGCTAGTTGGAGGATCTTCAGTAGAGACTAGGAGAAGAATGGGAGAAGAGAGGATTGCTTTAAAGGAAAGCAGAAGAATGAAAGCAGCCAAATGAAGAAGCAGTGTAAAGGGCAAATTTTATTTTTATAATGAGAAGAGTTTTCAGGTATTATATGCTGATTAGATTGATCCAGGAGAGAGGAAAAAGCTTAAATTGCAGGAGAAGGAACAATTGCTGGAGTAAGTCTTTTGAAAAGAGTCATGAGATTTTGAGTTTATAGACAAGTTGAAAATACTGGCCTTACATAGAAGGTCATAGTAAACTTTCTGGGTACTGAACTCTAATATCTAGACCTACCCTGTTTCTTTCTAGCCTGTACATGAACTTGCTTGAAAGGGAAGAAAAAAATAGTCTTTTGGCAAATTATAAATTACTATTCATCAAAATATATTAAACTCCTAGCTGGTACATATACTGAACTCTTATCCTGATGGTTTAGGAAGTTTATCAACAGGCACAAAAAATATCAAGCTGTTGTATTCCATTAACTTGTGATTAGTCTCTCAGTTGCCAGGTGATAGCTTTGAGTATTTGACTAGGTGACTCAATTGCTCATCAATGTCACTCAGGCAATCTAGGAATACCACAAAGTTCCAGCTTCTGCTTATTGGCAAACAATCTCTGGAATCTCAACTTTTCATCACTATGAGATTTGGTAAATGCTACTTAAAATAACTGTGACATCAAAGATAATACTTTCATCATTTCATTTGGGGCATCCAAGCTAAGTGCTTCTATTTGATCCATTAAATCTGTAAAACTGAAAGTATTATGTTTCTTGGGATAATGCTTTCTAATGTAAATACGCAGAATTTCAAATTTCAGTTCAATTATATTTTTCAATTCTTAAAATATATACCAAAATAAAAATAAAGAAATGTTCTATTTTGTGTATTAAAAATGCAAAATTCATATGAAAGGAAAGCATTTCTTAATTATTAGTACATGTATTCTACCTCCAAATTGTACAGTGTTGCATTTATTATTTTTAAACAAGAGAAAAATAACATCCTCCTTCTTCCAAATACTATTGCTGTCTGCCAAACCATCCCAAGACTTAATAACTTAAAAAAAAAAAAAAAACAAGCATTTTGTAATCGCATATGGACTATATAGGTCAAGGACAAGAGTAACACTTTTTATTATGGCCTCATCCGAGTCCACGCAGTGTTACATGGCAGGTGGATGGGCTGGACGAGTGGGTCCAAGATGTCACATGTCTATATGTTGGTAGGAATGGCTGAAATATTGGGCTCAAGGTAGGATTCTTGAACAGCGTACCTGCATGTGGTCTCTCTAGCATGTTGATCTAAGAACAATGAAAATAGTTACATGGCAACTGACTTCCTAAAAGTGAACATTTCATGGGAATCAGCGAGGGGCTGCATGACCTTTTAAAACGTACCTCCAGAAGTGGCATAAAACATGACTTCTGTCGTGTTTTATTGGTTGAAACCATCAACCCAGCCCATGCAAATTCAAGGGCAGGGGAAGATTGTCAACGAATCTGTGACCTCTTTTTAAAAACCACTATACACAGAGGCAATCCTTAGAGACTATCAAATTAATTAAGCATTTAAAGTTAAAGATTCGCTACAATTTCAAGTATTTTCAGAGAAAGATGTAAGTAAATTTGATTAATAAAAAATGTAAAGCTATCTTCAACCTCCTGGAATGATTCTGACAAATTTTTGTCAAGCTAATGCCATTAATTTCTTTGACAGCTATAATAGTTGACCGACCCATAGGGCTTACCTAAGATATTTGATAAACTCTCTAAGTATTACCCTGTGGATATAGGTACTAGTATAACTAATCAGGTTAGTAATAAGTTCACCCAGAATTTCTGTAAATTCAGTGGGGGGTTCTAAAGACATAGAAGCTTTCACGAGACTGACCTAAACGTGGATGATAAATGATATAATCCAAGTTCAAGATATATTCAATAGCATCAATCTCCAGCACCTTCTCTACATCTTTCTCCTTTGTGCCAGACCTATCCTCCCAAGTCAATATTTCAAGAAGCCCTGCGTTTGGCAATGGTCTTTGCACCATCTATTCCTGAGTAGCTACTTTCCAACATTGAAAAGTGTAGATCTTTGCCAATGATCAGAGAAACGAGACAAGTTTGTCATATGACTTCAGTGGCACAGGAGTCTTAGTCACTGTTCCTGAAAAGAATCACGTTTCAATGAAGCCCACCCAGAGTTCTTGATGCCAAGCATATGATTGGGTGTAGATCTGGTGAAGTAACTGCCCTTTCAAATATGAAGCATTAGCTACTTACGGTGGTGAATGATATGTGATATGACAATTTCAGGTGGAAGGCAAGGGAGAGAATTGATGCTGATTGTTTTGGCAGAGATGATGCTTCAGAAGCTGAACTTAAGATGACAGTTGCCATCAATGTCCTCACAGAAGCCCTTACTTTAATGATTCCCAGTGTTTTAAAGACACTTTCTCATAATTGGTTTCATTGCTCCCAGAAACACTGATGAGCCAGCCGTCACCGTTATTGCTTGCAGGTTGGATAAGACACTGAAAAGAAATGCACTAACTTTTGATCTGGATGGCAGCACCTTGATTTGGTCCCCTTATTATTGAAGATGGAATATTTGAAATCAAGCCTACATCTAGGTACACTAAATTGGGTGAAGAATATGTTGACAACCAAATGGTTAACCACTTCATTATTAAGTTCAAGTGCAAGCACAAAAGGACATCAGTGAGACAAAAATGCTTTTTCCTGCCTTTGTTCGGCTCCTGACCCTACCAATATTCAGACTGGTATTGAGATAGATTTCCCCCATGAATAAATCTGGATAACCCATGAAAATTTTGAAGAATTAAATGCTGATATAAGGCCCTACACCCTGAACAATGTATTATGTTTTATGCTTGAAAAGTCACAGAGTAAGTCATCAGTCTGCCCAAGTTTCAGAAACTTCTACAGGACTTCTTCAATGACAAATAGGAGCATGAGAGCAAATAAATCTATTGTTTATAGAGCCATTGACCAGAGAGCCACATTGTTTGGGGACAAATCTAAAAATGCCCAGGTCATTTTGTCTCTGAGTGTCACTGAACTTTTGCTTGCTGTTGAAACGATGAAGCTGTAATTGTTATGATCAATCATCATTTCCCATTCCCTCTAAGGAGATGCAGTCTTTCACCTACCAATCTGAAAACCATTTGGATTTATGTAGATGAGGAAGAGATGATGAAGGGGAAAAAAATCTATGTGCAAAGTGAAATCACAGGCATTCCTCTTGAGCTGCGTGGCATTCCTCAGAGTGAAATCACCTTTGATGTACGTGCATTCTTAGTGTGTCTGGGGTGGATCAGAGAATGAGAATAAGACAAGAATTATAATCACTGTTGGCAAAGGCTGCTTGAGCAAGGAAGGCATTGAGCAGATGTTCCAGGAAGGTGAGGACTACAAGAAGCTGAAGATGAGAAGCACAGAGACAACGTGGCTTCAGGTCGCGGCTCAAAATTACAGTCAATAGGAAAGTCACGGGAGAAGATGAGAAGAAGCCTTAAGGAAGGTAAATGATGAGAATCAATAAAAGATGTTTGGCAAGGGCAATTAATTATCAACCAGCTGTTCAGGGAAGGATGGATTTCAACATCCAGAAGAATGACCTTGAAAATGTCTGAAGGCCCTTGATCTTCAAGCAACTTCAAGTTCAGGGGGCATGCTAGAAAGGATATGCAGGAGCTTCTTTGTGGACAGAGCTCGTCTTCCACCCACAACTAAATATATTGTTAAGCAAATAAGATTGTAGAAATCTTAAAATCTCCCACGAAGTCAAATACTTTGAAGAAAAATTTTAGCAAATTTACTCATGGCAGTTAAATCACATTTGAACTATGGTATTCAAGTTCCTGGGCATTTTCAATGCTTGACTATGTACATAGAAAAAATTAATATCACTGCACTCCATTAGTATTTATGTAACCATGTAGGAAATCCAATTCATATCTTAAAACTGCATCTAGCCCTGCTTCTGCTCCTGTTCCTGACCCCTGCCACCCCCTGCTCCTGCTCACAGCGGCTTCTGCGCCCTGCCCTGCTTGGGGCCCTCGTGGCTTCTGCACCCTGCTCTTGCCATGTCCCCCCTGCGTGGACCAACATGGGACTATTGGTTCACTAGAAACCTCCAGGGAAGTAGCAATGATGCATTCAAACATCACCCTCTTCCAAAGTTCCAGGAATTTACAGATATGATGACAGAAACTTCACAGTTTTAGGTGTCTTTTCTACAAGGCAAATGAAGCGGAGAGCTCCTTTTCAGGCAAAGCCCTTATAAATTGTTCTATAGACAAGGCTGCATCCTCCATTCTTTTGTTTCCAAAGACTCTGGGACTTTCAGAAAAAGGAAGAAATCTATAGATGATATTCCAACCATGGACACCACCCAAGCCATTGACACAACCCAAACCATGCATCTGTAAACCAGACTCTGAATCCATGTACTTGATCATCCATAGATACTCTGAAGTACGCTTCTGCATGTAAGTAGAGAGCAAACAACATTCTTCCTTTACCACCAAGGCTGTGATCCCATTTCTTTTCTTCTTATCCTCCCTATCATAGTGATTTCCTCTTGTTCGATATCCTCTTCCTTTCACTTAGTTCCAGCCCTATGCAAACAATTAGAGAGAAATTTACTCTGTGAACTTGTGCATTTAACTCTGCCTTTCCTTTAAGTGACAAGCACACTGCTAGTACCCAGAAGATACCCACGGTTGCTTGCATTAAAACTGTCCATTTATTTGACCACAGGAAAATCTCTTTCCAATAATACCCCTTAGTACAAAATTACCTTTACCTTCTCTACCAAATCCAGAAATATTCCCTTTCATTCAGCATGATTATAGGAAAACAACCTGATTATATTCCTTCACAGCTTTTCACCATATTGACACATTCAGTTCTGATTCATTAAAATAATGAGCCTGTGTGAGAGGATTCTGAAAGGTTATTGAAGCAATCACAATGGAAACTCAAACAATGATCCAACCTTATTTCTCCTCACTGGATTATTAAATGCATACCATGCATATCAGAAATTCATGTCTGTTCCTGCTAACTTTTACCATTAGGCAATAAATATATAATAACAACTATGAGTGAAATAATAAAAATTAATATTTTGAGTTAGAAAGAATAGCAAACTCTAAATCCAAAAACTTAAGGTCTTATTTCCACAATTATCTTCAATGATGTACTAAATGTTAACTAAAATTTCTAACATGTAACTAATGTTAACTAATATTTTACTAGTATTTAACTACCTCATGCAACAGCTATAAAAAAGGAGTAATAAAAATTGTCATGCATATTTAGCTTTCCCAACACCTGTAAATATCACAATTTATTGTCTTGTAATTTAAACTTTTAAATCAATTCCTTCTCTCAAATTGAATTTTTGCCTTCAACCAGTTTTATGCTGCAATGTACATACTCTAAAACATCAGCTAAATGAGTAAGTAAAAATCTCCTTCTCTGCAAACAAACAAACAAACAAACAAAAAAATCCTGCATCTAAAAAATAAAGCAGCACCCAGAGAGTGGTAGTAGTGCTGGGAAAAAGGACATTAGGGAGAGCAAGGAGGTACTTTCATGTAACAAATGTTTCCAGGAATAAAAAAGGGAGTAAAACGTTCCTAAGGCATTTCAGCTATATAATATAATTTTTAAGAACATAAATTACTGAGACTAATTTTATTAGAGTTAATCTGAGCTATATATTTTTCTAAAAACTATCATGAATAAATATAAAATTTATTCTTTTAAGTATCAAGGTATAAAGGAACATATACTATTTATTTAGTATCTGTCTAAAAACTATCAAGATAAACTATGATGCTTATACTTTTACATATTAATGAGTAAAAGAATACATGTCATAATAAATAAGTATTTACATCATCAGGTACTATGCTTTATGGATATCACTTCATTTTATTTTTATAACATCATTAAGAGTTGGCTACAATTATTATTTCTGTTTTTTAGATGAACACACTGGGAAACAGAGGATAAGATGCTTCCTCAAGGTATACAGCTAAGAAATGTTAGCTTCAGAGGTAAAATTAGCCAGTTTCATTTAGAGTTCACATTCCTAATCAATTCCCTTCTTTGTCTCCCTTTATATCCTAATGTACTTGAAAACAGTTGTCAGACATCCACCTGTTATTTAATAACAGTTATTACCTGATAAGCATTGCATTTACATAACAAAATTTAATTTTTCCCATTTCAAGAATTAAAATTACTTACAAATATTTAAATGATTTATCTACAATAACACTGCAAGATACAAGATAAATTGAACTGTAGAACAGTCCTAATACTCCCTAAGTTACTGAAAATAAATATATTGACATCAATAACCTTAGAAAAATGAGTGATATAAAACTCATATGTCTGCTAATAAGAAACAATCTTTTTAATTTCCCAAAAGAGGATCAAGTGTATGCATAAGACTGAAATCCCATTTTTTCCAGCATCTACCCTATATTAGGCATAGAAGTAAAATAAACATCATTACATATGGTCAAACTTCCACTGATATTTGGAAAGTTAGATTATATTTGTATGATACAATATCACAGAATCATTAAAAGTAGTACCTTGAACAAAATGTTTAGAAATGAAGCAACAGACCTATGGAGGGCCCCAAAGAGGGGCACTGGCCCACTAAGGAGCTGGCTTTTGGTTGGGATTTGTAATTGAGGCATGGAGGATCTGTGCTCATTAACAAACCTCCTCATCTAATCAACACGATTGCTAATCCTTTCAAATATTTACCAGGAAAATAATGCATTCACATGGTAATGTCATATCTGCAATAGAATCTATCATTTAATTCACAGTGATTAAGGAGCTAAGTATAAAATCCACTGATAAATGTGACTTTCCTGCCTAAAACCTGATTTTTTATTTTCCTTTTTTCTTCATATATTACTTAATGTGATCTTCAAGTGGGAAGATATTTAGAATAAGCTCACATAATGTTCTGAGAAAGTGAAAGTGCTATTTCATACATTGGGTATATGTCATGGTAAAACATGAGAAACTAAACTAAAGTATCAGATAAAGTTATTTACTACAAGTAGCAGTTGCTAACCAAATAAATATTCTCTGGACTAAAGGATGATAATTGTTGGTAGAGCTCTAGGAAATCAAATGTATATGAACTATAAATGTAAACTGGTCACATATTTGGGTCCTGTCCAAGAATATAGACCTGATAAAAAACACCCAACTTAGTTTAAAGAAAATATGCCAGATGTGACAATGCTTAAAGCATCCTAACATTTGGCTGAAACTCAGCATGTAAATGCACTACCTTAGCCCAGGCATGGGATATGACACCTGGGAATGAGCCTTCCTGGCACTGAGGGATATGATCAAGCACCAACTAGCAATGCATCTGGAAAAATACCTTGACCCAAAGGGGGAAATAGTAAATACAAATGAGTTTTTATGGGTAAGAGATTTCAAAGTAAGCTGGGAGGTCATTCCAGAATTCACGCTTATGCACGTCTCAGGAGGATCTCATTGACTGCCACAGTAAACAGTGCCTCAAATAATGGGCCTCCTGAGGGCTCTAGAGACATCTAGAAACTATAAGCAGGGCAGACAGCTCAGGAATTCGGCACCCTGTCAGAGGGCCTTACTTTGGAATTTGTGCTTCCCAGTGTAACAGTTAGACTCGTTTCTAGATCTTCTACACATGGTTCTTCTGCCCCTTTTATTTGACCTTATAATTAACACTGTACTTGATAAATATAGATCCCAGAAGACTTAAATCTTTGGTCCATCCATGTGCAAGTTGAGCCCTGAATTTTAGCTGAGTTGCAACACATACTCTCCAGGTCATTGGACTCATCCAGAACAACTAAAAAAGAGATGATTATGGACAAGGACCATCCCAGGGAACAGAGAGTGTCTGCAACTGCAAGTAAGATAGCTCCATCCGTCTGCCCCATGGGATCTAAGCCCCCTCTCAATTAGAAGCAAAGTGGGCATCACCATCCCCAAATCCTCAAGACTGGGGAATGAACAATGGACTAAAGTGGACTTATTATTATTCTACTGTAGACTTATTATTACTCTAGCAATGGAAGAACTCTTATCATTGATATAAAGGCAGTGGCCACCAGAGGTTCTGAGGGATGCGAGAGGGAAGAATAGGTGTAATATGGGGGCATTTTCGGGACATTGGGGTTG
Source organism: Tolypeutes matacus (assembly GCA_026826555.1). Classification (NCBI taxonomy): domain Eukaryota; kingdom Metazoa; phylum Chordata; class Mammalia; order Cingulata; family Chlamyphoridae; genus Tolypeutes; species Tolypeutes matacus. The sequence continues at coordinate 27,331,826 of JAKSZT010053830.1, read as the reverse complement.
TCCTGCAATGACATTGCAGTGATGGATACAGGCTATTGTATATTTTGTCACAACCTACAAATTGTTTGGGACAGAGTGTGAACTATAATGAAAACTGTAGTCTATGGTTAGTAGCACTGCTTTGATATGTGTTCATCAATTGTAACAAATGTACCACACTAATGAAGGAGGTTGTTGATGTGGGAAAGTGTGGGAGGGGGAGGGAGTGGGGCATATGGGAATCCCTTAAAATTTTTTATGTAACATTTATGTAATATTTTTATTTTAAGTTAAAAAAAAAAATAGAAAAAATTATGATGGCACTAGAAATGTTTGGATCACCAAACTTCCCAAATAATCCATGGGAGATCCTTTCATTATTGATACTCATGTTATGAGATTTCTTTGTAATATTTTTAAGACTATTAGTTTTCCTTAGCATGTTCATTTCATTAATCTTAACAACATTAACTGACTTCTGACCCTCCCTCTTGAAAAAAGATTGCTCTTAATTTTTTATAAGATATTTATATAATAAGTTGTGCATATTTACATTAATGTATTTTTGACTAAAATGTCATTTTTTGAAAAAAAATATTTGGCTGTAGGCTTTCTACAGCCTATCAGTTGTGAATGCTCTTTTTTAGGGTGGGGGATGGCATATGGACAGTACTATCAGTATGAAAGCTAAAGGGGGTTCTCTTTAAAAGTGACAAAAGCCATTACTTCACATTGAAAGCCTTTGCTTTTGTGAATATGACAATTAATTAATTTGAAGTTATGACAGCCAGAATTTATAATATGTGTTCTAAAGAATTAGAAATTTAGAGTGGCTTGATAATATTCTGGGACATAAGACTCATTGAATTTTTATAGAATGTGATTACCATCATGACCTGCTTTTAAGGATTATTCTTTCACTCTTAATAATTTAGTTATAATAAATATGGATTAAAATCTTGTAAAGTCATCTGTTTCTGAAAAACATCTTGCTTATTTACTCTGTGTCATGCTCTTTCTATGGAGCTTTCTGTTTTCAAGTCTTTGCTCACTTTCTTCTAATTTCTTTCCAGATAATTTTATTTTTCTTAAGAACTTAATAATGTGTATTTTAAAATTACCTAGGCAATTAAAATAAATGGTATATGAAATAATTTTAACAAAAATAAGTATCATAATTTTATTATGCTTAGTCCTCAAAATAACTCCCCCCAAACTGCTCTTCTATCTCTCCAATTATAAAACCATTAATGTTAGGATCATGCTTATTCGGTGGAAAATAAGGTCTTACAATTCACGCTTGTGTTTCTTGGAGGCAAATCAGTATTCCCTAACCAATGTTTCTATCAACCAGGCTTTATTTGTGGATTATGACAGAGAGCAGGGTGCTGATAAAATGAAATAATTATTTTCCTGTCTCTTAATAATAATTTGCTTCCTTAATTTAAGAGATAGAATCATTGGACCCAGTTACCTATCTTGAAATTTAAAGTGTTGTTCAAAATTACATTAGAGCTCAAACCATGATTTTGAGTGGCTTTAATTAAAACTGAAAAAAAAAATACAGTGATACCACTATTTAAAGGGGATATATTAATGTGGTATATTTTATTATTTAGACTAATATTTTAAAATATTAGAGAAATAAATGTAATTAGTACATGCTGTTCTACTTCAATTAAGGTTAATATTATCATTTAAGCACAATTTAATAGATAATTTTATGGTATAATATTTATGTTTGCTATAATAATATTTATAATGACATTTTGATGATAGTTTATGGTTTTTATATTTATAATAATATTTATAAATTGTCCCATGGAGAATGAGAATATTTTGATACCCTTGAAAATTCTACTTCTGAAATGAGAAAGTGAAGTCTAGTAAGTCTAGAAAAAAATGTCCAATGATATTTCATGATGTTATTTTAATTTGTAATATTAAGCTAAAGGATGTACACATCAGAATTAATAAAAGTGAACATCTTTATTTGTAAATTTTGCTAATGTTTAGTATTACCAGTTCATATATTTTAGGAAAAGAGCAAGTCAAATTCACAGTTTTTTTTAATTTATGTTTTTATCGAGGTAAATTTATATATTTGATTTGCACAGATTATATTAAGTGTGCATTTTGATGAGTTTTGGTAAATATATAAACTCAGGTAACCACCATCCCAACTAAGATATAGAACATATTTTCAATCTAGAAAGTTCTTTCATGTTGCCTTCTCTTTAATCCTCATGGCCTAAAGGCAACCACTGTTTCAATTTCTTTTACCATAAATTAATTTTGTTCATCCTTACAAATAGTATCATGCACTTAACACAATGTTTTTGAAAATCACTCGTCTTATTTATCAGTGTTTCTGAGTATTCCATTGTTTGAAAATGTCATTGCTTTATCTATTTTCCCGTTGATAGATATGTGGGTCAATTCTATTTTTAAATGTTATGAACAAAACTAAAATCAACAGTCTCAAACAGGACATTTTTGGGACGTGTGTTTTAATTTCCTTTGGGTCACTATTTAGGAATGGAGTTGCTGGGTCTTAGATCAATGTGTATTTAACTTCGTAGGAAACTAACTTCCTAGAGATGGTACTAATGCACTCCCACGAAGATGGCACAGGGGCCGCTGCTCTACTTCCTCATCTACTTTGGGGGCTCTCAGTTGTTTAAATTTATTCAGCTAGTGGGTGTGAAATGTTATAGCTACAGGTTAGTTTTTTAACTGGAGTTATTAGTGCAGCTATTTTAGGGCTAACGGGGTCATTGACTGGAAATATTTTATGGATGCATATTATACCACATTGATTTACCAAGTATAAAGTTAGCCTTATACTTAACAAGTATGTTATACATACTTTGTGAATATTTAACATTCAATGTAAAATTTAAAACAGAAGAAAATGAAGGCATTTTGAGGAAGATATTCAGAAACATGCAAACAATGACAATGCCTCTAAAAATGTGATAGAAACATTCATTTGCTGATTTTGAAGATATTCCCATGAACTGTGGCTTTGATAGCTTGAGCTGTAGAATAATTTTCAATTATTCTTCAGTCCAGCAGAACCCTGCTGGATCAATATACATTGGATGCCATAAATGAAACGAGGATATATCTGGCATTCTGCGGTTGAGGTCTCACTCGAAGGTTTTAGTCTGGCAGCACCCAAGTGAGCCGTCACGGGGCTTCAGGACATGGGCAGTTGGCCAAAACCAGTACTGAACAAGTCACTCCTTTTCCTGGAATAAGTACAGGAAGACATACATCAGCATTCAGACTTTACCAAATATTACAGAGAAAATGATAGTGGCATTTCCTTTAAAGCTCAAAGAATTGAGTATAATTACTATGCACACAAAAAAAGAAACCTTCTGAAATCATCCTCTGTGAATTCGAAAGCTGCAACAAGACATCAATAGAAAGATAAGAATTGCTTGAGATATGGCTGTGATAGGGAAGCGGCTGTGGCTCAATCAGTAGGGCTCCTGTTTACCATATGAGAGGCCCCGGGTTCGGTTCCCGGGGCCTCCTGGTGAAGGCAAGCCCGCCCGCACGGCGTGGTTAGCTGACCCAGCGAGCACAAGCAGCAAGGGGGGGATGAATGAATGAATAAATAAAATCTTTAAAAAAAAAAAAAAAAAAAAAAAGATATGGCTGTGATAGTCTGAATTGCTGTTTCAGAAAAAAAAAGGCATAATAAAAAAAGTTAAAGGTAATGAAAAATATTGTGCATAGTAAAAAGAATTGATCATGTGGAAAGTCAATGCCTTCCCAATTAACTCAGAATAAAAGCCCAAAACCTCTTCTATGTCCTTGACTCTAGGATTTGGTCCCCGTTACTGCTCTGACTTCACCTCCTACTGATCTGCCTCCCCCTCTTTCTGCTCCAGCCCCACCAACCTTCTGACTGTTTCTTCTAATTTGTTAAGCATGCTCTTGTCTCAGGGCCTTTGCACCTGCTCTTTACTCTGCCTGATATCCCACTGCTGGTTTCCTCACTTCTTTCTGGTCTTTACTCAGAAACCTTTCCTGATGAAGCATTCCTTAGCTCTCTCTTCTCAAGGTCACACATCCCACGCCAACCACTGCCAGTTGACATCCTTTTCTCTCGTTTATGTTTTCTCCTTAGTTCTTGCCACTGTCTAACATACTTTATGCTTTAGAACTATCTATTTTGTTGACTGCCTGACTCCCCTACTGGAGCACAATCTCCACAAAGGCAAGGGTTTTCACCTCTGGTCCGTAAAAGAGTACCTGGCACATGAAATATATGTTAATGTACAAATCAACAGTAATAAAAATCCTCTAAACCTGAGTATCAATGACTGAAGTTAATTCACTCAGTGGAATGGTTCTGTATTCAAATTTGCCCTCTTTCCAACATTCCATTTCTCTTATTCTCTGTATCTTACTTAGAAAAGGATTATTGTGATATTTTTCATCCAGGATTGTGCCTTCCAGCTGCACTTGCTATGATTGTTTTTCAGTTGTTCCAGGCATCAAACTTCCTGGACCACATTTACCTTCTCCTGCCTTTAAAACTGTGCCAGAATCATGGACTACTGGGAGATCTGGACTCCCTCAAATAATTTTGAAAGCTTTAAATTTAGACCAGGCCCTAGGGCAACCATTAAAAAAAATCTTAAGAAAACAGTAAAATTTAATATAGTAACTCATAATTACCTATTTAAATTTCAATATTTTATATAATGCATTTTGAGAGCTAATTTTGAATAATTTTCTGTGTTCTTTTCTCTGCATTTTCCAAATTTTGTACCATGAATATGTCTTAACTTTGCAATAAATAATATTTTATATTTTAAAACCGAGCATACAAATGTATGGAGCACATGCTAATGTTAGTAAGAAACATCAGCAGTTAACCATATTTGAAATTCATCTTTTCCACTCTTCCTTTTTATCCTCCCCAAAGCCAACTCTGTCACCCTTCAGTTATAAAGTAGTTTCACATTTCATAAAACTCTAAAGTGTTTCCCTTGAAATTTAGTGCCCACATTCCAGGAGAAACAGGAGAAGCAAGTCAAAGAAATAGACTGCATATCAGTCACCACTAGTATTTGAAAATGATTGTGTTTTGCAGACAGCAGAAATTTAAGTGAGAAAATAAATGTTTACCAAAAAAATGCAAACATTTATTATGGATCAAACTTTATTTTAAGTACTCAGTCACCAGGTGTATGAATTTAAAAAAAAATAATTTTAGGAGTATCATTTGCGTAACTAACCTTAAATGTTTTATTCCTTAGAATCAGGTTACCAGCTTCTCAGAAGAATATTAATTTTGTAAGAAAAATTGTGACTTTCTTACAAATTGTGTAAGAAATTGTGTAATTGTGTGCATTACTTCCTCTGTGTCTCTTTCTTTGTCTTAAACACACACACACACACACACACAGATTCACAAATACAAGAACGAGTCACTAGATTAGTTTCTAGAGTATTTTACTAGAATGGTACTCAAACTTTATTCTTAAACAAATAAGAAAGTATGGCATGTGTCTATATTATCATCTTTCTTAGCAATTATCTAATGTAAAATTGTTTCCGAGTGTTCTGAGTATCAGTTGGGATGCTGCCATTTTGAAATAACAGAGACCACTAACTCAGAGAAGCTTAAGCAATGTAGATAATTTGTTGAATCAGGGAACTGTCAAGCCCAGAGGTTGTGGGCTTCGTGTGGGGGTGAATCAGACCTCAGTGGCTCTTTATCTCAGGTATTTTCTTGAACTGACCATTCTTCTACTGTTGGCATCTTCTTCTGTCTCACTTCCATTGTGGTGGTAAAAGAGCACAGGATTTCCAAGCCCTGTGTCTATAGAACATAGCATTCGGAGAAGGAGAAAGCTTCCTTTCTCTTAATCACCAAAAAAACCTCCTATACATTACTCTGATTGGACCATCCAAGGTCACACGCCTATTCTGAAACCAAACATTAGGGGTGAATTAAGCCAACAAAGTAACACATTGGAGGCCCAAATAGCTCCATTCAAAGGGGAGCGTCGAACGGATGCAGGGGAGACAAAAATCAATGTCTAATACAGAACTTTAGTTTATTCTTTACTTGTATTAATTAATCAGGAAACCAATATTTACTGAGTTTCAAAGACTCTGGACAAGGGTGCCAGTAGCTTCTCCTAATGACATTTTAAAGCTGTGTCTTCTTTTATTATTATTATTAATGCAGCCTTTTGCCTGCTTTCTGTAGTTTTAAGGAATGGTATTGTTTTCAAGACTACTCTGTTACCTTTTTCCAATGTGGATTAGAACAGTGGCAGCCCTCAGAGCCAGCCTGAAGCCACCTGAAGTAGCTAATCAAAAGCGGTGAACAGCTATGGACCACACACTTCCAGATCTGAGGGAACCAGGTCTTTATATCCCACACTGCTACCAGCAAACTGCACCAGGAGCTGGATCTGAGGAGCTCACTGCTGCCTGCCTCATGGCTGGGGGATGGAGAATGGGGGCCACTGGACAGAGTGAAATTCACTGGTATTTACTGCAGTTTAGCAGCCTCTTCTTTCTACCCTTTCCTGGATTCTGCTCAGTTTTCTGTTAGACTCCTGAGTTTCAGACAGTTCCTGATGACTCAGAAGTTGTTCTGGTGGAGATACTGATTCCTGGACCTTCCTACTCTGCCATCTTCCCACAGTCCTCTTCTGCGCAATTGCTTTTTAACATTAGTTTGTTAGTTAACTATCGTATGTCTAATCTCATTTCAAAGCACTGAAATTGCCATATATTAAATTCTCTCTACACAACTCAACAACATTTATTGATTTGGGTAGTAAATTTTAAAGCTACACACTGAACACAATGATTAAGTATACAAGCCAAGTTGTAAATTAACCTTTTTCCTTAGGAAAAAAATTATCTCTTTTGCTCTAAAATGCTTATACAACAGCTGTTATAATCATATACATAGAACCTTTCATAACTCTTATTTTTATGGCATCACATGTTACAATAAAAGAGTTATACTTCAATTTAGAAACCTATCTAATAATAATACTTTGCAACAGTTTCTCAATGCCAAATCCAGAACCTCCATTATATATGTTAAAATTGGAATATTACAAAATGACTTACAGTGACTTCAACAAAGTGTTTGTTTCCCAAAAATAAAATTTTTAGAGTATTTTAATTGTAGAATCAATATCTTTGGAAGGAATATATAACTTATAAAGTCTACAACCTCATTATGATTAGAAAGTTGAGGTGCAGAAAAGATGCTACTTATCTGAAATGCTATAGCTTAAACTCTTGTTCAGAGCCCAATCTTGAGTTTATAACTCCAGTTTCAGTCCGCTTTATGTTTCTGTGAAAAAGCTAATAAATGTTCCTTCCAGTGAAAATCAGTGAAATTAGGACCCACACCATCAACTACATACATTATTGGGCAGAAGTTTCATCATGACTTATTCAGACATCTTATGCATAATTACATACAGAGACAAAGGTTATGGATTTTGCCTGGAACTTAAAACTGACTGTTAGAAGAGTGGTGGACCTCAGCTCCCAAGCCTGAAATGGCTCATTAGGAGACCACACACCATGAGGAAGGTTGGCATTTCTCTTTAAAACAGTGGGACACAGGCCTGCAACATTTCCAAAAATTGCTAGAGAAAATGCTTTAACAAAATCAAGCTTTCCTTGGCACAAGTAGTTCCAAACATAGTGACGCCATCATCCATAAATGAAAATCATAGTAGTGGAAAGACAAAATCTCTTTCCACAAACACATAGTTTTAATATTTTAAAAAGGAAAATTAATAGTTAAATTGCAGGAAAAGAGATATGGTCTGCCAGGCTTTATCAAATTCCACTCTATTATTTGCATTAGTTTATAAGAATATTATACACATATAAGAGGAATTGTTTTTTGATATAGAATGGGAATCAAGAGAAAGATTTTTAGAAACATTCTCTTGTTTATGATGATTGTTGAAAAATACACACACATGCACACACACAGAAATAATTCTTAGCATAATAGCATTCATTTTCATATGTTTGTTTGTATTTGGCTTATAGCTCCACTTTATTATAATGACCCTGAGAGTTAGACAAAGAAAGTACTATTGTCCATTATAGAGATGGAAATATCTGAGTCTTAATGTAAATGACTAATTCAAGACATTATAGTTAGAAAATAATGCTCATTGGAGGAGAATTCAACTCTTTTGCCTTAATCCAGTACTATTTCCACTACAGTGTTTTCCTTCTTAAAATAGTGAATTTTCACCCAGGTAATTACATTTCTCTAGCTAGGTTTAGAGAAAAATACTAGACTGAGTTCGCTGTGTTAATTTTTTATCTGACTGCTACTGCACTTGTATAATTACACATTTAGGAGAAATTAAAATTAAAGACAAATTTAGTGATTATTAGAGTCAACAAATAACAAGTGTAAAATTAATCCATAAAACCACTTTCCAAGTGACGATTTACATTTTGCCCTCTAATACATATTTTATGTTTATCCAAACTCATTTTACATTCTAGTTTTCACTATTTTAGAAAGGACTTTTAAAATCTGTTGTATAAGCCATGTTAGTTTTTTCCTCTCAGCAGTAATTTCAAATGCTCTTTACATAAAATTTCCTGTCTGCTCCAAGAAAAATAAAGATGAGAAGTTTTGCCTGTTCAAAACCAGAAGGTAAAAGAAATCAATCCAGAAATCTTGTGCTTCTATATAAATAAGCAATTTAACTTGCAGTATTTTTACATTATAATTTATTTAATTTTAATGGCCTGGGCTCTCGTTATTTATAGTGCTATGTAAACACTAGGGTACTTCTGAAGTTAGTATATATTTGAAATACATTTAAGTCTGGATTTTTGCTTCATGTTGTTTTCAAGACACCAAAGTTCAGGTATGCTGGAGGGACATCATATTTATATAGGCTTGAAAGAGTGCCAACAGATTAACTCACATAAGATGCAAAAAAATGTCTAAAATGAGCTTAATAGAATTTCAGTTTGAATCTTCAAAAATATAAAGATTTCTAAATATAATTATATGTAAATAAATCTAAACACTTTCCTTTTTTCTAATTAGTTCTAGCTTGTGGAATCTTTTCTACAGTTAGAAACTATATAGCTTATTGGAAAGACATCAGAAACAAAATATCTATACAAATTTAATTTGATATATATATATTATTAGTGAAATTTTAGTTATCAAAAGGAAATACTAGCCAAACATAAATTCTGGCTTAATTTCATTTTTATGTTATATATTTAAAGAAAATCATTTAAAGTACTTAAAAGAAACACAGTAATGTTTATTTGGACTCAGATAAAAACATATTTTACATTTTCATTTAAGATATCTGAAATATGTTCATTTAAGATATATGAAAACAAAATCTGAAAAATCTGGTGTCTCATAGAAAATTTATGGCTGAAAGAAAATTTGCCTACTTGGAAAATATTGATATCCCATAAGTGTGGGGAAGACATGGTAACATAAGGAATTTGGATCTTTTAAGAGTAATTTTTCTTGAATTTCAAGTAAGCAAACCTTTATAAAGAATATATTTGACTCAACAAGACTGAGAAAAACGTAATGAAAAGAGAAAAGAGGCACATTTGACAATTGTATAGGTTAATTAATGCCAAATTTGTTGACTATGAGATTAATGTCAGTCTGGAGCAAAATCTCCAGTTTTGTACCTATTTTGATCGTATGTAGCGTAACCTTCAAGAAAAAGGGCAACATGTTTATAAAATGTTTACCAGCTATACAAGAAAAGGAACTTGAATTAAAATGAATGGAAAACCCTCTATCTCCATTCACATTTAATGACACAGGTACAGGATGTATAGGATGGAGATGATTAACCAAAGATAACCTCATTGTGATATCAAAAACGTAATTGCTACAATCAAATCCAATTATGATTCCATGCCAAAAAATGGTGTTTCTTTAGGGTGGTGATATTGTCTTGTGGTATATGGAATATTATGTTCTGTTATGTGTGTCATTTTGGGGAATTAGAGATCATCTAGAAAAGACCTCGAAACATCTGAGGGAAATCAGGATAGCAGGCCTGGAAAATGGGAAGCAAGGTGAGAAAATCACAACATTGTAAAGTATAACAAAATAAAAATAGATCATTGTTTGGTAGATTGTAGAACTTCCTGCCTTATGGAGTTTAACTTCTACAAAATTATCTGCTTGATAACATTTTCTGGACTTAAAAAGTAAAAACCAATCAAATTTCACCAGCCTATAGACTCTTGGTTTGAATATTTAGACGCTCATCATCTTCCACATATGGCAACCACAATTATTCTTCCTTCTTGGTACTGCTGAATAAAAATTAATAAATTACACAGACCAATACTGCCATGCAAATATAAATTCAGCCTGCGACTTCCACTGAACCCTCAATATTAAAATTATCTTATTTTTCACTAGTCAGCTCCCTCTTATTGCCCATAGTTGCAATTAAAACTTTCTTTGCCTCTTAAAGCTCAATATCCACCACCTTCTTGGTTTCTCTCAGCTCCTATATCATGGGGAAAATTAGAAGCCATGAACTAAGAATTCCTTGCAACTAAACCTAGAAATGTTCCTGAATCTACAGTCATCCTTTCTTCACTCGCTTTTGTTAAAATGAAAAAGGAGTCCCTTCTTCTATCTTAGCCCAGTTTTCTCACCAATCTCTGGATTCTCTCCGCCTTTCCCAGAGGACCTTGTTCTACTTTACTTTTTGTGTCAACTGTATTTTCAATCTTCTCCTGTACATTAATTCTTTTCTCAAGCAAGCTTAAATCTCTCCATGTTAATTTTTCTTAAACAACTACTGTCCTACCAGTTTTCTTATCCTCACACTAAACTTTCTTTAACTCTCTATTCTACAACCATGGCTTCTGCTCCATGGCTACACAAGGCTATTGGACTATGGCCATTGATGTTAGTCAAACAAGCTTCATTTGTTTTCTACTAATGACTAATTCCCTCATCACACAATATGACCATATGGAAAAATTCTCTTCCCTTAGCACCCAAGCCACTGTGCTTTGAGGTTTTCCTCCTAAAAATGTGGCCCCTTCGTTCCACTCTGCTTTTTGAGTGTCTCTTCTTGGAACCAATCTTTAATTAATAGTGCCCTTCAGGTTCACTTCTCACTTTACATACTACAGGTTAATGACAAAACATTTAAATTGCTAGTCTAGCAGTCAGTCTGTCCAGTACTTTCAACCCCGATAGCAAGCCTTCTGGTGGGTATTTCCATCTGGATGTCACAGAGATGGCTCGATTTCAATATATTCAACACTGAGCTCACTATCTCATTCGCCTACCGAACATGCACACGTTTGTTGCACCTCTGATGTTTTATTTCAGGAAAAATATTGACATTCCATCAGAGATGTTGGCACCACTTTTGACTCCAGTGTCATTTCTCACATTCAAACAAGCACCAAGTTCTCTCAGTTCTACCTCATACATAGCTTTTGAGTTTTCATATTTGGCAGTTTTAGATCATCGGATTTTACATACATTGTTGTAACAACCTCTTACTTAGTTTCAGTTCCTGCAATTTTTTGCTTCCTTCATTCTCCACAATGATGCCAAGATTTTTGTAAAATGTGACTCTGATTTTGTGACTAAGCTTTCCACGAGTTTCCATTACAAGTAGGATAAAATTCAAAATCTGATTTATACAGCAAAAATTGAAGAGAGGGATATTAGAATGGGTTGAGATAAAGAAGTGGTGAACTTAGGGTATTCCAAATTCTAAAGGAAAGTTCCCTCACCCTTTTCCTAGCTCTGATACCCTTATACCATCTGACCCCATCGTCAAAAAATTCTCAGAAAATAATCTTACATCAGTTAGTTATACTGTGGAAAGGATTCAAATCACTCATATTTTTCCCAAAGATGATTGAAAGGCAAGTATTTTCTTCTGCACAGAGTCTGATGGAAAATCCTATCCTGAACTGATATTAAAGTGCTCTTGCTCTGTATTTATCTCTGTTAGGGTGAAAGTTCATACATTTTACTGCATAAATATTAATGTTTTTGCATATGGGGCATTGCCCCAGCCTCTGGAGTATTACTTAATAAATGATATGTGAGCAGTATTGTCTTTATAAACTATGGGAAACCTCTGAATTCTAAAAGTCATTGGCTTCAAGTGTATTGGATAAGGAATTCTGAGCTTATACTTAATTTATTTAAACTAACCAAAATCTTTCAAATTTCAGATTTGCAAGACATTTCTGCACACAGAAAGGAGATCACCTCTTGACTTAATGTGAGCTTAATTAAAGAATGTGTTCAAAAGCAATCTGAGTTTTATAGCATATGCACATTTGCAAGATGTCTATTCTGCACAGCTGGGCTGACCTTAGCACCCTACAGGATCTAGCTCTCTCCCAGTTTGTCTTCGTCTTGTAATCGAGACTTGGACAAGTAATGTTATAGTCTCTCTCTTAGTCAACAGAATCCTACAGGTCCCACTACACTTCACGACCAAAACCAGGTATTCTAGGAGATCTCTTGACAGTGGTTTCTCACAGTTTCTGGATTACCAAGACTCAGCTATTTCACTGCCCTGGAATTTCAGATGCAATGAGGTAAATTGATATATGGGAAGGTTGTTGCCCTGGTCTGCATCCCCAACTGCAATAATACAGCTCCTGAGAAGCTCCCCGGCTCCCCACGTGTGTGGTCTCTCAGGCTTGACAGTTTACCTGGACAGTTGCTGTATTCACTCACCACAGATAAATTACGTGTCTCAGCCAACTTTACCCAACACACCTTAGTCTCCCCTGATGCTCGTATAGCAATTAGAAATCGCCAGGATGATACCTATTTCCCTTCCACCACGACCACCCTCAATCCATTTTACGCTGGCTTTCGTTCAGGGGCCCCAAGATGCCACGGCGAGATTGGCAGCATGCTCTATTTTAAAGAAAACAAGCCTTAGCAACTAAGGAGCCTCAGGCAGTTTATGAATATTGATTTAAAAAATCCATGTAGATGTTCTTAAGATTTCTTTAAAAATCCCCCAATAAAGGTGTTTTTAAGTTTTCACTCTTTAGGTGGTTTCTTTTAAACCTGAAAAAAATGGATGAAAATTTGAAATTAAAACATGCACCACTTGCTGAGTTTTATGCTTATGATCTTATAAGAGTTTTATACCACGTATGTTAATAACATTCCCCCTAAATGTAAACTAATACTTTGTTTAAAGGAAATCAGGAATTGAATGACAAAACTGCTTTATTCCTTAAGTTGAAAAAAAATGGACTGCTTTCAGGCTGACAAGAAAATTCACACACACAAAAAGTTTTACTCTCACACATAGATTCTGGACTTGATTTTTTATAATATCTGCATAATTCCTTGTCCCCTGAGGGCTTATTAATGATTAATCATTTATAACACACAGCAATGAATGCCTGTTATTATTGGAGCAATGTTCCGGGTACTGGAGGCTCTGTTTGTTTTATTCTGTTTTACAGGAGGATCCAATTTTAAAGAAAGCATGCTGCTTAATTAACTGCCAGCTCGCTGGTTCACGAAATCAGGTGTAAGCCCTTACACAAATATGACATACATATTAGAAACTATGGTCTTTGTTGTTGCTAAAACCAAAAGCTTTGGATCAGAGCTACTCTTTTTCTTGCACATTCAAATATTACCCTTAAAATTTTTAAGAGGCCTAAGCTCAAGCAACTTTAAAAATAAAGCCTGGATAGTTTTGCCTTCTACAACTAAAGAGAGCAGGCAGCACCCATTCACAATACCTGTTGACTGCTCCAAAGACTTTGAGCAGTTGCGTTAAGGCTCATGAATTTCTACATTTGGAATCAGTTCTAAGCTCACGAAAGAATACTTAAAGTAATTTTAGAACAAAGGAGCAATCATGAAAAGAAATAACAGATCATCTTCTCAGCTTGGAAACAGAAATAAAAACGTGAATTTAGTCACATAAGGTAATCTTGTAAATATTGCGAGTTGCAACAATCATACAAATTAATGCCAATTAAATATGCACAATATCTAAATGTCAGAAATGAACCAAGTGAAATAAGTAATACAAATGATATAGGGCACATGCTTGTGGTTATTTTGAAATCCTAATTCACTTTTCTGTGATTAGGATTTAAAGAGACAATAATTGAGGAAACTTTAATCAATGGAACTAAGGGGCACACTTAAATTAACAGAAAATCTTCAAAGTGTTTGTTCATAATCAGTAAACATCATGCGCAAGGCATTCAGGGGTCATAATATGGGATTTTAGAATAGTTTGTAAAGTTATTTAGGTCATTTGGTCATAACCAAATTATACTCATTAAATAAGAAAGGTCACCTTTATGCTTCTCCCATTGGTTGGTTTAGCCACACAGAGACAATAAGGAGGCAAGTTCTTCTCGGGGTGTCACGCCCTTATCTGATACAGTTGCAGCGTTTATAATAAGTCAAGGAAATGTGTTTGGGCGTGTTCTTTAACATCAAGCTGATATTTTGGTGGCTTTGAATAGCATTAGGTGAAAAGTAGTTTAACCTGTAAGCTTGGAGCTGAGTAAAATCTTTACTGCTTATGCACACAGAACGAACAAGCACTAATTATATACGTAGTCTCTGCCAGATGAGGTTGCGTAGGAAAAATAACAAGAACAATGTTTTGTGGAAAATTCTGGGTTATGAGGTTCAAAATGTAAATGTAAAATGTTGGCATTTTGCGCTTTAAGGCTTTTGACTTTTAGAATGCGGGTTTATTGTGTGGGGAATGGTATTCTCTGAGAGGTTTGGTGGGAAAAAATGTTATATTATAAAAAGAGTACCTCATCAGAGGCCAATTTCAATGGGAAATAATGTTTAGAAATATAAGTTATGGGGCCGCAAAAGAGAAATAGAAGACAAGAGAGCTAGGTTTCCTCCTCCAATTTCTGTGAGTTGTTTAACCTTTCTGGGCAATAATTGCCACATCAGTAGAATCTAAAGAGTCATGAGGACATTTAATTGTATGGGGATTTCTTGAGCAGTGTTGAGCTATGTAAAGTATTTTAGATTGATTTTGTTTTCCTGAACATATTCTAAACATGGATGCAGATCTGGGGATGAAATGAGAATTTGACTAGAGGTGGAAAACTGAGTGATTATTTCTGGTAAACATGCAATTAGTATCTTACAAAAGAGTTCAGAGAAAAAGCTTCATCAGGTAAACTAAAACAGAGTTTCTTTCCTTCAGCCTATAAAAGAGCTTATATCCAAGATAAAAATTAGGTTTGTCGAAATTGATACTGCTAAGTCCATCATGTGTGACTACCAAAATCTGAGTCATAAACTCAAAATTGAACTAAAAATAAGAAAAGGAAAAGAAGGGAAAGAAAACAAAAGAAGGTGAATGTATGTCTGGCCCATTAGGATGAATTCAATTATACTTTTTGTTTTGTTGTCACTGGAAAAGGCGTATGAACATGCACGTTTATTAGTACATGAAACACAGAACGGAAACCACAGCAATGCTGAGCAGCAGTGCCCTGCAGTGCCCTGAATCATCCAGCTGCATCCGCTGGAATCCAGGAGCGTGCTGGGCATCGTCCTAGGCAACAGGGAAGTCCTGGTCTAGCCAGGGAGACGGAGAGGCTTAGCTGAAGTTCATTACAGATGTACCATTTGCTCTGAAACACCCACTTCAAGGCTGTGGTTGGGATTCATTTCATGGTTGAGAGCTATCAGTCAGGACAGACGTGAGGGCGAGCATGACATTGAAAAAACCTAGAACTCTACAGAGTGAAAGAAGAGTATTACTAGATGCGGAGAATACTATAGGCCAAGGATGAGAACTCTAATCCGATGAGACCACACTTTAGCTCTGATGGGTTAAAGGATTTACCTGAGGCCAACTTGAAAAAAAAATAGAATATTATAGAGCTATTATATTGGAAATATTGTGGATAATGACATAACTGAAAAACTGTGTACATTTTATATTTACAAATTGTGTAAATCATGCTATAGCCACATAAAGAATGGAAGAACATATGTAATAATGAAGAGTTTCACTAGGAGTGTGAGATTAGGAATTCTGTATCCCTTAGTGAACATGTTTTGGTGACACATACACTAAAACTAGAACAATACAGAAAAGATTAGTATGACCCATGCACAAGAATGACTTGCAAATTCTTGCAGTGTTTCACAATTTGAATTGATTGCATTAAGCAATCAGTATCTGACAGTCATCATAATAAAGCCTGTTTCATGCAAGAATCATCAAAGCATGCCAAAATCAGTAGGGGAGAGTTCAAGGGATAAAGATAATCTCAGAGTATCCCTTCACAAGATATTTTTTAGTAACAAAGGGGAAAATTTGTGACAGATGTCTGCCAATTTAACCAACCCACCAGTTAACATCATAAGAAACAAGACAGGGCAATACCATGTGTCTCCTGATTCGAGGCACTGAAAAGAATGCCATATCCTTTTTCGATATTACGGCCAAAATGCATAATCCAAATCTAATCATAGGAAACATCAAACAAACCCTAACTGAGGGACATTCTACAAAATATTTCATCTGTACTTTTTAAAATGTCAATTTCGTGAAATGCAAAGAAAGTCTGAGGAATTATTCTGGATTAAAAAAAGACTATAGAGAAATGGTAATATGTGATGTTTAATTTCCTTTTGCCATAAAGGAAATTTTGGGGACAATTGGAGAAACCAGAACAAGGTCTGTAGATTAGATAACACTATTGGATCTATGTTAATTGCTCATTTTGATAATTGTAATGTGATTATGTAAGAGAATATCCTTGTTTTTAGGAAACACATTGAAGCTTTTTAAAGATAAAAGTAATACCCCTGTAGCACATTTTAGTGGATATTTGTCATTTTCAACTACCCACATCTTAAAATAACTTTTCTATTTGGTGACAATTTTACACATTATAGGTCCTTCCTTCCTAGAGTAAAGCCATAGAATGCACATCCCCAGATGGCCTTGCAACCAAGGTCTAATAATGAACACCAGCTTCTGTCCATCAGGCTCATCTGGGCAGCATCTGGATTTGAAGGTGAGCAACCTAAGGGCGAGGCATAGGCATGGGGACTGATCTTCCTGGAGCTATGGTAGCCATGGCACAAGGTTCTTTGGAAGACTAGAGCTCTTGGCCTCTTGGGTGTCCCAGCCCAAGTGGGAGCAATGGCAAGGTTGTCCCTGTTGAAGCTGTCCATGACAGGTTGTCTGGGCCTCTCTGACCCTGGCAGAGATTCTGTGGCCAAGCAGTCCATGTGCACCGTGCACCATTCACTCATGCTAGGCTCAGAGAGTTCTCAGCCTCTGCGGCAGCTGCGTTGGGGACACGGGATTGGACTCTGACTAATGGAGTGCGGGTGGAATTGCTCCCAGCCCATGTATAGGTCTGGCACTTTAAATTACCTGGCTCTAGAAACTCTGGCTCTCTTGTCCTCTCCTGTGTAAATTGTTTTAGATCTGGAGAGTTGTAGTTTGTGGCAGCTAGCTCTGCTCACTCGGATTAAAACACTGAGGTACCCCTTAAACTCTTCTGCTTAATCTGTCTATATAGAGTGGGTAACAATGGCTGTTTACATCGAACTCCACCAATGTAATACTGTTTCACTTATTCTTTAAATGAAGTATTTTTCATCCTAATTGATAATTTTGACATTTCAATAATTCCTTTTGCATAAACATGTCGTTACTATTATCATTAGCTAACATTTATTTTGGGTACAGATGTGCCAGACACTGTGGTAAACTTTACATGTATCATGGCATTTTACACTTAGAAAAACTCTCAAAGCAGAATTATAACCCTGAAGCCCAAAAACATGCGAACTCACATCTCCGTGCCTTCAGAATTCAGGCCTTAAACATCTACTCTTCTTCTCAAGTCTGGATTATGTGCAATAATCTCTTTTTCTTGTTTCCTTACATTCTGTAGCTAGGGAGCACTTACCCACTACCCTAACAGCAAATCTCTTTTAGAACGATTTCGAGACTATCCTACCTCTTGTTGCTGAGAGACTGGACTGAGCAGCTCGGTGGCCGCATCATGGCTCCCTCCATACTTGTGCATTCTTACTGTGGAAACGCAGCTCCTCAGCAGCTTCCTCGTACACTTTCCCATTTTTGGAGGTGTTTTCTGATCAATCATTTCCTCAGAAATAAGGTTCTGTGCATTTATCCCAATTCCTCACTGTCTTCCAGTTTCGAATTTTCCCACGTACGCATATATCGTGCCAGGATCTTTCATTCTGCCCCTTCCATTGGTTCACCCAGAGGCGAGTCACTGACGGTCCTGACACATCCTAATGAAAGCGCCTGCTGACAGACCTCCCGGGATCTGAAATACCAACCTGAGCACTTTGGTCAGTGCTGGTCAGAGGGACATCCATTTATTGTGACACCAGAACTGCCACCATCTGAGTGGACCCTGCATCCTGGAATTAGACAAGGTGTGCTGCTGGCCCTGCGTTCCTAACTAGCTCTCCCGTTCGTGGCTTAATCTCTCAGCAAGCACATTTTTATAGGCTTAGCCTCACGTGCCATGTCTTTGACTGGGTCGTTGTAATCACCTGAATCTGAAGTACTGTGTGTGGATTTGAGTCTTTTCTGTGGAGCCCCAAAATTATGTTCTTCAATTGGTCCATTCCTGGGTGTGTGGACCTTTTGATTGCATTGAATTCATTGGGGGTCTTAGGTTGGAGCACTTCAGTGAGGCGTGACCCAGGGTGGGTCTCAGGCCCCTGCTGGAGCCCCATATAAACAGGAGAAACGTGCAGGGGCACAGAGAAAGAGACGGCCATTTACCCTCCCATGTGAGTGAGGACCCAAGGCCAGAGGAGGAGAGAAGCGGTCCGTGCCCGATCGCCCACAGCTGAGCTCAGGGAGAGAGAGCCTGGAGGAGAAGCAGAGATCAGCCGCTCTTGCGCCTTACCGCAGGGCAGGAGTCCAGGATCGCCAGCAGCCAGCCTCTGGTGGACAGCATCTCTGATGATGCCTTGATTTGGGCACTTTCACAGCCTCGGCTCCATAAGCTTTCAACCTCATAAATCCTTATTGTAAAAGCCAACCCATTTCTGGTATTGTGCATGGCAGCCTTATACAAACTAAAACATTCTGTTTAAAATATCAATTTATGGTTTCTAATCGAATCCAATCTTCCAATAACTAGTCCTCAGAAAAGAGAGTAATTAGAGTTTTGAATATTATTTTTCATTATTCTAAATTTTATAAAAGTTAAGACTGCCAGGAAATCTTTTGATAACAAAATAACACCTGCTGTCATCAACCCTAAATGTGTCTTGAAATAAAATTACTGACCAGGTGGTGAAAATCTGATTACTAATTTGAGTCAATAAGAAAGCAATTGATGGCAACTAATTTCGCTCAGTTTACCAGGCTACATGACAAAATCTGCACGGCCTAAAATAATACAGACTGCTTTTTAAATGAAAATATTATTGAAAGAGGTACCTACAAGTCCTTTTAGACCCACTATGTGAGATATACTTGCTGATGCTCAGTAACATCTTCATCCTCTAAGCTCTTCTATGATACCCAATAGAAAGTAAAACAGTAGAAAGACATTTCTCAAATTCTGTTGCCAGCAGTGTTTCCATTAGATTCCAGAAACAAGAACTGAAAGACAAGAGAGAAGAAAAAGGCATTGCTTGGGCAGTTGTTGCAGGTGCATGAGTGGGCCTCGCAGTTGGTAGACCTAGGGTATTGTCCTTGGCTTTCAAGTACCCTCCATTGACTTAACCATTAAAGTGCTGCAATCCTAGCAGCTCAGAATTTGCTAAAGCAACCTTTGTGACCATTGCACCTCAGTGTTGCCAACCGCTTGTATAAGCTTCTGTTTCTCTATATTAAAATGGTTTATATGAAATATACTTAAGATGAATTTTTTGAAAGAAGTCTGGTCAATACATTTATTAACATATTTGAC
Source organism: Tolypeutes matacus (assembly GCA_026826555.1). NCBI lineage: Eukaryota > Metazoa > Chordata > Mammalia > Cingulata > Chlamyphoridae > Tolypeutes > Tolypeutes matacus. The sequence continues at coordinate 27,311,864 of JAKSZT010053830.1, read as the reverse complement.
TGGTCGCCTAAATATGCCCCCCAAAGAATGAGTTTGTTAAGTGTTGTGGGCAGAGGGACATTTGGAAAAGCCAGGTATAGAGGCTCCTATCAGCCACAGAACAAGCATGGACAGAAGGGGTCAAAGAAGAAGATGGAAGTATTTAAGAGTGGTGAGAGACAATGAAGAAAAGGCTTCCATACCAGCTCTCTAGAACTGGATCTGATGAAAAATAATAAAACAGGTATACTCTCAGCTCTTTTCATTAGATACCACCTACAATACTCAATGGTGGAAGATTCAAAATAGGGATTGGCATTATATATCCAGAAGAGTTTCCATCCTGGCATAATCAGAATATAGAGCATGCCTATATTACTTGAATTTATAGATTGCCTCATTCATCTATGCAATAAATAACAGTTTCACATCAATTGAAATTATATTTTAGCAAATGCCAAGTTAACTGTGGAATTATTTTTAACAGCCATTGCACACCAATATAAGAAATAATGTTCTTAGCCCACTTGAATACATTAAAACTCCAAAACTGACTTATGGAATAACTGAATAAAAATTTAACATTTTTTACTTTGTACTACAAAAATCCAGCTAAAGACAGTTGAAAATTATTAAATTTTTTATGCAATTATGGATTTATTATGGGATGAAATAAATATTTCTAATTCAAAATTGATTTTAGAGTGAATAAAGTATCAGTACATGTTTCTCTGCCATAACAGTGCCACAGAAGCATTTCAGAAACATTAGTTGATTTTACTTTTCTATTTCCCTCCTAAGAACCTACACATCTTTTAATAACTTACTACTTTTTTTAACCCAATATAGATACTGGCACTATTGGTGTACTTCCTTGTGTATATGTGGGCATGTGCAGTGTGTGTGTGTGTGTGTGTGTGTGTGTGTTTGTTTTTGGGTATTTATCTACAGTCTTTCTGTTTATGGTATGAATAATAATTCTTACTCTATTAGGAACAAACATTTACACAATCATGGACGTAAAAATATTTTGCATTCATTTGTAAAGTCTACTTCCACGGCTTGATTTCAATTTTGATTAATATTAAATATATATGCAATACATTAAAAATTTTTTTTAAAATTAAAAAAAAGAAAAAGAAAAAAAGAAAAAAAAAGAAAAAAACAAAAATATATGCAATACATTTATACATCAGCGATCAAGTATTTAGACAATACTATGTTTAGACACTATAAGAGTTGTGAAATATAGCATAAGCACACATTATTCACTTGAAATGTTTAATAAAAATTTTATTCATTTCCAGATAAGATGAAGTAATTTGATCCTGATGAGATCAATTAAAAAGTCCAGAAACACACAGAAAAACACACACACACAAACACACACAGAAACACACACACACTTTGAAGTCATCAGAGTGTTGTTGAGGCAAACAGGACTTGAGAGTCCTTGATCCCCCCAAATATGGCACCTCAGAGAAATGCACGGATATTTGGCCATTTTCCCTGGAGTATTTACCAATTCTTGGCATGGAGATGAGGCTGAGAAGCCAGCAGAGATTTTGGCAAACCCATAGGATTTGAAAACAAAAATTTATGTTCAGTATTGAAAAATCAGCCAGAACTTGAGAGAACAAGATCCCAAGAAAAGAGTATCTTGAAGAAGTGAGCCCAGCACCCAGTAGATCCCACTACGAGGTGCTTACAGAGTTCTTAAGCTCCGCAGTAGAAGAGACTAAGAATCTGAGCAGAAAGCCTTGAAATCAGTTTGGCGTTTATGGTCTAATGGTGATGAAGAGGAGGGAAAAGGGAACTCAGGAGCTGTAAAAGAAGAAGGTCCCTTGTATACAATCCATACTCTCAGTTAGGATCCCAGTAAGGTTGCATACGATGAACCAAATTAGACAGAAACATAAAATTACTGTAACCTAGTTTCAAGTCAATGCAGTCTCTCTTAGATTTAGATGATTGGTTTTGACCTAGGCTCCGATCAGAGGAAACTAATCTCATCCAGCATCTATCATTCTTTTTCATACACCATTTCTAGTATTAAATTAGCAGACATAGGCTTAAAATAACCATGGTTAATATGTTTAAATAAATAAATTACAAGATGGATATATCATTAGAGAAATGAAATCTATAAAAAATAAAATGGAAATTCTATAACAAAAATATAATTATTGAAATTAAGACCTCAGTATATTGGCTTTAAAGTAGGATAAAAACAGAAAAAAAAGAAGATTTACCAACTGAAGAATAAGTCAATAGAAAATCTGCAATATATACTGTGAAGGTCAAAAATAATGGAAAAGAAAGAAAAAGCATAAGATATATAGGGACATGGAGAAAAGTTTTAGCATATACATGTAGTTTGAGTCTTAGTAAGATAGGAGTGATAGAAAAGATACAGTAAAGAAGCAACAGTTAAAGAGCTGAATGCAAATTTTATAAACATAGTGCAGGACATCAAGCTATAGACAAGAAAAAATAACAAAACTTGGCAGTGCTTAAAACTTCTGAAAAAGTGAAAAAGTAAGAAAATATTTTTGAAGATCCAGAAAAAAGACATTTTATCTTCAAAGGAGCAGTGATCCTCTCAACCAAGAGACCAAAGAAAGGAGACAATTAAATGACATTTTTATAATGCTGGAATAAAATAACTGAGAACCTAGAATACTACCAAAGCCAAAATATTTTTTAAAAGGAAGAAAAATTAAAGACATTTTCAGCAAACAAATGTTGAGAGAATTCTTTAGTATCAGCCCATTACTAAAATATTAGAAGGAGGGGTTTAGATTCAAGAACAATAACAACAGATACAAATAATAAATGTATAAGAAATGAAGAATGGTGAAAAGGTTAAAAATGTAGATAAATACAAATGAATAAATACTTTTCAAAACAATAATTCTAAAGTCTTAGGAGGTCAAAAACATCTGTGGAATAAAACTCAAAGCAACATAAGCACAAGAGTTGGGATAAAGATGAATGATGATAAAGATTTATTAGACTGTAATGTCAATAAAACATTTTATAATTTCTTTGAGAAACACTAACACAAGAATAAAAGAATAAATTAATAAATGAGCTAATGAGTTAGTAGATACCATAAACAATATTAATAATAAAAACTTAATACAAAATAAGTTGAGAAAATGCAAATGGGATAAATAGATTAAAATTGCAGGATGGTAGATATAAACTAAATTTTATAGTAATTACATTAAATTTAAATTGATTGGGGAATTCCAATTCTAGCCTTAATGGAGTAACTGGATAACTAGAACTAGATGTGTCTGGTAAACAACTAGAAAATTGGATAAATATGTAACAGTTGTTTCTGACTTTGTAAACATAGGACTGTAATACTTGAGAGAAGGGAAGCACAGAAGGTGAGCCTTATTATTGCCCCAGCTCTCTGCACAATCACCTTATGAACCCAAGCACAGGATGGAATATCCCAAGCAGAAAATGGCAGTCTTGCTGAATTGAAGAGATGGAAGGGAGAGTTTAGAGAGGCTAAGGTAGTTGTAATTAGTGGAGCAGACTATCAGGAGAAAGGTTGCTACACAGATTCTTGAGTCTTTGGTTGAATAACAAGATTTACATGCACAGGGTAAAATTCTATGAGGCAGGGAATAGGAAAACTACTAAGGAGCTTTAAATGGAATAATTTCCAGAATCAACCCACACAATGCTTAGGGACATTCAAGTTTTTACTAGCCAGACTGTAGAGACCTTGTTGAATAGAGACTTTGTTGAACACTCAGGATATTCAATAATGACCCTAGAAGTGGTACTTCCTAGAAGGAAGGTCAAACTATTCCTATATCTTAAAAAACTTAAAAATATTCCTTGAGAGGGATAGGTGGAACCACAAATGATTGCTGGCTGATACAAATATAACAGTCACTAAAGAAAGACAACAGAATCCAAATGCCCCAACATGTTACATCACAATTACCAATATCCATTCAAAAATTACTAGACATGCAAAGAAGAAGAAAAATATGATCCAGGTATGTGTATGTGTGTATAGAGGTGATTGGGGGTCGAGAGTAAATCTGTAGTCAGGGTTCTCAAGGGAAACATAACTGACAGGAGTTAAGTATAAATCTTTTTATAGATTTGATAAGATTGCCTCATGCAACTGTGAGGGTGCACAAGCCCAAATTCCATAGGGCAGGCTGCAAGCCAGGAATGACGATGAAGGTCCTTAATGAAATCCCCAGGAGGATCTGGCTGACTGAAGTAGAGATGGAAATTCTCTGTCTTCTGGCTGCTGGAATGACCACTTCTCCTTTGAAGGCCTTCAACTGAGAGACCTCTCTCATTGCTGAAGGCAATCTCCATTGATAGTAGATCAGCTGTAGAGGCAATCCAGGCACTAATCATTAAAGCACACAAAATGCCTTCACAGTAACAATTAGGCCAGTGCTTGCTTGACCAAATGACCAGGCACCATTTCCTGGCAAAGTTGATACATGAGCCTCACAATCACATAATAGATCCTGAAATAATAAAGAAGATGAAATTAGCAGGCAAGGATTTTAAAAGAGCTTGTTCATATTGTTTCAGGGCTTCTCCAAATAGTTTCTTGGCAAGGGCTTTTCAAGCTTTTTATGCCATGGCAACCCAAGGGCAATCAGACAGTTTACACCATAGGAATAAGCAAGAGAGAGAGTTGTTTTTTGTTTTGTTTTGTTATTGCTAGCACTAGAAGTTGTATAATGTCACATTATACAAAATCACAAAATACACTAATTTCATGGTAAGAAACAGATTTCTCCAATCCATGGTAGGAGTGTCAAGTAACTTGCAAACATAGTTTAATATATTCTCAAGGATTAAAAAAAAAACGTGAACATACCGTGGAAAAGAAGATATAAAAAGATCTAGTATAACTTCTAGAGAAAGTTCTAGACTCTTGTTTCTCATCAGAAGAAATGCAAACCAAAAGACAAGAAAAGAGCGCCTGCATGTTGTTGCAAGAGAGAAAAACATACCACCAGTCTACAATTCTATAGCCAATGAGATTTAACTTCAAAAATGAAGACTAAGACATTTTTAGACAAACAAGTGCTGATACTATTTGTAACCAGTATTCTTGCATTATTGGGAAAAAAAGTAAAGAAAAGTTTTCAAGCTAAAGAAAAATGATACCTGATAGAAACATAAACCACAAAAGACTGGGAAATGAAACAGGTATCTAGAAATTTAAAAAGAATGTAATGATAGAGTATATTTTCTGAATAAAATGGAAATAATGTTTATCCACAACAAAATGATATGTGGTATAATATACATGCCAGATATAAATTGGTACATATAATTTTATATATTAGTAAATAGTATACCAACATATAAAAGATAAAGTATATTCTTTTTTCAATATTAAATTACACACTATTAAAAAATCCATGGGTCAAAAAGATATCACAAGGGAAATTGGGATATATTAAAAAATGAATAGTAACACAACACAACATATCAAAATTTGTGGAATGAAGATAAAACTATGTTTACAGGGAAATTTATACTTTTGTTTGCTAATATTTAAAAGAAAAAAGGACTGAATCAAGAGTCTAAGTTTTCACCTTAAAAAGGTATAGAAAGAAGAGGAGATTGAACTCAAAGAAAGAGGAAATCAATAGAATGGGAAAATAGAGAAGAATCAAATAAACCAAAAAGTAATTTTTGGCAATATCAATAAAATTGATAAGCCCAACTTAGATTGCTCAAGAAATAGAGAAAAGGCTCAAATTACCAATAGCAGGAGTGAGCACGGCCACAATACTACAGATTCTACAAACCATATTAATAACAAAGGGTTATTTTGAATAAGTTTAGATTAAAAAGGTTGCAATTCATATAAAATTTAAAAATCCTTGAAAAGACACAAATTAACAAAAGTGGCACAAGAAACAGAATATCTGAATAGCCCTTAATCTATTAAAGAAATACTCCTCTCTCCCTCTGTCCCTTCCTCTGTCCCTCTCTCTCTCTCTCTCTCTCTCTCTCTCTCTCTCACACACACACACACACACACACATCCTTATCAAAACAATATCAAAACAAATCAATTTATGAAATGATAAAACACAATGACCAAATTTGATTTAACACAAGAATGTAATGGTGACATATCAATTAGTATGTAATATTTGTAATATTCTCAGAATAAAGGAGAAAAACCCCTGATTCAGAAAAGCATTTGATAAAATTCAACAGCAGTTTGTATATTGAACACAAATATAAACTCTCAGCAAAATAGAGGGAACTTCCTCAACAAAATGAAGGCAACATACTTAGTGATAACAGACTAAATAAGGAACAAGAACAAAGTATTTGTATTTTCACCACATTTATTTGATATTTTAGGTGAGGTCCAGCCAGTAAAATAAGGTGAGAAAAATACATAAAAGGCATAGAGACAGGAAAAGATATAAAACCTCCTTCATTAACTGATAATAAATCATGTATGAGAAAATCCTAAGAATATACAAAAACCCTACAAGAACTAATCAGTGGATTTAACAAGTCATGGTGTATAGGTCTATATAAAAACTCATTCTATTTATATAATATAGCAAAAAAAAAAATTGGAAAAATTCAATTTAAAAAGTAGGCCATTAAGTTTAACAAACTATGTACAAGACCTGTGTACTGCACGCTAGAAAACATTGATGAGAGAACACAAAGAAAATAAAGATAGACAAATAAATACATAAATATCTAAAGAATAAATTAATTAATTAATTAATGGAGAGCTATTCCGTGTTCATTGGAACACGCAATATTGTTAAGAAATCCATTCTCTCCAGATTGATAGAATGCAACCCCAATTACAATTCCACTGGGCTTTTTTTGAAGAAAATAACAAGTTGATTCTAAAATTTATATGATAATGCAAATGACCTGTAGTAATCAAAATGATTTTCAAAAAATATAGTTTGGGTAACTATACTAGCTGATCTCAAGGCTTACTATGGAGATGACAAGCCAATTTTGTATTGATATGAGGATAGACGATTGGAATTAATGGAACATACTAAAAGTGTCCAAATATAGACTCATCACTCATCAATTTATAATCAATTATTTAGACCAAGATGCCCAAGTAATTCCATGGGTAAATGGCATTTTTTTCCCAAGAAATCAGGCTTAAAGAATTGTGTACCTGCATGGGTGACAAACAAGCCACTTCAATGCTTACCTCACATAAATTAACTTGAAATGGAACATAGATATAAGAGTAATAGCCAAAACTCAAAAGTTTTAACTGAAAACAATGTTAAGAAATTTGTGACCTTGGGATAGACAAATCTTGAAATGTAAAAGATAAAAAAAAAAAAAAAATGTTATATTTAATTAAAATTAAAAACTGCTCATTTGAAGACATCACTAATAAAATGAAAGGCAAGCCATACACGGAGAGAAAATATTAATGATGCAGATATCTGGTAAAGCACTTGTGTCCAGAATACATGGTGTGATGGTTAAGTTCATTGTCAACTTGGCTAGGACACAGCATCCAGTGTTGGTCAAGAAGCACTGACCTGGTTGTTACCATATACGGATTTGCACCTAAAATCATTGATCACATCTATAGCTGTTTCCATCTGCAATCATCAAAGGAGCTTGCCCTCAGCAATGTGGGAGTCTCCTCATCCAATCAGCTGGAGTCCTAAAAGCCAGAATTTAGGATTTTAGAAGTTAGAAAGAAGAGTTTCTGCCTCCATTTCTGCCAGCCATCTTCTTCTGGAGAATTCAACTCCAATTGCTTTAGACTTTCCAGCTTGTAGCCTGCCGACAGAGTTTGGACTTGCCGATCCCCAAAGTCATATGAACCAATTCTTCAATAACGCTCTCTTAATTCTGTTCTCTGAAGAATCCTGATTAATACATAGAGTATCTCAACCTAAATAAGACAATAATCAAAATGACCTAAAGTGGGCAAAATATTTGAACAAACACCTCATAAAAAAGATACAATCATGGTCATTAATCACAAGAAAATGTTATTATTTTTCATGAACAGGTAAATCGATGAAATATTTCCGTATATCCACAAGAGTGACTAACATGAAAAAAGACAGACAATATCATATGCTTTCAAAAATGAGGAGGGATTAAATTCTTGTACTTTACTTATATTAGCATGAAAATGTATAAATGCTTTGGAGAGCTGCTTGGCAGATTCTTAGAAAATTAGACATAAATTTACCATGTGGCCAAAAATTCCTTTCCTAGATATTCACGTGAGAGAAATGAAAGAATAAAACACAAAAGACGTGTACTTAGATATTTCGTAGCAACTTTGTTGGTTATAGCCCCAAATTGGAAACAACACAAATGTCCATATCTATAAAAGGGAAGTCAACTCAGACAAAAAAATTAAGTAAGTAATTGTCAATACCCACAGCAACGCAAGTGAATCAAGCAAACAACAAATGGTTCTTTGAAATGCCTACTAAAATTGATAAACCTTTGGAAAGGCTAATCAAGCAAACAATAGAGGAAAACAGCTTATGAAATTAGAAATGAAAATGTGTTCATATTTACAGGTTTTATGGATTTTTAGATAACAGGATGTTAGGAATATTTTTATGCTAATAAATTTTAAAATGTAAATGAAATGTAAGTTTCTAATACAAATAAATTCACCAAAAACTAGTAGAAGAAATAGAAAATCTGAATATTCATATATTTATTAAAGAAATTGAAGCTAAACGGTTTCTAACAAATATATTTCCAGAACCAGATGTTGTTGTATCAATTCTTCAAAATACTTACCCAGCAAAATCTCTTCCAAACGTCTGTCTATCCAGGGATATAAGTAAAGAGGACACTTTTCAACTTCTATTATGAAATGAACATAATATTTACACCAAAACCCTACAAAGACATTTCCATAATAGAAATTTAGAACACAATCTCTTTCATCAACCTAGATGTAAAAATTCTAAACAAAATATTAGCAAATTAAATGCAGTTGTACATAAAAAGGAAAATACATCAAGACCAAGTTGACTTTATTCAATTAATGTAAGAGGTTTATTTAACATTGAAAAATTACTCCTTTTAATTCTCCACATTAACATATTAAAAAGTAAGATTCTATGATCCTCTCAATAAATGCAGGAAAGCAAATGATAAAATACAATATCTAGTAAGAAAAAGAATTCTTAGCAAACTAGGAAAGAAATCCCCTCATGTAATCTGATAAAGATTATTTATAAAAAATATATATTGCACAATACATTTAACCTTAACTAATGAAAGCTTTGGCACAAAGAGAATTTTCTGTATTGTTACTTTTATTCAATATTGTACTGGCGGTCATAGAGCAATAACGCAAGGAAAAGACAAAGATGGGAGAGAAAGTAATAAATCCTATTCAGAAAAATACAGTATTGTGTATATGGAAATTCCAAAGGATTCTGTACATAATCTATTAGAATTAATAAGTGAATTTATCAAGACCACTCAATATAAGGTCAATATACAAAAATCAATTCCATTTGATATACTACAAAGGAACAATTAGAAGCAAACTTTAAGAATATCATTCACAGACATTATGCTGAATGAAAAAGCAGACACTAGAAAGCATGTAGTGTGTGATTCCATTTATAGGGAGTTCAAGAAGAGGCTAAACCAATTATCAGACAAAAGAAAAATAAGAAAAGTGGTTATCTTCTTTGGGGGGGCCAGGTGTCCAGGAGTGGGTGTGGTGGTTGCCCAGGGAAGAGCATGAGGGAAACTTCTAGGCTGGCAGAGTGTTCTATATTTCCATAGAACTATGGGATTCCCTTAGTCAAAACTCACTGAACTGTGCATGTAATGTGAATCTTGCTATAGGTACATTTTATCTCAAAAAACAAAACAAAACTGCAAAAGAATGTTGATTCTAGTTTTTGTGGTAGTCTTTATTGACAATTCTGAAACTACTTTTTTGTGTATCTCAGGCTTGTGAAAATGAATAAATACACTGAAAATAATGGGAATCACATTTTTCACTGACAAGAAGGGACCTAAGAATATGAAGGGGAAGACTAGAATTTATGTTGTATGGTTGCCTTGGAATGAATATAGTATTTCAATAAGTGTGGTTAGGCGATAGATAATAGATAGATGACTAGACAGAGTGATAAATACGTTGGTGTATAAACAAATATATTACCTAGCTCTCTCCTTTCAGAGAGCCTAGGCACACTGAGAAGGAAACAGTACCAGGAAATTCCCAGTAGAAAAACCCTCTATCAATTGTGGATGGAAACCAGGTGTCCATCCAGGTCTGAAAAGAATCAGCACGTTATGCCCCAAAGATCACCCACTCCCCCCTGCTGGAACGCTGACGGCAGACATCAGCTTCTGGAACATCGCTCGCTTGCTTTGCTATGGAAATATGTATGATGATTAAAACATTCCTGTTTCCGGTTGCTATAGAAATATGTGTAATGATTGAACCAAACCTGCTTTTGGCAGGCGCGAAAAAGAATTGGCCACGCGGGAAGGAGTGCTATAAAAACTGCAGCCACCGGACGTTAGGGGCGACTCTCGCTAGGGAGTGCGTCCTGGCCCGTAATCAAGGTTTCACTGAAATTTTCTCCTGGGAGTCATTATTTGCATGAAGCGTTCCACTTCCACATGAGCTCTCCTAATGCTCAAATATTCATTTATAAATGCTATTCTCTACTAAAAGTACACTTATGATTCAAGAATGTCAGAAGTGCTAAAAAAAATGTAAACAGATGAATCTGGTTCGAATATGAACAATCTGGCCAAGTCTCGGGACAACTTGAACATGAAATCAAATAGTAGTAGTAATGGATCATAATCTGTTAAATAAAATGTGATAGAAAAAAATGAATACATGGCAGAGAAGAGGAAACTTTTTCTTACAGTAGAATGTTGTCAATTAATATAGAAGAGATGATGAATTTAGAAAACTATCGTGTATGTAGTACTAGTAGATGAATATTTGATAAGGAATAGGACATTTACATGGTATCTTCCCATAAATTACTTATAAATTACAAAGCAAAAAATTGATGCTTTAGTAGAGAAATTGATAGGCAAGAGCTTAATCTATGTTATAAAGTTAACATTATCAGTATTGGGGCAAATTGACTAGACACAACATCACTTGTCCAGTTTTCCTGCCCCTCTTACCCAATCTCCTTCTCCTCAAAAGCATAAACTAAGGATAATAATGGGGAAAGAGCAGGCAAACAAAAATTGAAAGACATTCTGCAAAATAACTGAACTTACTGGACTTTATTTTTCAAAAATGTCAAGGTCATCAGAGGCAAAGAAAGGCTGAAGAACTTTAAAAAAAAAAAAAAAAAAGAGAGAGAGGTGAAAATAAATGAATGATCCTCCAGTAGATATTGAACTAGGGCAACAAACAAACAAACAAAATGTAGAAGATATTATTGGGAAATCACTAGAATTTGAGTATGAATTGAAGATGGTTCAGAAAAAATAAAATGAGAGTGTGAGAGAGAGAGCTTGAGAGAGAGTACAAGATGGTGCAAATGTAATAAAATAGAGACACCTGGAAAATCTAAATTGTGGATGTTTGGGAATTCTTTTTACCGTTACACAAATTTTCTGCATGTTTAAAACAATATAAAATAAAAATATCGAAAAATATGCTCTAAAATACAATAAATTTAATCAAGTACTTGGGAACTAATATTTAAAAGTTCAAGATCTCTACACATTCCTGAGTCAAAATTTTAAAAACCTAAATAAATAAAGGAATATACACGATTCATAGATTAGAAATTTCAATTTTTTAAAGATGTCAGATCACTCTTAAATGTTATATAAATTCAATGAATTTCAAATCAAAATTAAAATTTTGTGTAAATAAAAATACTGATGCAAAACTTATATGAAATAAAAGGTCAAGAAAAGCTAAAATAATCTGGAAAGTAAGAACAAATTTGAAGAAATTATATTACTATACTTAGTAAAAAGTTACAGCATTTATCAGAGCACAGCACTGGTGAAAGAAAAGACAAATAGACTGGAACAAAAAAATATAGAAACGGACCACATCTAGAGGGTCATCTGACTGATGACAAAGGTACCACTACAATGCAACGAGTACATATGACCTTGAAAATCTGGCACTGGATCAGCTGAATATTCCAATGGGATAAAAATGAACAACTTCAACTCCTATCTCACACTATACACAAAACCAAATCCAGATGGTTGTAGAACTAATTGCTAAGTGTAAAACAATAAAACTTATAGAATACAACACAGAAGAATACTTTTATGATCTAGGGGTAGCAAAATCATAAGAACATCTCACAAAAGCTACAATCCATTGAAGAAAAACCTGAAAAATTTTACTTTATTAAAATTAAGAACTTTTTTTAACCATAAGATACCATTAGAGATGGAAAGCAAACTACAAACTGGAAGAAGATATTTGAGGTCCATATTTCTGATATGGGACTCACATCAGTATATATATAGAACTCCTACAAATTGCTTTAAAAGAAGGTAGCAAACAAAAAATGAGAAAAGTACTTAAATGGACAGGTTGCAAAAGAACATTACCTAAAGACCAATAAAAATATTAAAAAGTGCTCAACAATATCAGTAATCAGGGATATGCACATTAAATCCTAAATTGAGATATGACTAGCCACAATAACAGTAGGGAGAAAATTCAGCCTTATAATGATTGGAAGTATTGGATAGGAATTTTCATTCATTACTGATAGGAGCTGAAATTGGTAAAAACAAACAAAGAAAGAAAGAAAGAAACAAAAAAAAACAACCACTGGCACTTTGGAATATGGGCAGTATGTACTAAAACTAAACATACACATAACTTCTGCTTCCATATATTTTATCCATATAATATATAAGTAGCAGCATGATTTTTCAAACCAGGAAAAATCAAATATTGTTAAACATAGAATGGATAAATAAATGGTGGTATATTCGTTTAATGAAACATTATACATCAATTCAAAGAATGACTTCCTGCTAATCATAACCACGTGGATCAATCTCACAAAAATAATTTTGAGCAAACAAATCCAATCATCAAAGAAAACACACTGCATGATTCCATTTATATGAAGTTCAAAACCAGGCAAAATTACTACAAAGAAAGAAATCAGAATAGTGTTTACATTTTAAGAGTAATGACTAAGGAGCAGCATCATGGAGAATTATGAGCATAATAATCAGCTTTTCCCACACATGCATATTTAATTTTATGCCTTCTTTCTACTAGATCATAGTGCTTTCTACTAGTGCGTGGGTAGAGGAGACATAATTTTGTTTTTTGACTTTAAACCATCTCTTGCTCATAGTAAAATGCCTGTCACATAAACAAATCAATAACCCACGTGGCTTTATCTATCAATGAATCTTTGATGAAAGACCTGGAAACACTGATTTCAGTTCATGGGCTAGGCATTTGATTCCCTGAGCTCAAAGTCCTCTTGTACTACAGACTACCTATGTGATTTGGGGCCATTTTTTAAACTTTCTGAGCCTAAATGTTCACAGTATTAAATGGGAATCGGTTATAAGAGTGACTATCTCAAAGTGTTGTAACAATGACAAGAAATAATAAATATAAGAACTTAGAACATTGACGAACATGATAAATACTCAGTAAATACTCAGTAATTGTTGACATTGTCATAGCTAATATTTTTCTGTGTTCCAGTACTCAGTACACTAACTGGAAGATAGAAGTTGTGGAATAAAAGATTACACATTGCTGTCGAACTGAGAACTTACAGAAATAGTATGAAAATGGTTGAGAAACCTGGCCACGGCTGTTTGAGGAGGTGAAGAAAACAAGTATGACAAATAAAGACAGTCCTGTAAGATAAAGTTACAAGTTGGAAAGGTGGGGAGAATTCCATATCAGTGGTCACAGAGAGTGAAAAATTACAGAACTAGCAACAAGCATGGCATCTAAGAATTTTATGAAGGAATAGATATATTAAAAAAAGCAAAATAAGATAAATTTGTGGATCACCTCCTAGTTCTTTTTTGTAGTCATTTTATAATGAAAATTGTTTTAACATTTTAAAAACAAATTTTGCTAAAATATTGTATTTCCACACACAGTTTCTGTGGTAGAAATGTTCACCTCAGAAATTAACAAGGCTACTTAAATTTTAAGGCTGAGATTCTTCTATTGTCAATTTTCCTCTCTCAATTTCATTTTTCCCATCACCATTCAATTATGCTTCTTTTCTACCATCTTAAAAGCAAAAGCAAAACCAAATAAAACCTCTTGACCCCACTTCCCAGGGTTTTAATTTCCTCCTCTACTTTGAACTAATAATCCCCTAACATTACCTATACCCACCCTCCACAATTTCTATACTCTAATTATTTCTGGAATCCACTACATGCATATTTTTCTCTTCTTGCAATTCCAATGAAGCTGCTTTTGTCAAGATTGATTCAATGGTCATTTCTCTGCCTGCAGCCTAGCTGGGCTTTTAGCAACAGTATTAACCAAGTTAAGCACCCCCTCTTCCTAGAAACTATTTATTTACTTGATTCTAGGTGATGGCACTTGCTTGGTTTTCCATCTATCTCTCTTCTTATTTTCAATCTCTTATGGTTCCTCCATCTCTCTTAACATTGTAAAGCCACAGAGACTTTTTATTGAAACGTTCTTTCTCTAGCTATACTCACTCTTTGTGATTCATCTCGTCTAATGGTCTTAATCTTCAACATGCTGATGATTTCTGGATTTGTATCTCAAGCCTACCCTTCTATGGATCCCCCCTCCTGACCCACAAAGTCCAGGAACGCACTTCCAGGAACCAACTTTACAGCTCCTCTTACCTGTCTAATAGACATCCCAAACTTAATATGAACCAACATCTATCAGCCCCCTACTCCCCAAACTTCCTTTTCCCACGGGCTTCCCCGCCTCAGTTGATGGAACTCCAGTTCCTCAGGCTAAAATATTGGAGTCTTTCTCTAGCATTGCCATAAAATACATTAGCAAATCTAGCATCTGGAGATGTCTTTCCTCCTGAAGTGGTATTTCCATAATTCAAGCCACCACATCTATCACCTAAATTACGGTAGCATCCACCCTGGAAAAGCTTCATACGTCTACCCTTTATTCTCTTCAGTTTCTACTCAAAGTAAAAACCAGGATGATCCTGTTAATATTAAATTTGAATCATATCACTTCTCTGTTCAAAACCTTTCTAGATTTTCTCATCTTACTTCAAGTAGAAGTCAAAGTCATTTCATTGCATGTCATGATCCTGTTCTTGGCACCTACTGCTTCCTCTACATGGTATGTTCTTTCTTCCTGTCTTCATATCTTTCCACACATAATGCCTTGTCAGGGAAGGACTTACTGTGATCACAATATTTAAATTCTCATCCCTCAACCAACAATCACTATCCCTATTCTCTGCCTTCATTTTTTTTCTGTAGTGTATATTATCATCTAACAGAATGCATAAAATTATCTTTGTCAGTTTGCTGTTGATTTCTTTGCTTATTATCTGCGTGTACTAACCAGAGTAGGAGTTTATTTGGTGGAGAAGGAATTTTGTCTATTTCATTTTGTATTGCATTCCAGTACTTTGAGGATGCCTGTAAAATAGAAGATTATGATAACATATTTGTTGAATGAATAACTGGAAATAAAAACTGCACAGCAAAAGAGAGAGAAATCAATGATTTAGAAGATCAGATGGGCACAAAAATGGAGAAATTGGTTTCTGAGACTAGTATTCGTTTATTTAATAAAAGGAAGGCAGAATATATGAGTCCAAATGTAGGCATGTTTGTGAATTTGGAGTGGAAGGATGAGGTAGTACCTGTCTGATTGGTACCATTTCTTAGAGTAGTGTATGGCAGGGTCATCAGCTGAAATAAATTACATGTAAAGCTTAGAAATGATGGATTTTCTATTTTAGAATCAAAAGGCATGAACTAAGAAATTGGATAAAATAAAATCAGTGGAGATATAGGTATTTTCAAGAAATGAGGTGAAATCATGTAATGGCAGCATCAAGGAGAAAAAAGTAATTCCAATTGCAGTGAAGCAAACTTGTAACTACATGGAAGAGAAATTTGCCTACGGCTGCCTCAGGAGAAGTTACAGGAAAGGAAAGACGTATGACTTTTCTAGAGTTGCACTACACAGAAAGAATTTATAGTTTTACAATAAAGTTTAGTGGATAGTATGCTGTATATTTCTTTAAAAAGCTTGAGGCAACTTGTACATATAGTTACACTGAAAAACAGAATGTTTAGGAAAAGAAAACAAAAAAAGAGCAGAAAACTACTGTACCATTGAGCTGATGTCTTTGGGTACTGATGTGAGATCTCATTTTCCTGGAACCTAAAACACAGGTGGAAGAAGAAGGAGGACAAGGAGTAAAAGGAGGACAAAGAGGATGAGAAGAAGGAGGAGGAGGAATCTGTGGAGGAGTACAAGGATGAGGGTTAAAAGGAGGAGAAAGAAGGGGAAACATATTACTTCATTTTGAGATAACCTTTTTATACTGCCATTATTGTAAAAGACACTTACACTTGAGGTCCTGGGGAAAAATAAGCAATCTTATCAAGCTGTTGACTACAAAATGAATTATTCGAATAACCATATCTTAAGCCACTCTCACTAATATCTGCATGCTGGGTATTACTCCTTATCACAACACAGAAGAGGGATGTTCTTTGAGCACCTCAGAAAATATTCTTAAGTTATTTTGGTTTCCGATGACTTAACCTAATACAGGAATATACCTCAGGGAACCCGAAAAAATGGTAATTAAAATATTTGACAGATTCTCAAAGGTGACGTGTTTCAAATGGCCTTTGACAGAATTTCTTATTATATTGTGAACATTTAAGATCTATACTTATGGTATTGCCCACTTAATAATAGATATGTCTAAGAAACAGAGCACAATTTATTCTTGAAAGGAAATATGAAAACAGGGTCAAACAATTGAGGCAAGAATTTGCTGAAATTCTGAAGAACATTGCCATTTAATATAAAATTGACAGATTTAGTCTAAAACATCTTGAAATGTAGTAAAAAAAAGAACCAAATGGCCTCTGTGGAACATGTATTTATTCATTTTTAAGACTGACTTTCCATCAGATGTCAACTATGAATTAAATGAAAATAGCAACTATTTAATGAATACCTCTGACATGTCAAAATCTGTCTACATGTATCATTCTATCATGAGAGTCACATAAGGCAGACGTATCTTTGCCACTCACACTTTACAGTTGGGGAAACTGAAGCTTATAAAGGGAATTAACTTGAGTAAGCCACATAATTAATGACAAGGCCAAACTAGAGAACAGTCATGACTTGAACACTATAATTTTCTTTGAATTAGTCGAATAAAGAAACTTTGAAATAGTTATTTAGTATTATCCATATTAGTGTGAAAGCAGATTTTCATAACGCAATAATTTTGTTTTAGTTTAATTGGTAAAAATCATAGTTTTGACAGTTATTAGTCAATTGCTTCAGAGATTTCTTCATTCTGTTCCCACTTAAAATAATAAAGCAATTCCAACAGCAAGAAAAAAGATGTTTTTCTTTTTGGTTGGGATATATTAGAGACATACATTTGATTAATCTCTATATGAAGTTGTTTCAAATGTACCTTTTAAAAAGCTGACAAGAATATAGTCATTTTAGGTGTAATATAATTTTTAAGATAGGATCTATTAATACTTTGGTCAACTTGGATTTTAGTAGTAGCTTTATAACTCAGGGTGGAAGATTATTAATACTTAGAACTTGTACCAAGAGTCTAATGCTATCCTTAGATAACTGACAATGGGAAATTATTGGGAATGTGAGTGTGCATTTGTGTTGTGGCAGAGCCATGAGCATAGTTCACAGAAATATCCTACATAACTCTTCCTCTTTTTGCATTTCGTCAACTGAGGGCTCAATGAGCATGAGATTTTTATTTATCTCAGGTCATTTTGTAAACTCTGTTTTTTTCCCTTATCATATCCTTAGATATTTGGCATAATTCTTGTTGCTTTCCAAAGCCATTGTGCACATTTTTTTCCTTCCATTTTCATGGCTAGTGAAGTCCTTTAAGTTTGAAGCTTTAGGGCTTCTAAAATGGCAGGATGAGGTGCTCCACAGACTTACTCTCAAATAAAACAAGCATGACTGGTGAAAATTATTTCACAAATCAACCTTTTAAAGTCTCTAGAAATGGTCCTGAGGGCATCCAGCAAATGAAGAAACATGAATTCAATAAATCTATTGAATCTCAATAAAAACACCAAGAGTTTGATGTAATTGAGTCATGACCTGCTCCCTCCCTTACTCCTGAACTCCCACTTCAATGCAATAGAAGTTCCGTTCTGGGAAGTTTGGACAAGAAGGCAGGGCTTCTTCTGCCCCTAGCTCCAGTCTAGGGGCTACGGTATTTCTCCAGGAGGAGCAGGTCGCCATCATTTCTCATCTCCCCACCACCAGCCACCTCCTTGAGGCAGAAGATAAATTTCACGTGAGTGTAGCCAAAAAGGTCTAAGTCTCCTTTCTTATTCCACAGTCCCAACTTGTAGGGTGGATGTTCTACCCCAATTTTAGCAGGCTGAGAATTCTTGAATTCCATTCACTCTTGTCTCATCCTGGGAGAGGCAAGCTGAGAAGACCAAAGGCTACTATCCACTCAGAACCCCACTCATGAGGCAGGAGTGTTACTCTAATGTGAACAGGTCACTGTCCTGACCCCCATATCCAGATCAGTGGCTCAGAGATTTCCCCAGTGGGGAGATGAAGACTATAATACCATAGAACTTCGAAGCTCTTTCTTATGAAACTGATTTAATTTGGAACAGAATATGGGATATTAAATCCTAAGGGTGCTGGAGGAAATGATAGAAATTTTGGTGGTAAGCAATTACGAGAAGACTGGTAGGTCCATGAAGCAACAAGATAAACTGTAGGACAGTGAGTTTACTGGAGAGAACCAGGGAAAGAGAGCTAAGAAAAACCCTTATGGGGTCATAGCAAGCCTCAAATCTCTACTGAAAAAGGGCTCAATTTATTTGGATCAAAGTATGGAACAGTTTATATCCCAGGACATTATCAAAACATAGTGCAGTCATCCAGAAATTCATGGGGCCTAACAGCTGGGTGTGATACCAACAGAGGCAAACAGCTTAGCAGAGATATCAGGGAAATCATGAGTCAAAGAGAGTCCTGTTAAGACCACTTTCATTCTGTTTACATCCCTAAGTCTGTGTCCTCTGAGGAAGGACATCAGAGATTTCAAACTGCTGAAGAAATAGACTTTATAAAAATAGTCCAGTTAGTCACTGTGATGGCAATTTTGACAGAAGCATTGAGTGCATATCTGGAGTATGTATCTTTCCAGTAAGAACAAATTGCTGCCCCTTCCATGATGGAAGTGGTCCAATGTAATCAGCCTGTCACCAGGTAACAGGCTGTTAGCTGTGGCAGGGGGAAGGAGTAGGGCATATGTGAATCCCTTATATTTTTATGTAACATTTATGTAGTCTAAAGCTTCTTTAAAAATAAAAAAAGAATTGGAAAAAAAAAGAAAAAAATAAATGAACAGAAACTTACGGAAATGTGGGATACTTCTCAGCAACACATGTGTAATGGGAATACAAGAGGGAGACAAGAAAGAAAAAGAAGCAGAAAAAAATATTTTAATGGCTAAAATCTTCCCAAATTTGATGGAATACATTAATGTAAACATCCAGTGAGGCCAATGAAGTCCAAGTAGGATAAAAACAAAGATCCCCACACTGGCAAGTCACATAAAAAAATGTTGAAAACCAAAGACAATGGAAAATCTTGACAGCAGCAAGACTCAGAACATACAACAGTGCCTATAAAATTTACAGCAGACTTCTCATGAGAAACAATGGTGGCTAGAAGGTGGTAAGATGACATAATCAAAGGAGACACCATTTCTATGGGGAGAAGTCTAGTTCTGCGCTTGTGCAGCCTATAACATATGTCCTGTTCTTGTGGGGTTGTCAAAACGACAGTATCCAGCCACTCAGACCTAGAGCTGATCTGGCACCCCAGGACACAATGCACTAAGGCAATATCAGCACCTTCTTCCTCTTTCAGTTTTGACTTCGGGTTCTCTCTTTTCTGACATCTAGGGATAGTCCTTCAATTCTTTAGAATGCAGCTCAGTGTGTATGTGTGTGTGTTCAGCATTTATATTGTACTGAAAAACTTTTTTTTAAAGGGAGGGCTTTCACCATACTTTGCAACGTGTTCCCATTTCTTGGATAAGAGATTATGAGCTGATTAGCTTTATACGGAAGTTTTTTGCAGTTATAGAAGTGTACCTCTCAGCTGTCCTTCAAGAGAACATGCCACGAGAAGCACAGCTGACTCACAGCCCCTGAGCTAACGCTCTGGATTCATCCCTTCATTCTGCAGAGGCCATGCTTTCCCAGGTTGCTCCCAGTCAACAGTGCGACAGCAAGGTACTCCTGCAGCCCCATCACGCATCTGCTATCCCCCTGGCCAAGACTTTCTTAGAAACAGTCTGCAGTGTGAGGGTATGCCCACCCTCTCCATCCCTCCTCCCTCCTTTCATAGGTTCCGGACCTACTTCTGATCTGTTCTGTCTCTTTTCGCATTTATCTTTTACAGTTTTCAACACCCCCCAAAAATCTCTTGCAAGTCTAATGTTAGCTTAGAACTGCTTCTTGGAATAATCGAATAAAACATCTGGTTTTGCCTTCTTAAAACATGGTTTAAAAAGGAAGGGGGTGTGAAGACATAATCTTCATGTGCTATCTGGTGGATAAACTAGTATTAATAGAACAATTCCCAATTCTGACATTCAAGTCTCTTAAAATGGCTAATAAACATTTCAAACTATATTTTTTAGTAAACTGTAAATTATCCTAGATATGTGAGGAATCAGTTTGCCTACTTTCATGCAAATATGGCTATGTGTTGAACACTGTTTAGGTAGGTGTAACTTAAAATTTTACCTTTTAAGGTAAAATACCTTTTAATGTGGCTCAGTGAGGAAACACTTGAATATTTCACATGTCAAAATGTATCTTCTAAAAGGCATGTTGCTTTTCTCTACCCTATGGAGGCAAGAGGATCAAATGAAGTTTAAAAAGAAATGGAAGAGTAAGA
This sequence comes from Tolypeutes matacus, assembly GCA_026826555.1. Taxonomy (NCBI): domain Eukaryota; kingdom Metazoa; phylum Chordata; class Mammalia; order Cingulata; family Chlamyphoridae; genus Tolypeutes; species Tolypeutes matacus. The sequence goes on along the minus strand of JAKSZT010053830.1, from coordinate 27,290,707 downwards.
TCTGTTGAGTGGGTTCATGAGAATGTGCTTCTCGCAATGATTTTCCAGTTGTTGTTTTTTTCAGAATATGTGAGGTCACCGCGTGGATTTTGGATTCATTGAGGCCACCATCATTGCATGGGCATCGCCAGATATCAGGAAACAGCATGCTGTGTTCAGGTGCAGAATCTGGGTATCCTCATATCATATAAGTATTTTGGCCCACCTGTACATGTGTACTGCATGTACCTGTACAGGTATACCTGCAATTTGCAATGACAATAGAGACACAGATGAGGAAATGAAACAAAATTTTAAAAAATAAATCAGCTGGGAAGCGGCTGTGGCTCAATCAGTAGGGCTCCCGTTTACCATATGGGAGGCCCCGGGTTCGGTTCCCGGGGCCTCCTGGTGGGGGCGGGCCCGCCCGCACGGCGTGGTTGGCTGACCCAGGGAGCACAGGCAGCAAGGGGGGGATAAATGAATAAATAAATAAAATCTTTTAAAAAATAATAATAATAAATAAATAAATCAGCTAACTTTGTCTAAGGAAGTAGAAAATTAATTTTGTCATTTAGAGAACTATTCTTTTTAACAATAACTGCATCTATGCAAAATATGAGATAAGTTATTTGTTATATAATGTCACTTCATTTTGTCACTTTTTGTTCCTTTCTCACTCCTTGGTTGTAAGTTATTTATTTGAAAGATACTATGTACTCCCTACACATCTAAGTTATGACTGTTTAGAACATCTTTTTAGATGTTCTTTTAAATGGCAACTTTGTGTAAAATCAATTTCATGAAGTTGAGTGAATAGGGCTACGATTCAGGATGTAAATTAAAACCGCGAGACAAAATGCTCTGCGATTGAGAAAGCTCTCAATTTTCTCAAATAGTATAGCAACTGAATTACAAAAGAAGAGTAGTTTTTAAAAAAACAGTCTGCCCATTCATCATCTAAATTAAATGTACTCCAAAAGATTTCATGCAACTTTCTAAGTTTATTCTGTATGTATAAACTAATTTGGGTGACAGACATCTAGTTGCATTGATATATCACTAATTACGAAAGCGTTCAAGTTAAATTTTAAAGAAGATGCAGTAAATTTTGAAAAACACAAAAATATATTAGGAAAAGAGAACTAGTGAGGAGTCAGTATTGATATATTAATCACTAAGGGACAGTCATTTTAATGTCTTTGGGACTAGTGTAAAAATGACAGTAACATACAGAAAATCATTTTTTACTTACTCAAATATTCATTATTATAATAGATAAAATTTAATTGCCCATATTTCCTTGAAATATAAATATTTGTGAATAATGAGCTATTCTGTAAAGAAATTTTAGCTTAAGGAGCATTAAAAATGAATTATTTACACTAGTAATTTTCTCAGTCTTTAAATAGACCTTAAGCATTTTTAATAACTGAAAAATAAGATTTAAATCTCTATACACAGATGATTTTATATGTACATATGTAATTAATTTAAATTCAGAAATTATCATATACTAAGACTATGACTCAATAAACAGAGTCATATATAATGATGACGGAAAGCTAACAATTTTGGAAACAGTATCTTATATCAAAAATGTATTAATAAGTTTAATCGAAAATTTCTTTGTTTTTTCCCTCAGGCTCTACATTCTTTTTAAACTCCATTAACTGCTAAATTCCTGAAATTGCAAAGGAGAAAATGAATTTCCTAAAAAACTGTTTATCTCTCTTTAGAGTAGTGATAAAAGTCAAAGCAAATGAGCTAATAAGATTGCTTGCAGTTTCTTTCTAAAAACAAAGTTGTTGTTTTAAATAACTTCTAACCATGTAGCTCCAAACTTTGCAATTTCTTGTTGATTCATCTATTGAAAGTATAATTATGGAAATGAAACTTACTTACTTCAATTAATAATGAATGATTTGAATTTTAATTAGGAAAATGTGATTATTTTGTGGATTTTACATTAAACTAAACTGAAATTACACAAATCAATGTTATTTTATCTAAATATAAAAGCTCCTAAATAAAAATGTACACTAAATCCTAGTTTATTATGTTCATAGAAAAAATAATATGTTGACAAACACAATAAATGCTTTAGAAATTGGGTGCCTTAACTAGAGTATTTTTGCAATCACATAGGAAATAGCACATTTATAACGTATATTTTGTTGAATGATCTCCCTAGTATAACAGCAGAAATCTCTGATGCCCTGTGCAGTACTATTAATAAATAAAATGATCACCTGGTGTCTAAATGAAAGTCAAAAAGAAAATTTATTAAAAATTTCAAGACAGTGAAACACGGGGGAATAACTTTTTATATAATAGACACCATCATTAAAAAATTTAAATTATTTAAAATAAAGTAGCCACGATTTAAATGTAACAAAATAAAAGTTAATACTTACATGTATTTTGACTTTGAGAAAACAGCAAGTTTCATACTTGGGAATGCCTCGATTATCATCTACTGCTCCCCAAACTCCTTAAACAGTGGCTGGCACATAACAGGCAATAAATATTTATAGGGTGAGAGAATGCATGAAAGGTCAACATGCTTGGGGAATGGTGGCTCCTGTCTCAGTGACTTTTTCAAGTGATTTAAGAATGCCTTTTTGATGGAAAAATAATCTTTGAAATCATTTCTTTTTCACGATTTTCTAAAATACGTTACACACTTCTTCCCTAATTGAGGGAGGGGAATGTGACGTGTGTATGAGAGAGAGAGGGAGAGAGGGATAGAAAGAAAGAGAGAACTTTTCTTGCATTGACACATAAGCATTTTACATGATAAAATAGTATTTTGCTTTCATTTTGATTTTATTCTTATCATAAAATTCAAACAGGCATAGTAAAAATGTTGCCCAGCAAATAAAAAATTTAAAAACCTATTTCAGCAGAAAAGAGAGAGAACAATATATACAAAGCTATAAATGACAGCATTAGGTGATGAGAACAAAAATGTATTAAGGCAGGGGGTGGATGTGTTTCAAGCAGTTGAGTACCTGCTTCCCACATGGGCAGTCTGTAGTTTGGTTCCCGGCGCCTCCTGAGAACAACAACAAAAAAGCAAACAACAGGCAAACGGAGAAAACCAACTCAGAGGAGCCGGTGTGGGTCGGTGGTTGAGCTTCCCACATGCGAGGTTCTGGGTTCAATCCCCGGCCCTGGTACTTCAAAAAAAACCCAAAACCAGAGTATTAAAGCAGTCACAAGACAAATCATGGATGTTGGATCCATTTAGTATCAATTCAATAATAGCAACAATAATTCTGCACTGAACAAACTAATATTAATAAAAGATGCGTTTTGTTTAATGGATTCTGATAATCAAGAGAGCTTTCCTCCACTCTAAACACCACATGCTTGGCTCTGCCAGATATTAGGGATTTTGTAAAAGTGAGGATCTCTTGTTGAGTGAGAAATTATATTGACCTTGTGAAAAATAATCAGGATTAATGAAGAACCTCAAGGGTTGTGAAAATGACTCTTGCTTTAACATCCCCCAACTTCTCTGGTTGGTGCAGGTGGGCTTGGCCAATTGCCAGTCATGACAGAAAAAAAATAAACTTCAGTTTAGGTGATCAGGGAAATTCCTTATGAGGAGATCACACAGTTTTAAGGCCCTTGTTAATTTTCATGTCAGCAATCAAAAGCTGAAAATTGTATCTTTATTTATACAATTTTTAATTTATAAAATAAATATTTTATTGATTTGGGGACAGTATAAAAGTTGAAAAATTTTTGAAAAGTACAATACATGTTTTGTAAGTTCTGTTGGTTATTTTTTTTCAGAGTCATATAAATGGCGATTGAAGAATTTGTTTCTACCTCTTTTGGGTTCTGTAGGCAACGTTTTATGAGTTTTCTTTGCTATTCTTTTTGAATGAATTTATTTCCCCGTTAATGTTAGCATGTTTTAAAGCTCCATTTTTGATGGGAGTGAAATCTTGCTTGAGGCTTATTTGACCATTTTTTATAAGCGATAGTTGTTGTATTATCTGTTATTAGATTTCACCTGAACCAATTCATTTCTCTCAACTTCCACAGTTCAGAAGAGGTAAATAAACTTAAAACCAGCCCAAGAGACAACTGAGAACACAGAAGACAAAATAAATCCGGCATCTAACTAATAGCCAGCAGCAGATAAAATACTATTTTTATTTCAGTGCTTTAAATGGAAAACACAAGAAAATATGCAACCATTTATTTTGGGAAAAAATTGCAGGTTATAAATTTATAGACTGTAAAGCAAACACAGGCTTCTTACGTGGAGTAATCAGCATTGTGCAAAGAGGAAACATGACATTAAAAAAGGATTGTAGAATTAGGGTCTCCACCATGTCTTGGTAAATTGAATCTACCTGAAATTTGGTCAGTTTTCCTTTCGAAACACTACCACATATCACAGCTAAATCTGTATATCCACCCAGAGAAGCTAATTTAATCCAGACTATGACTTTTGAGATACTATTATACCTGAGCATCAATGTTTATGAAAGAGATGTCCATTTAACATCATTAAAAACAAAAATGCAATAATAACACGTGAGCAAACAATATACTAAGGCAATGCTAGACAAAAAGTAAACAAAACAAAATAACCCCTCCCAAAAAGAACAAAACGACCCAAACCAAAGAAATAAATAAGAAGAAGAGAATCATAAAGAACAAGAGCTAATAAAATAATCTTGAAATGAACTGTAGCAGAGACACTTACTTTTAGAGTCAGCTCTTCAAGGAATCTTTCCCTTGCCTGTCTTCTGCCCATTCTTCTCAAAATAAAACAGAGCCTTCTAGACGGCTTTAGTTTCCTATCACCCACTGCCTAGTCCTATCACCAAACCAACGCATGTGTTTTACTTGTGCGTTTCCCCCATTTTACTGTGACCTAATTGAGATAAGGTTCCATGTCTTCCTAATGTCTAGTCTAGCATGTAATAAATGCCCCAAACATCCAGAATAACTGAGTCTTTGTGTGGTTCGAAATAGTGGTCTTAAAGATATTTACCATTCATAAGCTCCTGATAGTATAATTTCGATGCATCTGATAGTTTGCAGAGTTTATTTCAGTACCAAATTTATTAACATATGAAGGATTACCTCAGGCCTCTTCTCTTATCCCTCACCCCCAACACACACACATACACAAACACACTAATGATATAATGTCTCTATTAATTTTGTTCCTTAGCCTGAGAAATAAAGTCCATGTACATTATAAAGAATGGAGAAAGTGTGAAGAGTAGAAGGTTCAGGATGGGAGGGAACAGACAAAAGAAGAAAATACCTTTGAGAATGTTGCTGTATTTGGTCAGGATTCTCCAGGGAAGACGGACCAACAGGAGATGTGCGTGTGTGTATTTAAGTATTAAAAAATAAAATATATGTATGTATCAGCACTATGAAATGTATTGTAGGAATTGGCTCATGCAACTGTGGGGACTGGCAAGTCTGAATTCCAAGGGCAGGTGCCAGTTGGGAACTGGGAGAAGGTTCTGATGAATTCCCCAGGAGAAGCCAGCCAGTTGAAGTGGAGATAGACATTCTTCTTTTCTGACTGCTGAAATCGTCAGCTCTCCCTTTCAGAGAGAGGGTAAGACGTCTCTCATGGCTGAAGGCAATCTCCTCAGTTGATTGTAGATGTCATCAACCATTGATGCAATCCACTGACTAATGATTTAAATCCACAAAATACCCTCCCAGTAACAGTCAGGCCAGTGCTTGCTGGACCAACAAGTGGACACCATCACCTGGTCAGGATGACACATGAATTTAACCACCACAGTTACTATGAGATTTGACTTAGAATATTTTTTTATTTTTTTACACTAGCACAATTTAAATACTGGAATGTCTTTTAAAACTAATACTTGATTGTGTTGCTTTATGAACTTTTTGCAAAGTATGGGCCATGTGAGACCCTGGTTTTATTAAGGTGATATTTAGTGGAAGGTGAGGCAGGATTTGGGACTTACGCTGCAACATGCAACTGCACCTCAAATTAAAAGCCATGCCTTAAACTGAGTCAAGGACCTAACTCAGGGGTAGGCTACGAATGATAAAAGTTGATCAGATAGAGGCCAACGTAGGCTTCAGAGTATAATGAAAAACCCAACGCTAAAATCAGTACTCCATGTTCTTTTGTGAGTTCATGGTTTGGAACTGAACACACACTCAACTAAAGAGGTTTAAATGAAACTGCATGGATTTGTAAGGTGAAATCACTTTAACTTGAATAGTAATTATCAAACAGCAACAATAACAACGAACATGCATTCAGTGCTTTCTTTGTGCCAAACATTGCTTTAAGCATTTTATGCATGCCAATTCATTTAATCCTCTCCACAATCCATTGGCTTACTGCTACTAGAGCCATTCATGGTTAAAGACACTAAGGCACTGAGAGATTAAATAATTGGCTCTTGATCAAACTTCCATCAAGTTTTGGAGCAAGGATTCAAGCCTGGCCAGTCTGGTTTCATCATCCCTACTCTCACTCACTACACTATAATATAACATTTCTTAAGAAACTAACACCTTTTTTTCGTCCACTAGAAAAGGTCCAAGTAAGACTTGATGGGATTAGCCGAATGTCATTTCCCAGCACCTTCAGTAAAATACAGATCCTCCAAGAGGCGTGAAAGCTATGGTGGGGCTTGTAAATTTGTGATCTTTGGAGTCGCTGTAGAGGTTACCTTCACCTAGAAAATAAAGACATATGTAAGTAGCATGTGCCATGGGCAGCAGTGTTTTTGACTTGTGTTTGGCACATGTCAGAGGCTGAGATGTTCTGGGGTGAAATCTGCAGGGTACAGCATTATATATTATCCATTTACATATATCTACTGTGACGTTTTGTAGAGAGTTGCGTCCCTGTTCCTGAGTGGGCGCGTAGCAGTGTGTGGGATGTCTGAGAAATATGTCAACTGTAATAAAAACATGTCAACAAAAATGGCCATGGGCCCCCCTTCTTTGTTGCAATGGACGTGTCTACAAGAGTGGGCTAATTGCCAAAGAGCATGGCACCGGGCCTTTGAGAAGTAGAAATGGCGCAACCAGGTTCATTCCGTAGAGAATTACGGTAAAAATATATTAACCTCCGATTCCTCAAATTCTATTTGTGAGGCTAATCAGAGCTTAGAACTTTTCAGTCCCCCTGGGACTGAAATCTGAGCATTAATTTTTAGCAATTGGCTAAAGACCCACAAATACATAGACAAAAGAATAATGAGTATTATCACCTATTTTCATTAACTAGGTCAAATAGCAATTTCTTCGTCTTACCATGAGTAATCCATCTAAAGACACATTGGTTTAGAATATGGTATCATCGTGGAAGCCGTTAGTTTTCCGTTGAGGCTGAGATTTATGTAATTTACCTGAAACAATTTTGGAGCTGGTGTCTACTGTGCTTGCCAGTGTTCATGCACAGGAACAGTCACTCTTCAGCACAGGCCTTTGTCTGATAACGTTATTTTGGTGATGTGTAGCTTTGCGAGAAAATAATGAAAAGATGAAAGCTAAAATATATAGTAGCACAAGCCAGCGCTGAGGAAAGTGAACAGCCCGTTTTAAAAGGAATGTTACTCAGAAAGGCAGCAACCGTTTTATCGAGGGATTAATATGACAAGCTGGTGATGAGCGGCACTGTCCCTCTGCTCGTTGACTCCAAAGGTCACGCCCACGGAGGCAGGGAGCGTGCTGCCAGCCCAGGAGCCTGAGAGGGAGAGAACGACCCTTCCATCTTCTGAGAATGCACTAAACACCCACACATTTTGGAAAACGAATGCAAGCAATATCTCGTTCCAACTACATACATGTTGGAAAAAGAAAGTTAGAGTCAGAGGTAAATTAATGAAAGGAAACTAGAAAAACGAGTTCTGCGCCACCTGCGACATTCACACCAGGAGGACCAGATCACTTGAGTAAAACTTGCATCCACTGCAGCTGTAAAGGAAAAGAGAACATAATCTGCACATTACCCTGCACTTTTTGCCCTCGCAAGCAGCGTTTTTACTTACTTAGAGATCAACCTAGCACTTTTCACTGAAGACCACAAACTGCTTTACAAACGGCCGTGTTGATTTTACCTGGATTGACAGATGTGCCTCACGGCTTGAAGCAAATCACAGGCTCTAATAGCCGATTAACATTCTTTTTAAAATGAACATGTTCCATTTAAGGGAAGCGAGTACTTGCCACAGAAACGATCTGGGCCATCTGTTAATTCAGTGATGGCATGAAATTGTGAGAACACACTGTGGACCATTGTCCTTAGACTATTTCCTCCAGATAGTCCCTCGGCAATGGGCCCAATAGCCTAAGTTATCAAACTGTAGTAATGAAGAAGCTAAATATATTTTTAAAAGCAAATTTTACATTTCAGGTGTGCCGTGCACATTTTCATTTCTAAAGGCCTACTTTCTCTGCAAAAATGAGATTTCCATCTAAATCTAAGATGCTTTAGTCCTTATGGTAGTAAAAATAAAAATCAGTTCTGCAGAGTTTTGTTTTTGTAACTTGTAAAAGCGCACATACTCACATTCACACATGCCTTCCTTTCAAATAAGTTTTTAAAGAAAATGTTTGCATATGAATTACAGAAAAATAAACGTATTAAGTACAAACGTGTTTATTCTGCCAAACACCCAGACTGAATGAGCCATGAGTGGGCACTGTGTCGTGATCAGGGAAGATGGCAGTGACACCATTGGCTCCAGCATGGGAAACGGGAGCCGCTGGTTTTTAATTTGTCACTTATGTGCAGTGAAATAATACTGAAAATAATTTCTTGCCATAAGTTAATATTCTCACAGTAGCAGAAGAAAAAGAAGTCCATAAGTTATTTGTATTTTAGGGGAATTTAAATAGTGGTATGAAATAGAGCAGTGAATTCATTCATCACTTCACTATTAGAATGAAAATTCATTCTAATACTTATGCATATTTAAATAGATAACATGACTTTGTAAAATTACTCAAACAGCCTCTTGAAAGGCCTATTGAAAAATTAGACCCCAATTCCCAAGAACTCCAAAACCACTGTAATATGAAAACTTACATTACAAGCAAAGGAGATGATATCATTTCTTTTCTTTGAAAAATGAGTGGGTGGAAATTATAAATTCTGTATGTATATATCTTCTCAGAGCAAGTCATACCATAAGCTCATTAGCACTGTGGCTACGTTCCACACTTTTGATTTAGAAGCTTATGCCTCTCAAGAAAGGGCACTCCATCTGCACATTCTAGAGATGCCATCCAAGAGCCAGTGGTCAGCTGCCCACTACAGGAAAGGACCCCTGGGAAATCATTTGAACCCCTCTTTCCACTATCCTCTGCCACCTATTTCTGCCTGTGTGCATCTCCCTCAAACTTCCCGAAGGGTATAAAATCAAAATATTCTGAGTACCTGTTAAGTGCTACATACGCTCCTGGGCACTTACTCATAATAGCTCTGAAACTGATTTCACATTTCATGGCGAATAAAGCAAAAAGTGGTATTTAAATGAAAAAGAAAAGAAAAAAATAGTCCAGTACACTTCTTGTCTGACATAGAAAATATTTATCATTATTTGTTTTGAGAGAAAATGTGTCATCTAACAGTCTTAAAGTAGATTGTACTCTTTTGTGTTTGCTCTGATTTTCTACAAGAAAAATATAAGTTTTATAAATTTCTGCGTTTGGTTAAAGTATACTCCATGGGTGGTAATTTATTATTAGAACATATCTGGAAATATCACAAATATATGATTGACCTTTTTTTTTTTTTTTTAAGATTTTATTTATTTATTCATTTATCCCCCCCCTTGCTGCTTGTGCTCGCTGGTTCAGCTAACCATGCCGTGCGGGCGGGCCTGCCCTCACCAGGAGGCCCCGGGAACCGAACCCAGGGCCTCCCATATGGTAAACGGGAGCCCCACCGACTGAGCCACAGCCGCTTCCCTATTATTGACCTTGATAGCACCCAGAGGGTCTGTTTGCCTGCTACACACAGAAACCAATACTGAGTCAGGAGGATTTCAAGAAAATAAAGAGTTTATAGCATGGCTGGCCAGCAAGGAGACAGGAGGCAAGCCTCAGATCAGTCTCTGAGCTTAATGGGTGCTGGGGTTTCATGCCGTGTGGGGAAGGTGGACTCAAGGGAGTGGCTAAAGGTGGGGTGAGATGGCCTGGCCAACCCAGACTGGGAAATGCAGGTTTAAATGGGGCATGCTCTGCTGCAGTTATGCCTGGTCCTAAAACAGAAGTCTAGCATGCTCCGGGACTAGAACCGGTTAGAGCCGGCTTCAGAAACAGTAACTTTCCTTGCAAGGCAAAAAGCCTCCTATGAATAAACATAAAGAGGTGGGCAGTTGAACGAGAGCTTCTAGAAACTTCTCCAAACCAGTAAGGGAGGGACTACTTTGCAAAGTGGGCTCGTAAGCGGCAGTCTCAATCACCTTTTAATTTTTCCACAAGTCCAGTAAAGAGCGATGCCGAGACCATAGGACGTGCTCACCGTTTTCAGTGAGCGTGTCAACATCCTGTCCCAGCCTCCGTGGTGTCTCCTTCCTGCAGGGCCAGGAGCCCAGCGCAGGGTCTGCTTCTTACACATCTTTGTAGTTCCCACAGCATCGATCCTGGACAGTGTCTGGGTTAAAACTTTCCCTGGTTGTTTAGTCTGGTTATATATGTTGCAAATTCTCCATTTCCTGTGGGGCTCAGACAGAGGAACAGAATTTTAATGAAACCTATGTTTTCAAAATAAGCTTCCGAGTCTGTATTTGGAAAATTAACAAATCTTCTAAAGTTTCAGGAACCTTTGTTCTAAAGACAGAGAAGAACGCAGACAAAACAGCATCGCCTTTTCCCTCTAAAGGGGAATTACATAAAATGAACACTAAGCACTTTCTTGTAAAACATTGGCTTGATGTATTATGTATTAATGGACTGTATTTTTCTATACACCCTGCAGGTCAAAATGGGTTATAGTAATCTTAGTACTGATTTCTTTTTGTACTTTACAGAAAATAGCTTTTGAGAATTAAAATCACAGGATGTGTAACTAAAATTATGTCTGAACATGGGATACATGCTGGGACAATCCCTGATAAAACCCTAAATACATCTCTTCTTCACATTTGTGCTGGACTGTTTGGAAAGTAAAAGATTATGTAAACTATATACCATAATTTAAAAATCCAGAATGCCTTCCAACTGGTAAATTCAGGATCTGAGGAAGCAATGCAACTCTAAATTGCTCCAGAACGAAATTGAAGCTGAGTTAGTTACTGCTTAGGATCAGTTTTAGTTTCATACCCCACGGCATTTTCAGGAGCTATGTTTTCAAGGGTTGGATAGCCAGCCCTTCTCTGCAAGCAGCCCCTTCCATTTAGATTCTTTAAGTTAATTCTACTTAGGGATTCTAGGAAGGCCACTAAGGACCAGCTAAGGTAAAAATAGGCAGCTCTTCCTTTGGTTGACACCTTCCCATCATTATCAAGATTAAGAAAGATTCAAAATCTAAGTTAAAAAAGGTCTGAGTTAGTGCCCAGCTTATGCCCTAGACTTTAGAGTAGCTGGTAGTGCTAAAACGAGATTTTTCCAACAATCTCCAAGGGCAAAGGTTTTGAGGAACTGCTACTCCACAAAGGGCTAGTCAAAATTGGAATCTGCTGAGCTGCATCTCACAGTAACTGCGGCCACAGACAGCTGCCTTCAATTTTCGATTGTTTCCCTGAGATGCAGATGGGGCAGCTGTCAGTTAGGAAAGTTTCAATTGCATCCAATTGACCAGGAATCACTCTTCTCTCCTGGAAATCCCACTAATGGGACTTGGGAAAGCAGCATTCTCTTATACATTTCTAAACAAAACAGTGAAATAGAAATCTTTCTACCTAAAGTTGCAGAAATAAAACAACAAGAAATATATTCTCAATTTGTTTGGAAGCCACACAGTTCTGTCAATAACGTTAACGTCATTTAGATCCAATTCCTTGGATAAATGAACAGTTTTTATATGCCTAGTTTACATGGGCTCAGTTATAGGTGTAATAGAATTAGGGTCAAATAAATGGTGCAGGCTCAGATCTGGTTTTGATTACCAAGATTTGTAGAATATGTTTTTGGGTTTCACTCTTATTGTAACCTTGTCAGTAAGTGTTTGTGTAACCTCTGCCTCATGAACATCAAGTTTCAATTCCCTAACTTGCTTATATGCTTTTAATTTGTGTCTTCCAGTTTCTTGCCATAGTCCTGCTTTTCTGTAACACACTCCGCAAGGCAGCGTGCCTGCAAGCTAGCTTCCATATGGATGCTTCAGCCATATACGGAATTCAGGCAAGAACCCTTTTGGAACTTCTCAATTAAAGCAAGTTTCTAAAATTTAACTTTTAATTTTACAAGTAACAGGGTCTTGCAGTTAGTAACAGAATTCAAGATGACCTTGTGACCAGTATTACAAATACTATTAATTTCTTCCAATTTATAATTAGTTTAATTTAAATGACATTTATTTAAATGCTAATTATAGGACATTTTAAATTTTAGAATCAGAATTATTCCCTTTACAATCATATTCTTTTCTCTGCAAGACAACTGTCACGTTTTCACCAGAAGTGCATTAGCAAGTTAGTAATTTGTACTTATGGAGCTAGATTAAATACTTTCCTGTTGAGTGAATGATGTTTGAAGGTTACAATCTTAATTGGTTTCTATGGTTTTCTAAATGTATACCTGATATTTAAAAATATAAGTATTGAAAGTAGTCTAAGAATAAGCAACGAAAATTGCTACTTGTTGACTCTGTAAGAGATAAAGGCATAAAATTCAACCAAGTGACATATTTATAAAATTGCCTTCCCAGGGAGATTTTCAAGTATTATAAAATGTTTTAAAAATCATAGCATTAACATTAGCACCTGTGAAGAAGCAGTAAGACAAGCACTTTGTAGGAAATGCAGAGCTAATTACTACCTGTGCCATTGCAAGCTGGCAAGTTGTGGAAAAATGGTCCTGTCTTCACTCAAGATGGTCTTTGAAAAAAGTTAAAGGTGGCAGCGTATTATCCGTGTGAGAAAATAGTTTATTCTCTTCTTCAAAGATATGCTTTTGATATATATGGATCTTTAATATGGGTTTAAATGATTTTTTTGTAGTGGTTGTAAGACTACGGAGCCTATAAGAGGCAAAAGTGAGAAAGCGGTTTTTCTGCCTCCCAATGCCTGCGTGGAGTAGCCAGCCTCAGAGAAGAGCAGTGAACTCTTCCTCTTTCAAGAATCCAAAGTGGAAACTGGCACACAGCGAGAGCTAAGGCCAATTCATTACCGCACAGTGAGAACTAATTCTATGCAGAAAAATTATCGTCAGTGTGTATCTCCATCCATGTTAGCAACTTCTCTGACAACCAAAATATTTGAAATTTCATTGGTCAAAATATCTACTCCTCAGAACATTATTTGGATGCTTATTGCCTGTGTTTGTTTATGTCCACCCCAAAGGATGTATTCATTTCAGATGTCGTATTTTGTTATTCACTGTCAGGTGCAGGGAATGCTCTAGGATAAAGATGACCTACACCCACCAGTAAAAATCCTGTACTTTATAGGCAGCTGAAAGCCAGAGGTTCCTCACAGTAACCTTCTCAAAAACATAAGGATGGAAAGAATTGCAGAGTGTGTCTGGTAAAACGGACAATTGAAACTCTCAGACTACCTGAAATCTTGCCCGTCTCACATCTACCCACATGGAGTGCATATTTTCCCAGCGCTCTCTCCTTGACTATTTCTGTCGCTCTCTGAAGCATGAGGATTCCTGGGTTGCACTGAGGACAGATTTTTAATTGTAAGAGAGAAAAAAAGACCATTTGCGATTTGCACATGGAAACTCTGAGTTTCTGAGTGCCTGAATATTTCGCTTGTGGGATGGGAGGGGGAGACATAGAGAAAATGAGAAAGAAAGTTATGAATCTGTACTAATTTACAGGTAAATAGTTTTTGAGCATCTGTTTTAGTTAAAATAGGACCCAAATGATTTAAATATTTATGAAACACTGAGAGAAAATTAAATATAATTCTTAGCTGTGTATTGCTATTTCTTAAAGAAAAATATTGAAGTATACTATTTTCATAAAATTAGTAAGTGAAAATATTTTTATATTAGAAACATGCTGAAGAAATGCAATAATAGATCCACAGACTAAGAACAAAAGAAGGATTGGTAGTTCATAGCCACATAAAACAGTTAAATAAAAAAAAAAGATGTTAAAAGGAAGGGGAAAACTATCAAAGTAAGTCAGGAAGCAAAAAGCTTTCAGAGATGAAAAGCTCGGAGGGAGGTATAATTCATAATCAGCAGAAAGCAATTTATATTACAAACTCTTTAGACATAACTACTTTGTAGTACTTTCCTGATATATATATATATATATATATATATATATATTGGTCATTTGTTGGTTTTGTTTTCAGATCCTCTTAATAAAAATATCCTCTCAGTTTTAAAGTGATATAATTTACACCGATACATCTACTATTTCCTTTTTTTGTTTTCCAAATCTTCTGTTAAAAAATTTACGTTATATATAAATTCATAGCTGATATCCGTATTTTCTCTACACTGCTATGAACAAGTCAAGCTGAAAGGAATCTCAACTTTTTCCCTAAGATATAGCTTTCAACATTTCAGTCCATTTGAACTATTATTTTAGAATTTTTACCTCTAGACTAACAAAAAGAAAAAAGATCTCATTTCCATATTCAACATGTCCCTACCATGAAGTGACTGACGTCAATGAATCGCCTTTCTCAAAGTCCACCAAGCCTTGCGTGCTCTTCCCTCTGTAAAAGCCTGTGCATCGCCCCCGGCCCCTGCCCTGGCACGGAAGGGGACTGCCGCCGGGACGCGGGGGCGCGGCTCTCAGCCGGGGGCCAGGAGCAGCCCGGGGGGCGCGGGGGGCGCAGGGGGCGCGGGGCGCGGGGGGCGCGGGGGGCGCGGGGCGCGGGGCGCAGAGCCGCCTCCCTTCAGCGCGGGGTGCCGCCCGGGACCCCTCGCCCGGGAAGCACGCAGGGTCCGCGAGCGCTCTGCGGTCCCGGCCCCTGAGGGGGCTCCGGCATCCCCTGCCCTTGTGCCTGCGGTCAGCCACAGCAGTGCCACTTGGTCACGTTACAGCTGCTGCGGCCCCGCGCGCCCACAGCCCTGGATGCCGTGGTCTTTAGCACCCTCGGATCTTTGAATGTCTGTAGCAGGCGCCCAGAGCCATTCGAGTGTTAGGGGAAGGGGCTTCGCTGACTCCTTTTCTTCCCCTAATTAGCTCGTCTTTCTAAGACTGTGTGAAAGAGGAAATATGAACTTGACCCGGGCTCTCGTCCTTTTGCAGCGACAGCAGGTACAGGCCACAAGCTTTGCTGCTCCTTAAACGAGCTTGCTGTGCATTCCTTCATTTACATACAAGCAACGCCCCAGGCCCAAAGTGAGCCCCAAGGTATCCTCCCATAGGAGCCTTTAAGCTGCCATCTTCGGGGATAAAGAAGGGAGCACGCACAGGCATTTGCCTTTCCTCTAGAGTCTTTCTTTCAAAGCAGCCATGTGGTCGTGTTTTTCTATTTCTGACCTGGCTCCCGAATTTCCTTTTAGAATAAACTGTATCATCTAAAAGAGTCTTGGCCACGTACTTATTATGTGCCCCCTTTTGAATGCCTAGAGTACCAGAGGTATTAAGGAGTATCTTTTACCTGCTAGATAGAATAGGGTTCCATTTCCCTGAAGTTACAGAGCCGCTGCTGGCTTCCCATTCTGTGTTCAGAAGGTTTCTCAATCTCCCTAAACTCAAACTGGCATCCCTTTTATCTCAAACATTCTCTTTCGGTCCCCTTCATTTGCCTTCCCTCTCACTTCTCCCTTCAGGACTAGAGGTTTCCTGCGCCTGCTCTTATCAGTGGGATGTGGCAGACAGCAGTGACAGCAGTGTTTGCTATTTTCCCAATTGGAAAGGTAAAACCCATCACTGCCTAGAGCTGCACTGACGTTTTGAGGCCCAGCACCCTGCCTCAAGGTTTTATAAGATTGACGATGCTCGCCCCAGTTCAGAGTTCTGGTAAAATGATAGTTCCACATTATTAAATAACAAAAAGAAAATGTCTTTCAAGATTAGGGCGAGTTTCATTTAAAAATAAACCTCGTGTTATTGCACATGATATAGATCTTTTATAAATCTTGTGTTTGCTGGAGGCGGTATAAGGGGTGATGACAAAAGGGAAAAGCATGTCTTAGCTGGTTGTGGTGTGTGGGGGTTTTCAGCTGCAGGAATGATGGATTCTTCAGAGCCTGGGCTGCAGGGTGAGGGGTGGGGTGGGTCCTGGGGAGACAGGCTGGAAACCGCTCCTTGCATTGCCCTGCAGTCCAGTCCTCCTTAGTGCCATTCTGTGATCTGATGTGATAATGAAGTAATGACTCACATCATCCGGATCATATAAATTACTTATTAAAACATTTTGAGGAATTGATGGGTCTAGCATTTACGTCTAATGTGCTGCACTTTACCACCATTTAAACAATCGTATTCCTTTCCTTTATTGCTTAAATGGT
Source organism: Tolypeutes matacus (assembly GCA_026826555.1). Taxonomy (NCBI): domain Eukaryota; kingdom Metazoa; phylum Chordata; class Mammalia; order Cingulata; family Chlamyphoridae; genus Tolypeutes; species Tolypeutes matacus. The sequence goes on along the minus strand of JAKSZT010053830.1, from coordinate 27,274,150 downwards.
CCCTTTCTATCACACTTTAAATGGGTTATAGCGACATGAGAGGACTTCAGGAATCAGACAGACATCTTATAAATCCTATCTTGAAACTATCTTTAAAATTTTCTTAGCCTGTTCTGATTTAATGAGACATTTCTCCCAGAACCATCATTGATGTAATTGGAAATTTTCCAGTAATTCCCACAGTAGCAAATCTGTTTCTCTGGGGTGGGAGGCAGCTCCTTTAGAGGATTCCTAAGCAGCACAAATATAAAGATAATGAAACAAAATCACATTTACATTTTTGCAGCTTAAATATTTTGAAATTATTACTAATCCTAAAAACTTTTAAAAATTTTTGTGTTGTTTTTCTTTACTCAGTATATTAAGCATTAACATCTCATGTATATCTCATTCATGATATTTAATACAATATTTCAAATATGCCATTACAAACTTGTTGCCAAAGTGAGTTGGTGAGTTCCATGAAGGCAAAGACCAATTCATACATGGTCTGACAAATCTCCTAGTACTTGATACAGAGTCAGTGTTCAGTAAAAGCCCCTTGAATAAATAAAGTAATATCACCATGCAAAAGATTCTGTAATCAGAGAAATAACATAGTAATTTGATAGAAATCCACAAGAGTTTTATAAGCCACATGACACCAATTTTATTATTTCATATAATACTCCAGCAGTTGGATATGTTGGCGTATGAATACATAAACAAATAAATAAAAACAGAAATAAAAGAAAGTTTATGGTTAAAGCTATAATTTGTGAAGTTACGTGTTATGAATTCGGTAGGATGCTTTTAAATTTTAAAGGCATGGCTGACAACTGTAAAATTTCTCAAGAGTCTAGAATTGACACAGTTAAAATGGGCAGGAGGAGGGGGATAGAGACAGTTATATCTATTCTTTGGAGGTAGCTGGGAATTACGGGATTCGAGTGCTCAGGAAATCTTTGTAAAACTCTGTAAAACTAGAATTGTTCTAAACCAGGGAGATTTTGTCCCTGCAGGTACAATTTGTGAAGGTTGGAGACATTACTGCTTGCCACAGCTGGGAAGGGACGCTACTAAAATGTAGTGGGTGGAGGCCAGGATGATGCTAAACATCCTACAATGCAAAGGACAGCCCCAAAACAAATAATTATCCAGTCCAAAATTTTAATAGTGCATCCATGGTTCATGACCCTCTACCACTCTGAGGTTAAGAAACCCTGACCTATGGGAAGCAGATTGGCTCAAGCAATTGAGCTCCCGCCTATTACATGCGACGTCCTGGATTTGGTTCCCAGGGCCACCTAAAGAAGATGAGTAAGACAGCAAGCTTACATAATGGGGAGGCATAGTGACCTGACAACAAGATGATACAAGAGACACAATGAGGAACACATAATGAGAGACACCACAAAGCAGGGAGCAGAGATGGTTCAAGTAATTGGGCACCTCCCTCCGACATGGGAGGTCCTGGGTTTGGTTCTGCATGCCTCCTAAAAAGAAAACCAGCACACAAATGCAGATACAGCAAATGCAAACAACGAGGTGGAGGGGAGGGAAATAAATAAATATTTTTTTTAAAAAAACAAACCCTGACCTAGAAGTTAGCAGTCCATAGAAAATATAGTTCTTCCCTCTGTGCCCTTTTTGTAAAACTGGAGACAGTGATCTAGAGGAACACGGTACATGGGTTTAAATACATTTTTAATACTTGATTAATGAACTCCTCCAAACAAGTTATTAATTATTTTGATACGTCTTGCTATTAAATTTCTTCTGAAAAGTAGATTCTAATGGTTTTGCACATATTAAAAGTGAATTTTCATTGGCTTTCTAATCTCTTATACTTTATGGATGTTCTTTTATATAACCACTGTATATTGGAATTAGATGCTTGCTGCTGGAATGAAGGGCTTTATTTTAACTGATTTTGTGTATTATCTAGTACAACAAGGAAACCACAAAGTAGAAGACATCAGATTTTCTATAATGCAAGAGGAATTGCATACCTGTTTCCTCTACAAAAGAAATTAAAGACAGACTTTGGTACAATTTGTGGTTAGTCTAGCTGTAGAATACTGTGGAAGAGAATCTGAGAGGGGTATGGTATATTTATATTACTCATATGAATACATCTAGAACTGAAGTTTTGTCACTGAGTTGCGGATATTGTTGGCCAGCAGTCAATATCATAAAAATGGCAGTCATGCAATAGATGTTTATGCCAAGACTAACTCAAGTGTACAAAGAAGCTCAACATTATATTACAAAAAGAAAGGAAGAAGAAAGGACTCTTCAAGAACTGGATCAAGCCAGTGAAAGCGAAAGTGGACTTAAAGGCCAAAACAAATAGAGGCAGAATCCAGAAGCTGCTGATGGCCTCAAAACTGGCCTCATAAGCATGAAAGTCAGGATCTGTCTTCTCAAAACATAGAGAAGTAAATTCCTTCCTTTTTATGTAAGACTCGACCACCTTTGGTAGGTGCAGGAATGAATTTTGTAGACCCCAGTCATTTGCTTCACTCAAGAAATTGTCACATCTTTATGAAAGAGAGGCTCAGATGATCACCAGGGTTGGTAGTGGAAAACACATGTGAAACATGGGGCCATTTTAGATCCAGAGGCAATAAGGTCATGTGCAAAACAAGTTGGAGAACTCAGTTTGTATTCATTTACTCATCTTAAGTGGAGGTTTCCCCTAGGTCATAGCCTGCTTTTAAAAAGTTCAGAATAGGCTCACTAACCATGTAATTTATTCTCCAACAAACATTGCTGTCAGAAGGGAGAGTACTGGTAATTAGAGCAAAGTGACACCTCCCATTTATACCTAATAGAGGATCTAGATAATTCCTTATCATGCAAAGAATGAAGAATAGAGCTAAAGAATATATATTTGACCTTCACCATAAATTTAATTTTTTATTAAATTGTCATATTTATTGGTGCTTTCTTGTTTTTCTCTAGATATATTTGTTCTTTATAACATTTTTTTTGGAGAAAATATCTGTGTGAAAGTCTCCTATGAGAATTCACAATACAGAATTCTCGTATGGTGAATGGTCTCCAAAAATAGGTTATTTCACTTTAATTTTCTGGCTTCTGTTCTATATACATGCTGAGATTTAGCACATATTTAGTGAATTTTGCTTTGCTTAAAGCTATTAGTTGGAATTATATGTGGACAATTGTTTATGCATTACTTTCTAACCTGTAGAGAGACAAGAGAATACTATTTTGAAATAAGAATAACAAGTCTCAAACTGAAACAACCCCCAGAGCACAGAAATATCTAATTGGAACTTCATTAAATCTTTTCACAATTACTTAGAATTTGTGGGATGACACATTTGCTACAAATCATTGCTAAATAACTTCAGAAATGAGTTGGTACATTTCTATCAAGCAGTCTTAGTGAACAACTTAACAACGTTTATACGCCAACATTTTATATTGCCTTTTTCACCCTTCCTCAGCTTTTCCTTCTGTGGTTTATTATTTTAAAAAATTACCAATTTTCACAAATGAGGAAATTGCTTCTAATAGAACAATTTCTCAAAAGAATTTTGGTTACACAGCAGTCCCACTGGCCATTTCTTGGGGAGAACTGCCTTTGCCAAGCAGGCTTTTCATATGTGAAACTTCCTTTCCCATGCCAAATCGCCTTGGCACTTTTTCAATATGTGGTGGTGGTGATTACTACTTACTCAACTATAGTACTCATGGTTATTCCATTCACAATACCCAGTCACCTCAAAAAGATGAAAAATAAGTCAAACAGACCTCTTTTAACCCCAAATTGTATTTCTACTTTTCAGAATACCTACTTTATTATATTGTGTATAAAAATGAAAAGCAGGTACCATATAGGTGTTCTGAAGACTGACTCACCCCCTCTATATAGAACAAATGAAGTGGTATTAATTTGGTTTATCAATTTAGTTTCCATATATTCCAGTATCTGATCAGGAGCAACAGAGCTGGTTGGCACTTTGGAGCTTTGTCCATTTGCTTTTTAAATAGTGTCTACACTGCAATGATCCTCAACCACTCTGGAGGAGGAGTTAAGAGGCTCCTTCCTTGGGTTTAGCAAGAGATTATCTGACTAGTTATGCTTAGTTCTCGGGCAGAGGAAGCCAGTGGCATAAGAAACTCAGGAACCTAGTGGAGAAGAGTGCTGTCAGTTTGGGGTGGAATTGAGGAACCCTTACTGGAAATTGACCAAGATGGCCCTGTCTTGACACTGTGGAAGACAAAGGCAGAGAGGCCTCAAACAAAACCGCAGTAAAAGTTGAAAGAGGCCAGGTGAGCAGGCCAGTGCTGGGGAGATGAGTCATTGCATGGGAGAGGGAAGCAGGAAGGGATGGAAGCTCAGGACTGGACAGCTGCCCATGCCACAAACTATCGTGACTCACCCCTCTTGGGAGTAGAATTGTCCCAGCAGAAATGGCTCTTTCAGTGAATCAGTTCTCTTTCCAATTTGGCTGGGACTTTTCTGGGTTCCAATAATTCCCTTAACGCTGCAATTTACTGTCCATGAATGTCTCAGTAGGGGCCTCATGAGGAGGTCCTATGTGGAGTGCCAAACGCTGATTCCAAATGTCCAGGTTGGGGCTGCCAGAGAGAAGCTGGGCCCCAAAGTAGCTAAGCTGATGCCAGTCGTCTCACAAGGTCTCCCACGACAAGTGTTACGTAGAAATCTGGCCCTCAAAGTAGCCGTCAGTGGAAGTTGAAAGAGACTAGACTATGAGTGGGACAAATCTGGGCAGAGGAGTCATTCGGTGGTGTGGAGAGGACATTGTCGGCGGTGGAGTTGGTGGGGGGAAGCTGGAGCAAGAGTTGCGTTGACATCTTGTCCTCACCTTGGAAACATGGATGCCCAAATCACTCAGCCTTTGTCTGCCCCACAGCACATAGCTCAGCTTCCCCAAAACCCAGAACACACATTGTTATTTAGCTTAAGAGCAACAAATTTCTAATATCTTATTTTGAGAGTCTTTGCTTAACATTTGTATATCTAAAAATCCCAGTTGTTTTTCTTTGAAAAGAATCTGTTTTTTATTTGAATTTAGATTCTGTAGTCTAGAATGATTTAATAAAACACCTTTAGATTTTATATGATAGAGTGTATTTTGTGGAATTATTTTTGTTGTATTCTTTGCATATCCTGTCCATTATATGTTGAGAATTGTTTGCTTATTTATACATTTTGAGGTAGTTAAATGCACACTGGTGGGTTTTCTATTTGAGGAGTATTTTAGGGAAGAAATTTCAATCCTATTCTAGTGAACATGGTAACAATTTGAGTTTGAATGGTTCTGACATGTAGAAACGAGGATCTGGCATAGTCTTCATTTCCATGGGGAAGAAATAAATCTCACAATTATGAGAGCATTTGGCCTTAGTACAAGTCAACCTGAAATTGTGGTTGGGATTCTGCAAAATAAAAACAAGTAGCTTATCCAAGTCAACCAAGACAGCATGTGAGCTTATTACCATATTTTCCAGAGCAATTTTATTTATATTTTATAATTTGTTTCAATCTTTTTTTTCAACAGGTTCAATTTTGCTTACAACCATTTGTAGTTAGTGGTAAACCAAAGTCTCTATAGACTGTAAAAATTCATATTTCATATCTGGGAGGATGAGTTGAATATTATTTTTATAAAGCACATTAGTGAAGAAAGGTAAGCATATGTTTAAAAACGTTAAACAAACATTTCACTTTGTAACTGATGCATCACTGGAAAGAAAATGTATGTGTTTGCTAGTCACCTTCCCAAATTAGGAGAACTGTTCTTAATATAGTACTTTAGTTACACCCATCTTGGCAAATCCAATGAATACTTCCCTTTTTGGCACATTTAACACTGATTACTAGTACCATTTCTGTGAAACGTTCCTTGGCTTTTCAGATGATATTCTTTGACCCCCTCATATATATTAAATTCTTCCTTTCAATGTTGGTGTTTGCTGAAGCTCTATCTTTTGCCTCCTGATGTTTTCACTTGGCCGTACACTCAATTGCTTAAGACTCTCAAATCTATATCTGTAGGCTAGACTAGCCAAGCAGCCCTGTTTATCTTCACTTGCATATCCTCCATGTTTCTCAGACTCAGTATTTCAATATTTCAAGCCTATCCTTGACTCCATCACCTCATCTTCCCATCCATCCATTCCATCCATATCAATAACTTTCAGAAAGGTCTTTCTTCACTACCATTGACTTAACTATTCACCTAAACAATTGCTAAATCCCACTAGACAGTTCCCTGCATCCAGTGTGGCCATTTTCTCTCCACCTTGACTATCGCTGATAGACTATTTAAAAACACAAATGAGCATCAATTTCCTGATCCATACGTTCCCCACTCCCTCCATGTGACCAAACTTTGCTCCTACCTTTCTAATATTCTCTCCTTTCCCTCTTTCCATATAAGCACCTTCTCCCACACAATGGAGCTTCCTGCAACTCTCCAAATCTGGCGTGTTTTTTTTTCCTCTATGAGTTCATAGATACTGCTTCTGGAAACCTCTAGTAGCCACTCTCTAATCATTTCATCTAGTTGACACCTGTCTTCCTTCTAAACTCAGCTCCTTTGTCAAATTTACTCAATGATCTCTCTGTTCTGTAGCATATATTGGCTTATTCCTTTCCCTGACCTTCTACTGCACCCTGTGCAAGTAGCATACATTTTCCCCATCCCACATTTTCACTGTTAGCCTCCAGAGAGTGGGGATATATCATCATAATACTACTAGCATATATAAATGAATTTAATCTTCACAACAAACCTATGAAGAAGTTAGCTCTATAATTATGTCCCTTTTACAGATGAAAACATTTAGGGAGAGAAAATTAAAAACAAAAACTTGAACAAAGTCACACAGTGAGTAAATGACCAAGGTAGTCTGCCTCCAAAACTCACACTCTTTACCACTAAAGTATCTCGCAGTGCATTTCTGATAGTCTGGTACATAGCACTTGTTCTACAAGTGTTGGTCAAAGAATGAAAAAATTATCAGCAGTGTGCTTTATCCCAAATAGACATGACAGTAAAGATATTATTCAAGAACTAGAAAGGATACACTTGAAACAATTCCTGCCTCAAAGTTTGTACTTTAGAAATATTAGTCAAATTAATTCATTAAGTGCCAACCATATCCTGCCTTTCTCTTGTTGCTTGTATAAAAAGCAGTTATTATTCTTGGACATTGAGGTTATTCAGATCATCTGCAAAACACTATCTTCCCCCCCAAAAAAATCCTTCTTGATAGTTCTTTCTGTTTAAAAAACACACAACAGCCAGTATACACCTTGCTTTTCTCTTTTGAATAGATGAATAGCGACAACATACTCTTATAATAACCTACTCCTACAGAGAATGAGAAGGGTTACTTCTTATTTTTAAGTCTTTTTCACTTTAGAAATTGTATTAGTCAGCCAAAGGGGTGCTGATGCCAAGTGCCAGAAATCTGTCAGCTTTTATAAAGCATATTTATTTGGGGTGGAAGAGTCCAACCCAAAGTTACCTCCTCACCAAACTCTGTCGCCACGTAGTGAAGCAAGATGGCGGGCAATGTCTGTGAGAGTTCAGCCTTCCTCTTCCGACTCTGTGGGCCGAGGCTCTTCTGATCTCAGTTGTAGGCTGTAGGGCTTGTTTCTTTCCAGGCTCAGCTGTTCTGCTCGCTTCACAAGGTCAGCTGTGGACTATCAGGCTTATCTGTCTTCGGCGTCTGTGGAGTTTGGCCATGTCCACAGAGCTGTCTCTCTTCCTCTGCGTTCTTCTCCCGTGTCTCTACTTCTGTGTTCTTGATTGAGCATCTGTTTATAAAGCCCACCAAGGGGGTGGGGAATCAACCCTGCACGCCCTAATGACATGGTCGAATCAAAGCCCTAATCTTGATTTAATAAAGTAAAAGTGAAACCGCTGATTTAATACAATCAAAGGGGTATCACACCCAGAGGAATGGACCAGTTTACAAGCATAATCTGTATCTCTTTTTGGAATTCATAAATAATCTCAAACTGCCACAGAAATGAAGAAAGATTTAGGAGAGAAACATTGTCTACACTTAGGAAGAGCTTCTAGAGAGTGAATAATGAAATAATGATTCCAAAAACACCAGCAGATCTGCAGACAAAAGTTGCTGCATGATGCAAAGATGATAAGAATTTTAGGGAAATTGTGTAATACTATTCACAAGAAAGGTTTAATTCTAAGAAATGCTTAAAGAAGTGCTTCACTTCAGCTCCTAAAGTCTAAGTGATTACTTTAGGACCTTAAACAATGCCAACTTGAGTAGAAAACAAATAAATGATTCATAAATATGTCATCTTAGCTAAAAATCAAATTCTGCTTCCTAAATTTAAAACGTGGTAAGATTGGTTACTCTGAAAGGAAATAAACAATAAAGTGCCAAGGAAAGCAGAAATAAACATGTTCCATAACAACACAAAATATAGTTATGGAAGGAATCATAAAAATAAGATCATGAAGCATATTTCATTTTCCAAATACTTCAAAAGAGTTTTTAGGTACCCAATAACATTAGGCGATGCCTGCTTATATATTAATTGTTGGAACAGAGAATGTAGAATTATAAGACCTGATAAAAAATTGTATTCTTTGTTTTAATCATGTTAGTAAAATATTTCATCGATCTAAACTTTTCTTTGGCACAGAATTGGAAGGCTTTTTCAATACTAACATGGATTTCCATATGATTCTTTAAGAAGTTAGTTATTTAATTGAAGAAAGATATCTTTATAAACTAAAACTTTTCTGAAAAAAAAAAACACATTTTACTTAAATTCTCCTTAATTTCTACAGATTATCCAAATAAATAACTCCTTATTCTCATTTTCTTTCATAAATTTTTGGTTATCCAAATCTATACTCAGCAAAGGCAAACTTTTTATTTTTTTTAACTCTTTTTTTTTTATTTAAAAATAATTTAAAACTCACAATAAGTTACAAAAATAGTATTCACCCATCTTCCCATAATGATGACATTTTGTCTGACCACGGTGCATTATAAAAATCAGGAAATTGACACCAGGACAACACTATTAACTCAGGTACAAGCAAACACAAACTTTGGAGTTTATTAGCTGTGGCTTCTTCCCTGAGGTAACGATGGAAGTATCAGGAGGCAATGCCAAGTTCCCATGCAAACGAGGCAAATCGTGTTCATTTTGCCTTAGAAGCTGTGCCCTGCACTTATTACATCTGAGAAGTCCTCACCTTTACCTTCAACCTTTCACTTAATGTCCACAACCTTCTCTGTGGTCAGTCACAGTCAGCATTGCCTCAATAACTGGGTCTGAGTCCTTTGCCCAAGACTAATTCCTTCCTGCCCTCACACGACACAAGCTAGTCTTTTGGTTTTGTATTTTATAGCTCTGATGCATAAAGCAAACATTTTCCTTCATCACTAGAAATGTCCTCTACTACATTTTGGATATTTGACTGACTTCTTGCAATAGATTATAAGTTGCAAAACGATAGGGACCATTGTTTCCATCACTTTTGAATTCTCCCAGTGCACAACCAATTTTACATATGCGGAACCTAAAAGTGATAGCTAGGTGAAGACCTACCCTCAGCATTTAATGCAAACAGGGCAGTTATAAGAGGAACTTCTCTGGTTATAAATTCATCTAATGAGACACATTGTTAGTGGCACAATTTCAGAGACAAACCATATTTATTTACTAAATATCTCTCTTTGGTACTTTAGATTTAAGAGTAAAAGAAAGGGGGTAGAAAATAAAGAAATATATAAATATAATTGAAGTTTTAATTGGAATATTTGGATCTAAGCCTTAATACCAAAGTGCTAAAAAAAATTAAAATCTAAATCATGTGTGTTATGAAATGGAGTACGAAAAGAACAAAAACGTATTGGCAAAAAAAGCAAAACAAAACACGAGAAACAGAAAGCCCTTGGGGTACTCTTGCTGTTAACTCTGCAGAGCTGCGTGAGAAGTCCGACTTCCCGAAGGGCTGTTTGGAGAGGTCATCTGGAGGTGCTTCGGTTAGCTGACCCAGCTTCTCGGCCAAGGCCTCAGACAATCGGGGAACCATGCAGCCCTTCCCAGATGCTCTCTGTCAGCACCAGGCGTTCCTTCCCACAAGATGTGAGGATAAAATGCTTCTTTTTACAGCCACTAAATTATGTTAATTTAGTGAGCTAGCAAAGCAACCCTTACATTAACAACAAACCAGTTAAAATAATTTAGTGATTACTGGTACATTGCAGTAAAGATGGGGATGTATATTTATTTCATTTTCAAGAAACAATGAAAATGGTGCATGAAGTTGGAAATGCTTGGTTGAATAATTGTATGTTCACCATATTAAAATAAAAAAGAGGTAATAACAATGAAACACCAATTAAAAGATAGAATCTATGGATTGGGTCCAGAAAAAAATGAGAAGAAACTAAAGTTTAACAATGTTGACAAATTGACAGTATGTGAATGAACTTGGCTCCAGACTAAGGCCGAAAATGTACAATATTGCAGGGTGAGACTTATTATTTCATTGATTGTACAGCCACATGACACACCTCTGAATATGTTTGGGCTGATTTTAATAGCTATATATTACCTTACATTACACACCTTATATTAACACACACACACAGAAGCAGAAGCTCTTGGTCCTTGTTGGTAACTGATGGCCTCCGTGTGTTCCAAGAATGCATTTTGGGCTGAGATTGTCTACTCAGTTACAGGTTTTCAAAAGACATTAGCTTCATCTGATATGTATTAACTTTGCCCAAATTTAATGTCATCTGCCATTACCTTTAGTATCTTTTGTCTTTATTCTGAAGGTGTCACTACTGAATGTGACTATTTCTTGTTAGGTGGCCAAGTCTTTGAATTCATCTCTTAGATGGCTTGCATGATAAAAGCTCTATTTTCCTCTTTTCAAAAGGGGTAAACATATCTATGACAATCAGCATATATATTTAATATTTTTTCATTCTATATTATCAACTAGTCACTTGAATCTAAATGTGACAGTTTGGAAAACACTATAATGAACATCTATTTATTTAGACAACAAATAAAGGTCTAGAAATGTTATGTGACTTATAAAGAACCAACAGCTATAATTCTAGAAGCCATGTTCTAATTTTTAGTTTAATTTACAAAAAGCTTAATTGTGAAATACTTCATACAGATAAAAAAGCATAGGAAATGACATAAAAACCAGCTAAGTACCAATAATCGGGTTACCACAAGATAAGGTTTTGTCATATTTGTTTCAGTTTTCTCTTTAAGAAGAAAAGAAAAAAGAAAGAGAAAGAATGCTGATTTTTCCATATCAGCATTATTTTCACAACACATTGCTGCCTGTCTCCCAGCTCAGAAATCTTGCTGATTTTTTTTAAAGGTTAATAGTAAGTTTGCTTCTCAAAGGACTTTCATCTATTAGCTCGTTTGATTCTCCCCATCCTCTTGATAAAAAAGGCATATAATAGTATCTGAATTTAAGATGAGACAAATGAAGTACAGAAACGTTGAATCATTTACCTAAGATGCTGAAGTGATTCAAAGCGGACTGCACCAACCCCTGACAGCCAGCCCCACGTGCACCCCAGGACAGCATCCTACACGGATCAGACAGCAACACCTCACCATAAGAACATGGGAACCAAATGAAGAGAACAAGACCCCCAAGCAGAGTCAGAATTCCAGAGTTTAAAGAACCCAGGTCTATTAATAATTGGCCATCAGCAGAGTTTCAAACTTATTTAGGAAACCATAATAATCCTTTCTGATTCTCAAAAGCTATTAATTGAATATTTTCCTTTAAGTAGAACTTTACCCCTCTCCAAAATGCTTTCACATAGTATCTTTGTTTAATCATCCCAACAACCCTACAAGACAGGAATTTGTTGGTTATCCATCTTACCTGTGAGAAAGTGGAATTGTAGAAAACCCTTGTGTTAATGGTGGCTTAAATCAATATGCCCAATCTTTGCTGCAGATTAGAATCATCTGGGGACCTTCTACAATTCTCAGTGCTCAAGCAGCACCCTATAACAATGAAATCAGAATGAGGATGGGATCTAGGAATAAGTGTCTGAGAAAGAGCCTCAAGTGATTCCAACTGGAAGAAAAATTGGGGAGCCGCTGGTTTAAGCAGAGTCTACGGTCCGTTTACCTGAGGCTCCCAGTCTGGTGCCTCTTCCTGAAGACCATGGAAGTGCACGCACAGCTAGCCTCGCTGTCTCCCCTTAGGGCGTCAGCTGCCAGCGGTTAAAGAACCACTCCTGGTTTGGATTATTCCTCCCATTTGTGGCTAGAAACAGCTCTTTATCCGATGCCCAGTTGGGTCTACATCAAGCTGCACCTGAGGTGTGACAGGTAGCCGTCCAGGGTGCTGGCCTTTAATAACTGTGATTATGCTATGACTTCACCTGTCTATGGCCTGTGAGGCTGTGTTTACTACAACAATGAACTGAAGCCTCTCTGCCATTGGCATTTTTTCTTTTGGACTAAGGAAAACGTTTGAAGGTTTACTGGGGCAATGAGAGCACAACTCTGTGATGAAAGTGAGAGCCACTGAGTGTGCACGCACAAGTCATGGGACTGTACACCACAGTGAACCGTGTGGTGGAAGGGGGACTGCGGTCAGCAGTGCAAATACGCGTGTGTTCTCTCATGAACTATAACAAACGGGCACTACTAATCCGTGATGTTAACAACAGGCGAGCGTGGAAAAATATACCAAGTGTACCCTGAGGACCAGGGTTGCTGGTAATAGTCTGACCATGTGCTTTAACAATCTGTAGCAAATGTTCCACAACGATGTACGGTGTTGGTGAAGGGGTGATGTATGGGAACCCTGCACACTACACATGATTATTTTGTAAGCTTGCAACTTCTCTAATTGAAAAATAAAATGGAGAAATTGCCACAACACCTTTGGAAATGGAGGCAAGAAAGCTGAGGATTAAATTAAGAAACCTGCATATGTGATAGAGTCTTGGACGAGTTCAGGAGGCGCATCACCTTCAGCTACTTTAGTAACCATGCATTCTCCAGGTTACTTCTCTTGCTCGCTTCTTAGCAGTTCTCTGAGAAACCTCAGCCCATCTCTTTCTTGGATTCAGAAAGAGTATTTGTGACGCATACAACTGGTCTTTATGTTCAAGATACACATGTAATTATCTCCCCACACAAACCTTCATACACTGGGCATTCTCTAAAAGGATACCAGAAACATGGCGGCACCCAGACCCCTTAATCTGGAACAAGGAAGAATGGCTATCAAGATGTGCACGCCTATCCACCTCCGTGGATGATGTGGGTCTGGAGATGAGAGAACGGGAGCTTCAATACCTTCATTGATTGCTATTACTACTCAGGGTCTCCAGTAGTAAACACAGAAGTTATGAATCTAAGAAGCTTCTAGATCTGTACTGGCCTGCTAGGGAAGGCCAGGCATTGCACCAGTATAATTAAGGGAGTCATTTCACCAGAAGCAATTCCCGTATAATTTGCTCCACTTTGCCATTTGACAATTTTTGGCTGCAATATACTAGCTGCCTTTCCTTTTCCTCATAGTGCAAAAAATCATCCTTAAAACCATAACACACCTGACTGATCTTTTTATTTCTATGTTGAGTCTAACTAGCACTGATTTGATTTACTACTGGATTAAGAGTAAGTTATTGAAAAGTGCTTTGTAGAGTTTAATAATGCAGGCCAATGCACCCCCTTAATTTTGACACTATAAATTTTTATGTGTTTTAATCAATGTAACATTTTCATAAGTCAGATCCCTTTTCAGTATAAGATCATTTTAAATGGCATTAATAATTTTTTGTTACCTAATGAAACTGCTTGTAACACCCTCCTATAGAAGCGTCTACATCTTAAAGACTAGCATACAGACAAACTATTGTGTATTAGTAGTAACTTAAAAAATTTAAGACAAAATCAAGAATTTCTGCTTGGTATGCAATAGCCAAATCCTGTTACTCTGTGCCTATTTTGTGAACTGGTCCTCAGATGCCCGTGGTAGGCAATCATCAGATTGCTCAAAGGTCTTTGAGCTTCTCTTTCATTGTTTTAGTAGTAATGATTAGTCCATGACTCATTGCATGGAGAACCATGTTAGAAGGATTCTATACTAATCTGGCACATCAAGATTACAATCCCGACTAGCTAGTTTATACACTAATTAATATGTTATATTATTAAAATAGGGCATAAATCTCCCTGCCCCAAATCCCATGATAATCCAGAAAAGGTATATTTTTAATAGTATAAATTTAATGTGGGGTGCGGGGACAAGAAATAGTGATCTTAGAACGTAAAAGTTTTATAGGATTCTTGACAGGTGGAAAACACACACGGATCAAATCTGTGGAAAAAGAATATTGGAAGGAATATCTAAAACAAGTATTAGAAGAGGCTGTTTTAAAAGTAGGAAATGTGTATGGAAGCTCAAGGTCCAAAATTAATGGATGAAAGAATCGGGAAGGGCCTTGGGACATTTGTTATGATTAGTTGGGGGTTAAATGAAGAGCTGCAAACCTACCTGACACCCATGGGAAACTACCCAAGTGGACGCTTGCAGCAGCATTTGTACTGAGCAGCTTTTAAGAGGTTCTGACCCAGGTGTAAGAGTGGGGCCAGAGTTCCGGCAGAATCCCAGGTAATTGCTGACTCTCAGAAAGGGCAGGGCTTGCCGCACACGAGGTCAGGTCACAGCCCTTAGTGCGGTTACCACATAAACCCTAGGTAAACATCATAGGCAGACGAACAGCAATTCCTAAATATAAAGATGAGCAGACAGCCTCAGATTCCCAAAACTCGAAGAAAAGCAACGCCCTGAAAAGAAAAATGTCAGCAGAAGAACTGATATCAACAGAGACTCCAGAGCAAGAGTAGTGATATCTTCAGACAGTTTCCCTATAATAAAGAATCAAGAAGACAAGTCTTGGAAATTGATATTTTCATTTTTTCAAAGCTCAATAGATGTTAAGAACGGACAATCCTGAAGAGAAAATTAGTCAACTGGAATGATTAAATATAAGAATTTCTCAGAATGTCGGGCAAACATGGAGGAGAAGGGACATTTATAAGTGATAGGATAAGGGGCATGGAGGACATTCCAAATATCTAACTGAAGTTTGGGCAGGGAAAATAGAAAGACTTAGGGACAGGCAGCTTAAATGAAACAATAGAAGAAAATACATAATCCAAGTCTTTTGTTTCTCCATTTTAGTTCATTTAAAAATCATCTTTCCATATTTGCATCTTCTACACAAATAATATTTATTTATTTTCCTGATTACTTAATAGTCTTATAAAATATAATAATGAACATAATTGTAAAACTGATATTTAATTAAATTTCAGCATTTTCATCTGTCTTCGGACCTCAGGTATCTAAGATTTCTACTTAGCTAACAAAGATTTTCATAAATCCTCTCCAAATATAATCACAAATCTAAAATTTCATGTGAGTAAAATGATGATGGAAGGAATAGATTGACTGTGATTCCACCAAACAAACATAGGCAATGTGCTGGATTCCGACAGTTAGCAAAGTACGAGGGGTGAAGCACATTTTAACAAGTTTTTCTCTTTTTCTATTATATAATATGATATTCTCATAACATTAACAAATCAGTTTTTTTTCTTAAAGTAGGCGAGCCTTCTTTATGACTCAAGCCTTTTAAAATATATATAAATAATGAGCACTTGATTTATTTTTTCTCTGTGACAATGATAAATAATTTGTAGTGGTTTTTTTCATTACTGAAATTATGTCTAGTATTTCATGTACTCCACGGCAAATTCTCCATATGGCAGAGGAGCCCCATTCCTGGATTGGGGTTTGTTCGGCCTGGAAATGCCATTTCAAGTATGTGCACTAACATCTACAGCACAATGAAGATTTATTAAAACTGCTCCACAGGGCAACATCGTACAGATTTGTGAGCTGTAAAACTGTTACAAAGGTCACTCGAGACGCAAGAGTTTAATCTGGAGTATCACGTTTTGGTGCAGAACTGCTCCTCTCAGTGCTGCTAAAATGAATGGTTTAAGGATATTTGTCTCAGTCTGTGGACTTTATGAACTTCAACAAAAATAATTTCATATTCTCTGATATTTTATATAGCTTTGGTTTCTTTAAGGTTTGTTCACAAATCCATAACTCACCTCATGTGTAAAACATAAAGAAACCAGATGCAGATCTGATCCCACTTTGTAAACTCACTGTTGTTTCACAGAGCCCATTACATAATATCATTCCTTCCCCAACTTCCAGCATTTGCTATTCCATGCTATTATGCATTCTTCTTCTGATACCAAGATCTGCAGGAATGACTAGCTGATCAAGACATTAAAGAAAGGGAACAAGAATTTAAATATTTATATGAGGAGCACTTGGGAAGGTATTGCTAAACAGATTACGGATTATGAAGATTCTTAATTTTTGATAGTATTTTTGTATGTTTACAGACATGTACAAAATTATAAAACAATTTAAGTAAGTAAACTTTAAGGAAAAGTCAATAATAAACATTTATAATTATTTAATGTGATAAACATATTTTACAATGAAAATCCAATAAAATGAAAAACGTAGTATAAACTATAGTGGAGCATTTTCAAATTTTTTTCATATACCAAATTCTTTTAATGGTAAAATATTTCAAATGATTGTTCTACTATTTGATTATACATCAAAACTATTTGTTATGAGAAATACAAATGAAGAGTCAGGATATTATTAAATGTATGTGAAACTTCTGAATAGTACAATTACAAAGTAGAGCTTTTATTGTGATATTTCAATCATAAATCTTAGATTATAAAGTATTGTTCTTTTCTTTCCATCAGTTTAAAACTATGAAAATCAGAGTGGCACTGAATTTTAAACACCAAGGGTCAATGGCTTCATGATTCGGATATCCCATTTTTGAGAAAAAGAGACTGAAGAAGGTATGCCCCCAAAATAACCAGGAGTTTTTTCTTCCTGCCATGAAAAACATGCACCTAAAGTGTTTTGCATATGTACAATATTTTCAAACTTCCGTAAGCTATACTTTAGAAGCATTTTATTTTCTTTAACGACTCTATATCAGAGATACTTATTATCCGTATTTATTTTGAAAAAATAAATCAAAACTAAAGCTTGGAGGCTTCAACCCACGTGCCTCAAAGAAGAGAGTGACGCTCGCGCTTGAGGGGTCAGACTGCGAAGTCTATGTTTCTAACAGCGCACTGCACCCTGCTGTGCTGTTTATTTTTTTTAATTAGAGAAGTTTTTTAAGTTTACGGAAAATCATGTAGGAAATCGTGTTCCCTGATACCCCGCTTATTATTGACACTTTGCATTAGTCTGCTCCCTTGGTTCCAACTGCTGGAAGACTCTGACAGCTGCAGTATTGGCTATAGCCGACAGTTTACATGAGGGTGGATTTTTTTCCAATATACCACCCTATGATTAACACCTTGCATCAATGTGGTACATTTGTTAAAATTCATGAAAGAACATCTTTATAATTGTACTATTAGCTATAGTCCATCGTTTACAGTAGGGTTCACTATTTCGTATAGTCCTATGTTCTATCTTTTAATTTTTATTTTAGGAACACATATTCGAGCTAACATTTCCCCTTTTAACCACATTCACATGTAAAATATGTTGAACTGTCATTGTACTGTTTTAGGCGTAGTTAGAGTAGACCAGGAGGACACATCCCATCAGGAGACTCAGAAGTTACTGTGGAAGGGTCAGCCTGCCATCCAGAGGCTTGTCTGCTCCCAGATGGGGCATCTCTCTTCCCGAAGACGGCAGAGGCCTGGTTTTCAGCTCGGCTGATTGCTCCGGGTCTGATGTCCTGCGCCCACCTCTCCGTCCCAGCGCACGTGCACACTGTCTCCTCGTGCTCCCTAGACTCAGCTGACTGTGCCTCTGACATTTCACCCCAGGACCGTGCTTTCCCATCAGGCACAGCCAACCCAATACCCAGCCTTCTGGGTTTAGCAACTTCTGATGGGACAGGCTTTGGGGTGCCAACAGGCTCCTTACTGAGCCTAAACCCAGGGCATGGTGTAATGTCTCCTCCTGTCTAAAATTCTTCTCTCTATGTTTAAAATGATATTCGCCGACATTTGCTAGGAGAGCACAAGTTTATGCCCCCTCTACATGTCCACTGTCACTAAGGTTCCCTGCGTTCCGTGGAGTCGTGCCATGGCGGATAGGCGTGCATGGGAAAGCAGCAGGCAAGGCTGATGGAGAATGCTGGAGACAGACCATCTCTATAATTTAAATAAGGGGCTTTAAAGAATGTTAGGTGGGTGTTCAGAACTGTTTCTCATCAGCACACTTGTTAGATTCGAAGGGACCAGCTAAACACTGATGTTCATGAATCAGAGCAGTGTATTTAGAGGCTGAGATGTGAAAGCAGAAAGATCCTAAAACTACTCCAACCACAAGCAGGAGAGAAACTCTTCTTTACCTACTACCAAGCAAATTCCATCAGTATCCCAGGAAACCGGTTTCTGGATTCTGCTGGTTGCTTTGCTCTTAATTGGTAAAACTTGCTGTGTATTTATGCCTATAATACATACTGACTCTCTGAGTAAGAATCCAGTCATTTTCAACCGGGCTTTGGATTCTATTTTTAAAGTTTGGATTAAAAATAACCTAACATATATTAGAGTGAGGTACAAAATCTGTGGAAACTAACCCATGATTTTGATGAGCAGCTGGAGGTAGGTAACCTAGAACCCAGCAATGCTCTGTAGTTTGATGGGTTCATGGAGAAATTCCAATCCGAGCATACCAGTGTGCTCAGAAATAAATCACATTTCTCTTAAACAAATCTAAAGACAGAATGTGTCTTAGAACATACTAAGGATATTAGTTATTTAGTGCTGCTGGTGATTTTCATGGTAGAGATGGACCACCGGAATTCTGTCAAATAAATTATAATCTATATCTTATCTATGTGTCTCTGATAGATATATCATTATTCAAATACATCTTTCACACAGTCTCACATTTTCCAACACACTGCTTCAGTAACTATTTAATTTCTGTTTATTTTATAGATTCCCGTCAGCTATTATTAATTAATAGTGACAAGCAAAAGCCATTCTGAGCTCAAAAAAAAAAAAAAAAAAATACGAAAGGAAAATATTCTTTGACAAATTATTTATTTGAGATGAAAGTTTTAATTTGTCATTTAAGTTCAGAAATAGTTTAGCAAGTTTAAGAAGAATGATACTAAAGGTTAGTCTCTTTTAAGAACTATGGGAAAACACAAATTAAACTCATTGATTCAAAAGCATAGAGGGATTTTTGATAACTAATTTGATTTCTTATATAATAGTCTAACATTTCTGCTATCGGCTATTTCCTTCTTCTCTGAGAGCAACATACTATGGGGTTTCCAATACAGTGTTTTCAAGTGGTAAATTGTGTGTGTATTTGTTTATGTAGGTTTTTAAATAAAGTTTGCCTATAAGGACAACAATTTGGGCTAAGCCATATATATAATAACTTCTTTCATATTAAAAATCCTTAGGAAAAGAGAGCACACAATTTTGGACATAGAATGAGTACGTTTTCTCACAGGCTTTCAACCTCCTGCCTTCTTTTCCTGATGCCTCCTCCATCTCCTTATCGAGCTCCCTCAGAATGTTCCAGCCAGCCAGGCCTGTTTTCTGTTCCTAGGCACATGCTGGACCCTCTCCTGTCATGAAGCTAGTCCACAGAATATTTTTTTCTTCCCAGAACAATTTCCAAAGGTTTTTCTCCTGAAACCCTTAGTTAAACTTTGGGTTTCAAATATACGGTTATTTTATCAGATAAGTTTTCTCAGGCCATCTTTCTAAATTAGATATTCAAACTCTTTCTTGCATAACATTTTTCATAATATTGTAGTATAAATTTGCACCTGCTTAAATTCTATCTCCTTCATTAGATGGTATGCTTTAGAAAGAAAGGCACAGTGTCTAATTTGTGCACATAATTGGCAAATTGTAGACATCAGAATATTTTTGAGAGAATCTAGAAGGAATTATATTCAGTAGCCCTAATTTCCTGCAAAAAATCCAAACAGTTTCATGTAAGAATAATTTACCCAATATCCAAATAAACGTTTCTGGTGTGAATGTTTTTAAAGAAAATAAAAACTATATTTTATTTTTATATGGTACCCAGTGAATGGAAAAAATATGTTTTATATGGTACTTAGGCAGTGAATGGACTTATATATAGTTTAATTATTCTTAGTTATATCATTTGCACCTAGGATAATTCAAGCACACATTTCTGACTGGGTAATTTTCTTTCAGTAGAACACATATTCTTGCACTAGAATTATCCAAATATTGACTGCATTTCATCATTTTTTTGTTTTTTAATACATACCCTTGGATTTGGATCCCAGGATTTTTTAAATGGGCACCAACCAATGAGTTTCCAAGGAATAATTTGATAAACACTTCTAAATGTAAATAAAGTCATTCAGAAATATGACTTAGTAATTTCCTATTAATGCTTCTATGTCCATTGGGAATTTCTTTGGGTACAAGTAATTCTGATTACCATCAAACTATATAAACAGTATTTGGCAGCTGAGCATTATGGAAAAATTACTCAAAATCATGATATTTCTTCCTTTTATATAGAAAATTATAAATAACAGAAAATTAAAACAACACTTGGAGAACTGTGGATTAAAAAAAAAAATTATTCACTCCCCCAAAAAAAGCAGAAAAGGAAAAGTCCTATCTTAAATATTCCTACTGAATTAAGCGGTGTATCTGTGTCTAAGGCTGGAGATTCCAGTTGAGATGTTAGACTCCAAAACTGGGTTTGCAGCCTGAAATCACAATACCTGGTTAGTCTAGAAGCACTCGGGAAAATGTGATCCTTGCTCACCTCGGACATATGACTAACCCTGCTGCAGAGCAGAAGGAAACAAACACGGCCTCACTGGAGAAGCCAAATTTCATCACCTAGTTTCAACATGTCCACAAGTGAAGTTCCTATGAAAACAAGGATCTAAAAACATGAGCTTGTAAGGGCCGTGAGTGAGAACTAGCACAGCCAACCAAGGACAGGGAAACATTGGCAAGGACTTTGAATAACTGAGTTATTATACATAAATTTATGATAACTCTGTTTAACATATATTTAAAATAAAGCCAAATTTGCTAATATATGATGGGATAAGATACTATAAAAGATGACCAAGCAGATTTACAAAATAACCAATATAGCTATTAGAAATTAAATACATAACTGAGTTTTTTTTAAAAAGAGAGGATTTAATAACAGATGAGACATTACTGAAGAGAAACTTAGTGAATTAGGATACAAATATGAAGAAATTATACAGAATAAGCCAATGAGTTGAAAAGATGAAATGCACGAAAGTAAGTTTAAGAAATTTGGAGGACCAAGTGAGAAGATTTAGTGTACATAAAATCGTTGTTCTTGATGGAAAAGAAAAAGAGAGAGAAAGATTGGGGAAAAGAACACATTTGAAAAACAGTGACTGAAAATTTCCAGAATTAATGAAAACCATAATGAGAGAGTTTCAAAGGTCCTAATATATATTCAGCATGATTTTAAAAAATCTATACATAACTAGATCATGGTCAAACTGCAAACAAGGAAAGAAGAGAGATTAAAAGTAGTCAGAACTAGGTTTTTGCTTTCAAAAGAGAGTGAGTTAGACTGAAAACCAGCAGCTGAACAGAAATTGAAGCCAGAGCAGTGTCTTCAGTGATTTGAAGACATAACCATTTACTAGAATTCTTTACCCAACCAAAATATCTTTCAAGATTGAGGTCAAATTAAAGCCATTTTCAGGAAAGCAAACAATAGAGATCATTTATCTCCTGCAGAAATTTTCAAGAAGGTACTAAAAATAGAAGGAAAGTCATTCAAGAAAAGAGAGTAAGGAATGAATATATATGTGCAAAAATATTAGACTATAAGTAACAACAATAGTATTTTGTGGAAATTAGGAAAAGCATTTAAATTATATGTCAACAACCGTTTATTAGTTGGAAGAGGGTTGAATAAACTCAAAGCATTCAAAGGTTCTGTTTATATATATACATAGTTCCAGAGGACAGTAAAGATGTTGATTAAATTTACATTTAGTTAAGCGGGTAATTTGTCATTTTTTAGAATAGCACAAAGAGCCTAAAAATGGAGCAATTAAATTATAAACTTGTAGAGGAGATAACGAATGAGAAATTAAATTATCCGATAATAACAGCAATATTAAAAGAAAGCACTTATTTAGGTGTCAGATAATATTCTAAGTGCTTTACATACATTAACTAATTTAACTCTCCCATCCAAACCAATATCCAAGGAACCCCCCTAAAAAGAAAGAATAGGATATGAAGCATAGATTAAGTATGGAAAATATAAATCCAAAGGCAGTAGAGAGAAACATCTTAGAAAAAAAAGAGCTGGGGTGTCCTTCTTAAATCTATGCAATGCAGATTCAATTTCTGGAGCTGCTATCCAAACTCTTGACCATGGAAGCCCTATCTAGGGACAGCAGAGAGGTGAGCTGGAAGGGATCTGGGTTACCCAGAAGCTTCTTACGGTCACCACTGCCTGGGCACTCAGATCTGTACTCAGCGTAAGGGAGAAATACGTTTCTCTCATAATTATGCCAGTGCTATTTTTGTTTTTTTAAAAAAATATGGTAAAATCCAGTGGCTATACCATGCTTTGCATTTTGCATATGTTATTTCATTTAATCCTTATATAGCCTCATGGGATAGAAATTATTAGGTTGGTTTTACAAATTAGGAAATTGGGACTTGGAGTTTTGTCTTGCTCAATTTCTCAAATTTAGTAGTAAGTGGAAGAGCTGGGTTTTGAACCGAGGTCAGTCTGCCACCAACATTATATTTTCAAATATTAACCAGTGCAATCTCATATTATGATGCCTTCTGAGGGCAATATCAGTGTCTAAAATATTTATTAGCTCTTTGTGTATTACCTTAAACATGATGGGTTTTTAAAAGATATTTGTTGCTCAAATCATCTATTACCCTGAGTTGATGCGGCTAAGACAGACTTGAAGAGGAGTATCTCAGGGTTAAGTGCATAAGGAGAGGCAGATACCATTGTCTCTTTTGATGAAAGGGATCCATAAAAGTTTGATATGAATTCATACATGTAAAAACGGTGGCAAAATTATGAAGGTGGTATGAGGAAAGAATGACACCATAAAATGGAAAGACTTTGTAAATAAATTTTAAATGATAAATTATTTTGGTATCCATAGAATATTAGTGATTTTAGGAAGAGTTAAAGTTTTTTGGTTTATTTTCATCTTCTTAAAAATTAAATTAGATCTATTTTTCTTTGTATTGTATGATATACTTAAAACTTTAAAAGGAGCTTGCACTAAACATACTTTTAGATCCTATGCCTCCTAAAATCCTATGAAAAGGACAGTAAAAGGATTTTAAAAAGGTTAGAAGTAAAAGGTTGTTAACCCACACAATGAGAATGTGAGAGCAGACAGGAGTAAAGAAATCATTTCACTAAAACATCCGGGTGTGGAAAGCAGAACTGAAAATGGTTCCCAGCTTAGCAGAGCAGGGAAAGGTACAACTTCACCTTGGAAACAGGGTGGTGAGTGAGCCCTTTCCCTCTGCAGAATCCCTGCGGTGCTCAGACAGTGACGACACAGACAGGCCAAGAAAAGAGAAGAAGGGAAGCCGAAGAGCACATCAGAACAGAAAACAGAAAGGCATGGGAAAGGGCCAATCAGAGAACAAAAGTACTTCCAAAAGATTAAAATATGACAATTCAAAGAAAATTGATAGTTAAGCAGTACAATATTTGTCCAATATGTATTACAGAGAAAAAGAACAGAAGAAATGGGATATGGAAATTACCAAAGAAATCACTCAATTAAATGTCCCATCAACTGAAGTCTTCATTAAAAGGGTTGAAAGAGTGCGTAGAAGAATAAAAGAAAGAGGCTGTCTCAGGAGGAGGAACTGTGGGAAGTCGCAGAAGAGAAGCCTCCAGGAATCAGCCCTCAGCCAGCACAGCTATGAAACACGCCGGAAATGGCTGAACCAGCCATGTCCAGAGGAACACTGTGCAGCCTCAAGGGAAGAGAGGAGGAAGAGGCTGGTAAACTGTGGTAAAAACCACTGAACTTCTCTCTCCACATGATCCCCAGGAGCCTAATCCTACATGCCCCATTCTCACAGCGGGAGGCAGTGGGCCTGGCGCCTGAGTACCCTGCTGGTGCCACAGATGTAAAAGCCTAGCTCCTAGACCAGGGGGTGAAGGAAGAGCCTACCACAGATCACTAGGGGGCTGCAGCCAGTGCTCCACCTGCCCAACAAAGGTGGCAGAGGGGTGCGCTTCTCTGGAGCTGCAGAGGATGGCTGAAGAGCTGCACTTGCTGGACAGGTGCCAAGTCAAGGAAGCACAGATTTGGGAAACCTTGGAGAAAGGTCCTGGCACCCTTCCCCAGGGCAGTTTGGAGCCGGTCAATGCTCCCTTTGTGGGTGTCTGGCCTTGTCCAATCTCCTGTGCCTCCTCTCCCAGAATTTGCCCTCCAGGCACAAGCAGCCTGAGAGGAGGAAAACACTGTAACAGTTGAGGTGGATGGCCTGGGCAAACGCTTTCCTGCTGTAAGTCCTGGAGTGGCACAACCAGGAGAGGGGGAGGCTCTGTGGCCTGGAAGAAGAGGGGGCAACCAAACTCCTGTAAAATGGGAACTCCTAAGGCCGTGAGCAAGCACAAGACCAGGACAACACGCAGGCCCCGGAAAGAGGGAGAGCAGAAGACAATTGAAATGAGTCAGGCCGAGAAAAGAGAATAAATACCTAAGACAGCTGTGGGACACCATCACGCATCCCAGTACATGCGTGAGGGGAGTCACAGAAGGAGAAGAAAGGCAGAAAGGGCAGAAGGAATATTAAAATAAATAATGGCAGAGAACTTCCAAAACGTACAAAATACATGCATATACACATCCTAGAATCTGTGAAAACAATAAACAGGATATGTTTGAAGGGAAAAACGCGCTGTCACATACTGTAAACTGTTGTATGCAAAGGACAAGGAGAGAGTTGTGAGAACTGCAAGGGAAAAGCAATGTGTTATGTACAGGGGGTTCCAACACATTGCTCATCAGAAACCATGGCGGTAAGAAGGCAGTGGGTGGGAATATCTAAAATGCTGAGAGAAAACAATTATCAACCAAGAATTTGATATCTGATGACATGTTCTTTCAAAAATGAGAGAGAGATTAAGATATTCCCAGATTAAAAAAAAAAAACAAAAACCTGCGGAGTTCATTACCACTAGACGCGCCCTACAGTCAATGCTAAATGGAACTTTTCAGACTGAATGAAAAGGACACTAGATAATGGTTCTAAGTAGCATAAAGAAATAAAGATGTCAGTGAAGGTAAATGGGTAATATGGGTAAATACAAATGCAGTACAATTATATTGCATTTTTTATATGAAGCTCCATTTCTTATTTTCTACAACTGCTAAAATGCAAATGTGCAAAAAATAATAAGTCTATCGTTTTAGACATACAATATGCAGAGTTATAATTTGTAAAAAGTACAAAAATGTGGGAAGACAGTGTATGCGTATGGTATTGAAGTCAAGTTGGTATCAAATAAACTGTGATTGTTATATATTAGGATGTTAAATTTTAATTCCTTTAAACATACTAAAAATGTATTTAGAAATAAATGAGAAGGGACTCATTATGTTATAATACAAAAAATCAAATTATGTGAAAACAGGCTTTAAGGGAAGAATTGAGGGACAAGAAACTTATAAGACTTATAAAGACTGAGTGACAAACTAGCAGAAGAAAGTCCTGTTTTTTCATCAGTCACATTTTAATGTCAATGTATTAAACTCTTAGTGAAAAGGGTAAGATTTGTAGGATGGATAGACATGAAGCCATAACCCAAATATACCGTCTACAAAGGTATAATCAGGCTGAAATTGTAATAATGGAAATATATACCATAATAGTAACCAAAAAAGAGCTGGAGTAAATATACTAATATCAGGTAAAATAGACTTTAAGTCAAAATCCTTTTATGAGGGACAGATAAACATTATTACCATAAAGGGGTCAATTCAACAAAAGATGTAACAATTTTAAATATAGATGCACCTAACAGCAGAGCTGCAAAACATATGAAGCAAATACTGAATTTGAATGGAAAAATAGAGACTTTAATACATCACTTTAAATAACGGATAAAACATCTATGCAGAACAATGAGGAAATAGAAGACTTGAATGATAATCTAAACCAACCAGACCTAACAAACATATTTGGAACACTTCACCCAAAAGCAACAGAATACATTCCTCTTGAGTGCACATGGGTCATTCTTAAGGATAGACCATATCTTAGATCACAAAACAGGTCTCAATATGTTAAATATATTGAAATCATACAATTTGTCTTTTCCAACCACAAAGAATGAAGCTTAGAAAACAATAATAAAGAAGAAATGAAAAAATCACAACTCTATGGAAATCAATCAATATATCCTTAAAAATCAATGGAAAAAAAGAAGAAATCACAATGGAAATTAGGAAATATCTTGAGGCAAATGAAAATAATCCAACATGCCAAAATCAAGGGATGCAGTGGTGAGAGGGAAATTTGTAGATCTAAACGGAAAATAAGAAAAAAAAAGAAATTCCAAATCAGAGACCTAACCTCAAAATTGGAAAAACTAGAAAAAGAAGAGAAAATTAAGCCCCAAACAAGTAGATGGAAGGAAATAAGAAAGATTAAAATGGAGATAAATCAAATAGAGAATAATAATAAAAAAAACTCTAGAAAGAAACAACAAAACCAAATTTGTTTCCTTGAAAAGATAAATAAAATTGACAAACCTTTAGCTAGGCTGATGAAGGATAAAAGAAAGAGGACTCAAGTAAGTAAAACCAGAAATGAAAAGGGGGACATTGCCAACAACACCAATGAAATAAAAAGGACTATAAAAGGACTAAATATCATTAAGATGATTTACAAATTCCATGCAATTCTAATCAAAATTCCAACAGACTTCTTTGCAGAAATGGAAAAGCAAATTATCAAATTTATTTGGAAGAGTAAGTGGCCCCAAATAGCCAAAAACATCTTGAAAAAGAAGATCAAAGTGGGAGGACTCACATATCTGACTTTAAAACATATTGCAGAGCTATAGTGATCAAAAAGCAAAATGGAACAGAATTGAGAGTTCAGAAATAGATCCTTAAGGACAATTCCCAAGTCCTGAAAATGCCCCCTGTTGCAGTTGGGCAGTTTGATGTAATTATAACTTCCAAAAATATAATTGGATCATGCTTGTAAACTGATCTGTTAATCTGGACATGATTAAGTTATGATTAGGGCGTTGATTGGGCCACATCAGTAGGGCATTGAGCCCCACCCCTTGGTGGGTGGGGAATCAAATATAAAAGGCAAGGCAAAGAACAGAGTTGAAGCAGTTTTTGAGAAGCAATTTTGATGTTGGAGAAGAGGCCCCAGAATAAGAGAAATGAGCCGTTTGCCTGATAGTCTACAGCTGACCTTGTGGAGGAACCAGAAGAGCTAAGCTCGGAGAGAAACGCAGCCCCGGGAAGAGAGAAACACAAGAAGCCTGAACCCTGGTGAACGTCGGCAGTTGTTTTGCTCCAACACGTGGCAATGGCCTTTGGTGAGAGAAGAAACTTATGCTTTATGGCCTGGTAACTGTGGACTTCTACCCCAAATAAATGCCCTTTAGAAAGACTAACCCATTTTTGGTATTTCATATTAGCACCTCTTTGGCTGACTAATACACCCCCATATTACACCTCCCCTCAGAACCTCCAGTGGCCACTGCCTCCACATCAATGTTAAAAGTTCTTCCATTGCTAGAATCACAATAAGTCTGTAGTAGAATAACAGTAAGTCTACTCTAGTCCATCGTTCATTCCCCAGTCCTGAGAATTCTGGGATGGTGATGCCCACTCTACCTCTAATTGAGAGGGGGTTTAAATCCCATGGGGCAGATGGATGGGACTCTCTTGCTTGCAGTTGCAGACTTTTTCTGTTCCTTGGGATCGTCATTGTCCATCAGGTATAGGCCATTATATATCTTGTCATAACTTACAAAATTGTGCAGGAGAGAGTGCAAACTACAATGTAAACTCTAATCCACACTTAATGGCAATGCTCTAAAATGTGTTCATCAATTGTAACATTACCACACTAATGAAGGATGTTGTTCATGTGGGAAAATGTGGGAGGGGTGGGGAGTGGGGCAAATGAAAATCCCCTATATTTTTATGTAACATTTATGTACTCTAAATATCTTTTTTAAAAATTAAATACATATGTAAAAGAAATATATCCTCACATCTATGACCAATTAATTTTTTTTAAATATATTTTTATTACAGAAGTTGTGAACTTACAAAACAGTCATGCACATGTGTAGAATTCACATACAACACCCTTTCACCAACACATCACACTGTTGAGGAATATTTGTTACAGATTACAAGATAATATCATCATACTATTACCACTAACTATGGTCCATAGCATACATTTGGCATATTTTTTCCATATACCCCCATTATTAAAACAGTACATCTTTGGCATTGATGCAAGTATACTACAATATTGCTGTTAACTATAGTACATAGGTCTCATCAATTATAGTTTTCCCATGCTTCTCCACATTCCCACCACCCTGCAATAGTAACATACATCCACTCTAGTTCACAGAAGGACATTCTTGCATTTGTACTATTAACCACAATTCTCATTCTCCTCTGAGTTCACTGTTATTCACCCCTAGACTGTTCTCTAGCTTTCTTTCAATTGACATTTACATCCCTAGACTACCCTTTTCAGCCACATTCCCATTTATAAACCAGCTGCTACTCACTATAATGTGTTACCATCAACTCTATCCATTTCCACACTCTTACAGTCAAGTTACTTAAAACTTCTGCATACATTAAGTATCCATACTCCTTCAAGTCCTCCACTTATTTCCTAATAATCTATACTCTAGGGTTTAACTTCATGTGTGTTTTCTTCATATTTAGTTCATAATAGTGAGACCATGCAAAATGTGTCCTTTTGTGTCTGAGTTATTTAACTTAGCATAATGTCTTCAAGATTTGTCCATGTATGTGTCCCAATTTCATTTCTTCTTACTGCAGCATAGTATTCCATCATATTTATATATCACATTTTGTTTATCCATTCATTGTTTATTATCTCACACCACATAGAATGGCCATTATTTAAAAAAACAACAGAAAACAATAAGTGCTGAAGAGAATGTGGAAAAATAGGAACTCTCCTTCGCTGTTCATGAGATTGTAAAATGGTGCAGCCTCTGTGGAAGACAGTTTGGAAGCTAAATATAGAACTGCCATATGATCCAGCAATTTCTCTACTAGGAATATATCCAGAAGAACTGAAAACTGTGACACCAACAGACATCAGCAAACCAATGTTCATAGTGGTGTTATTCACAGTTGCCAAAAAATGGAAACAACCCAAGTGTCCATTGACCAATGAATGGCCAATTGATTTTGACAAGGCTGTCAAGTCCACTCAATTGGGAAAAAATAGTCTCTTCAATAATTGGTGCTGGGAGAGCTGGATATCCATATCCAAAAGAATGAAAGAGAACCCCTACCTCACACCTTATACAAAAATGAACTCAAAATGAATCAAGCCTAAATAAAAGATCCAGGGCCATAAAATACCTGGAAGAAAATGTAGGGGAACATCTTCAAGATCTTGTGGCAAGAGGTGGTTTCTTAGACCTTACACCTAAAGCACCAGCAAAGAAAGAAAGAAAAAAATATATATAAATGGACCGCCTCAAAATTGAACACTTTTGTGCTTTGAAGGACTTTGTCAAGGCAAAAAGGCAGCCTAATCAATCAAGGGGAGAAAATATTTGGAAACCACATATCTGATAAGTGTTTAACACCCAGAATATACAGAGAAACCCTACAACTCAACAATAAAAAGACACACGACCAATTAAAAAATGGGCAAAAGACGAATAGACATTTTTCCAAAGAGGAATTGCAAATGGCTAAAAAGCACATGAAAGGATGTTCAACATCACTAGTTTTTAGGAAAATGCAAATCAAAACCACAAAGAGGTATCATTTCATATCTCCTAGAATGACCACTGTTAAAATAAAACAGAAAACTACAAGTGTTGGAGAGGATGTGTAGAAAGAGTAACACTAATTCACTGCTGGTGATAATGTAAAATGGTGCAGCATCTGTAGAAGATAGTTTGACAGCTCTTCAGGAAGCTAAGTATAGAATTGCCATATGACCCGGCAATCCTGCTTCTAGGTATATACCCAGAAGAACTAAAAGCAGGAATGTGAACAGACATTTGCACACCAATATTCATAGTGGCATTATTCATAATTCCAAAAATATGAAAGCAATCCAAATATCATCAACTGATGAATGGATAAAGAAAATGTGGTATATACAAACAATGGAATTATTCAGCTATAATAAGGAATGAAGTCTTGATGTATGCAACAACATGGATGAACCTTGGGGACATTATTTTGAATGAAATAAGCCAGACACAAAGGGCAAATACTGTATGATCTCACAAATGTGAACTAATTATAATAAGCAAACTCACAGAATTGGGGTCTAGAACATAGATCACCAGGAGATAGAATAGGTTTAGAAAATGGTGAGTTGATGCTTAATTTGTGAAGACTCTCTAAATAGGTTGATTGTACATGTTTGCAAGTGGATAGAGCTGATGATAGCACATAATTGTGAGTGTAATTAGCAGTGATGAATTCTGTATGTGAATGTGATTGAAAGGGTAAGTTTTGTGTCTTGTATCTTACTAGAAGTAAAGCTAGAAGATAAAGCATTAGGCTGTATAAAATAGGGAATCTTCTTGTGGATGATGACTGTGGTTAATAGTACAAATATAATAATATTCTTTCATGAACTATAAAAAATATGTCACTATTACAAAATGTTAATAATATAGACACAGGGAAAATATACCTAATGCAAACTGGGAAATATAGTTAACATTAATATTTTTATATTTTTTCATTAATTTTAACAAAGACATCACACCAATGCAAAGTGTTAACAATAGGGGATATATGAGAATGCTGTATATTTTTCATGACTCTTATGCAAACCTACAACTTTTCAAATTAAAGAAATAAAGTATTATAATAACTTTTAAAAAAACATTATGCCAACCGAAAGAAACCAGACACAAGGTACTACCTAGGGTATGATTCCTTTTGTACAAAATGTAAATATAAGTAAATCTGTACAGACAGAATTAGATTAGTTGTTATTTATGGCTGGGAGAGGATAGGATTGAGAGGTGACTGCTAAGGGGTATGGAGTTTTTCTTTTAGGAATAATGAAAATGTTCTAAAATTGATTGTGGTGATGAATGCACAACTCTTTGATTATTCTAAAAGCTACTGATTGTACACTTTGAATGGATTGTATGGTATGTGACTATACCTCAATAAACTGATTATACACCATGGTCAAGTGGGATTTTTCCCCGGTGTGCAAGGATGGTTCAACATAAGAAACCAAATTAATGTAATACACCACATCCACGCAATAAAGGTTAAAAGAGGCTTTGGCCTCTTGGGGAATCCCTTACAATCAGTTGTCTGAGGATGAGAAAACTCAGGCCTGGTTTACAGAGGGTTCTGCACGATATGCAGGTACCACCCGAAAGTGGACAGCTGTGGCACTGCAGCCCTTTTCTGGGACATCCTTGAAGGATAGCGGTGAGGGCAAATCAATCCTCCCAGTGGGCAGAACTTCGAGCAGTGCACCTAGTTGTTCATTTTGCTTGGAAGAAGAAATGGCCAGAGGTGCATTTGTACAATGATTCATGGTTGTTGCCAATGGTTTGGCTGGATGGTCAGGGACTTGGAAGGAACATGACTGGAAAATTGGTGACAAGGAGGTCTGGGGAAGAGCTATGTGGACAGACCTTTCTGAGTGGGCAAAAAACATGAACATATTTGTGTCCCATGTGAATGCTCACCAGAGGGTGACATCAGCAGAGGAAGAGTTTAATAATCAAGTGGATAAGATGACCTGCTGTGGCTAATGCTCAGCCTCTTTCCCCACCACTCCTGTCATTGCCCAATGGGTCATGAACAAAGTGGCCTTGGAGGTAGGCATGGACTCAGCAACATGGACTTCCCCTCACCAAGGCTGACTTGGTTACAGCCACTGCTGAATGCCCAATCTGCCAGCAGCAGAGACCCACACTCAGCCCCCAATATGGCACCATTCCTCGAGGTGACCAGCCTGCTACCTGGTGGCAGGTTGACTACATTGGGCCACTTCCATCATGGAAGGGGCAGCGATTTCTTTTAACTGGAATAGACACATACTCTGGCTATGGGTTTGCATTTCCAGCATGCAATGCTTCTTCCAAAACTACCATCCGTAGACTTACTGAACGTCTTATCTACTGCCATGGTATTCCATACAGCATTGCTTCTGATCAAGGAACCCATTTCACAGCAAATGATATGGGGGAATGGGCACATGCCCATGGAATTCACTGGTCTTACCATGTTCTCCATCACCCTGAAGCAGCTGGATTAATAGAACGGTAGAATGGCCTTTTGAAGACACAATTATGGTGCCAACTTGGTGGCAATACCTTGCAGGACTGGGGCAATGTTCTCCAGGAGGCTGTGTATGCTCGAATCAGTGTTCTTTCTATGGTGCTGTTTCTCCCATAACCAGGAGTCATGGGTCCAGGAATCAAGGGGTGGAAATGGGAGTGGCACCACTCACTATTAACCCAAGTGACCCACTAGGAAAAATTTTGCTTCCTGTCCCTGCAACCGTAAGCTCTGTTGGTCTACAGGTTTTAGTCCCAAAAGGAGGAGTGTTGCCACCAGGGACTACAACAATGATTCCATTGAACTGGAAGTTAAGACTGCCACCTGGCCACTTTGGGCTCCTCTTACCTGTGAATCAACAGGCAAAGAAGGGAATTACTGTACTGGCTGGGGTGATTAATCCTGACTATCAAGGGGAAATAGGACTACATCTACATAATTGGGATAAAGAAGAGTTTGCCTGGAATGCAGGAGATCCTCTAGGGTGTCTCCTAGTACTGCCATGCCCTGTGATTAAAGTCAATGGAAAATTGCAACAAATCAATTCAAGCAGGACTAACAATGGCCCAGAATCTTCAGGAATGAAAATTTGGGTCACCCTATCAGGCAAAGAACCAGGGTCAGCTGAAGTGCTTGCTGAAGGTAATGGGAACATGGAATGGGTAGTGGAAGAAGGTAGTGATAAATATGAACTTCAACCATGTGACCAGTTACAGAAATGAGGACTATAGTGGTCATGAACCCTTCTTCCTTGTTCATTATGAGTATGATTATATATGTACACAAAACGAATTTCTTGTTTTCTTCCCCAACCTTTTCCCCTATCATATGAAAAGTTGTATTAATTTCATGTCATAATATTTAAGGATGTCAACTTTAAGAGTCAATATTCCCCAAGGACTTGCACTCTATTCTGTAGGAAATTAATGTGTTTCCAGTTGTATGAAGGGGAGTTGAACATTGTTAGGTGGAAATGTATATGTATGTTTGTCTATTATTGTTTTTACTTAGAGATTAAGTGTGGTTTAGGGTAATGTGCATGATTGCCGAGTTGACAAAGGGTGGTCTGTGATGGTTAGGTTAATGTGTCAACTTGGCCAGGTATTTGTGTCCAGGTATTTGGTCCAGCAAGCACTGGACTAATTGTAATACAAGAGCATTTATGGACTTCGATCACCAGTGAGTTTACTGCGTGGATGGCTGATTACATCTGCACCAATCAGGGAGATTGTATCATCAGTGGGTGATGCTTTTATCCAATCAGTTGAATGCCTTAAAAGGGGAAGTGATTTCAACATTCAGAGAGAATTCCGAGCTCGTCATTGGACAGCCAGCTTCTCCCAGAAACTCATCAAGGACCTTTCATTGGACTTTCATCGGAGCCCCTGGCTTGCAACCTGCCTGCGGAACCTGGACTTGTGCATCCCCATGGTCGTGTAAGGGACTCTTAAAATCTCATATTATTGACAGATATCTCCTGCTGATTCTGTTTCCCAAGAGAATCCTGACTAATACAATGAAGAAAGAGCATTAGTTAAAATCTAGCATCCCTTCTTGATAGAAAACACTAGGATACTAGCAATAGAGGAAAACTTCCTCAACATGATAAAGGGCATATATGAAAAGCCCACGGCTAACCTCCTACTTAATGGTGATTGAAAGATTTCCGTCTAAATCAGAACAATAAAAAAATGCCTGTTAACACCACTGCTAGTCAACATGGT
Organism: Tolypeutes matacus; assembly: GCA_026826555.1. Classification (NCBI taxonomy): domain Eukaryota; kingdom Metazoa; phylum Chordata; class Mammalia; order Cingulata; family Chlamyphoridae; genus Tolypeutes; species Tolypeutes matacus. Next base: position 27,239,723 of record JAKSZT010053830.1, on the reverse strand, counting down.
CTGGAAGTCCTTGCCAGAGCAATTATGCAAGAAAAAGAAAGAAAAGGCATCCAAATAGGAAAATATTTCCAAATCAGAAACTTTCCCTATTTGCAGATACCATGTTCCTATATACAGAACATCCTAAAAATCCACAACACATATCCTAGAGTTAATAAATGAATTCAGCATAGTGGCAGGGCACAAGAAGAATGATCCAAAATTAGTGGTGTTTATATATACAAGCAATGAACAATTAGAAGAAGAAATCAAGGTAAATATTACATTCACAATAACAACTAAAAGAATCAAATATCTAGGAATAAATCTAACCAAGAATGTAAAGGACTTGTACACAAAAAACTATAAAACACTGCTAAAAGAAATCCAAAATGATATAATAGCCAGAGGACATTCTGTGTTCATGATTGGGAAACTAAATATTGTTTAGCTGTGAGCCCTACCCAAAGCAATTTGTAGATTCAATGCAATCCCAATCAAAATATCAACAACGTTGTTTTTAGAAATGGGAAAGTCAATCATCAAATTTAATTGGTAGAGTAAAGTGCCCTGAATAGACGAAGTCTTTTAATAAAAAAGAACGAATTTAAGAGACTCACTCTTCCTTATCTTAAAACTTAACACAAAGCCACATTCATCAAAACATCATGTTACTGGCACCAGGAGAGACATATAGACCAATGAAATTGAATTGAGAATTCAGAAATCAATCCTCGCCTTTATGACTAACTGTTTTTTGACAAGGGTCAAAGACAATTCAACTGGGAAAAAATAGTCTCTTCAAACAGGGAAGGAAGCAGGATTTTGGGCCCTTACATCACATTGTATACAAACATCAACTCAAAATGGATCGAAGACCAACATATAAGAGCCAGAACTCTCAAAGTCCTAGAAGAAAACATAGGGACGCACCATTGAGTTAGGCAATGTTGTCTTAGACTTTACACTCAAAACACAAGCAACAAAAGAAAAAAAAAGGGATATCATCAAACTGAAAAATACTTGCACCCAATAGGACTTCATTATGAAAATAAAATGACAACCTTCATTTTTGGAAATCACACAGCTGGTAAGTATCTATTAATATTAAAAATATTAAAAAATCTTTCAACACAACAATAAAAAGACAAATATTGGACAGGATGTGGAAAAATAAGAGCATTCATTCTTTGTTGGTGGGAATGTAAAATGGTGCAGCCACTGTGGAAGATGGTTTGAAAGTTCCTCAGAAAAATTAGATTAGAATTATCAAATAACCCTTCAATCCCACTTCTAAGTATATACCTAAAAACACTGAAAGCTGGGACTTAAACAGTATATGCACATCAATGTCCACAGCAGCATTATTCACAATTACCAAAAGATGGAAGCAACCCAAGTGCCCATCTACTGAAGAATGGATAAACAAAATGTGGTGCATGCACACAGTAGGATATTATTCAGCCATAAAAAGAATGAAATTCTGATTTATACAGCAAGCATATGAACCTTTAAGACATCATGTTGAGTGAAAGAAGCCAGGCACAAAAGGACAAATTTTTTATGATCTCACTGATATGAAATAATTAGAATAAGCAAACTCATAGAGTCAGGATCTAGAATGTAGATTACTAGGGGACAGGGACGATAGGGAATTGGGAGTTAATGCTTTAAATGTACAGAGTTTCTATTTGAAATGATGGGAAAGTTTTGGTTATGGATGTTGGTGATAGTAGCACAACACTGTGGACATAATTGCACTGAATTATACATCTGTATAGGTTGAAGGGAAATTTTAGGTTGTATATGTCACTAGAATAAAAAGTTAAAAAAAAAATCCACAGAATGTACATCACAGACAGTGAACACTAAGTTCAACCTTGTTCTATGATTAATAGTGCAATTATAAAATGTGCTTTCTAAATTGTAACACATTTATTATATCAATGCAAGTTATAATAATAGGGTGGTATATGGGAACATTTTATCTTATGCATCTTTTTCTGCAAAACCACAACTCCTCAAATAAATAAATAAATAAGTACATAAATACATAAATTGAAACAGGAAAAAGACCATCTCAGGAACAAATCATAAGATTTCAGAACGTTTGAGATAAACTTAATGCCCTACAAATTTACAGTGTGGATAATATAGGCATGTGCCAAATAATGGGATACAGAATGGCATCAGATTTTTCATCAGCGTACTTGGACTCTGCAAGATGGTGTAGCCAAGTCTTAATTCCTGAAGGGAAATATTTTTAATCCACAATTCTATACCCGGCCATTATATAATTTAAGTGTGATGCTAGAGTAGAAATATGTTCAAATATGCTAGGTCTAAAAACATAAATCTCCCATATTACTATAAGCTGTGCTACAGAAAAGAGGAAACACCAAAGAATGTCTGAGGATTAGAAGAGATTTAGTCTAGATTTAGGTAGTTCAGGAGTTAGGTCTCCAGGCAACAAAAACAGATTACTTGGTATGTTTGAGATGTGAAAAAAAATCAGGTATATTTGATGGTGACTTCTGTGATGAATAATGATAAATATATAAAAAAAACAAGCAAATTTAAAAATAATAAAAATGTAGTAGTTTCCCAGAAAGGAATAAAATGGTAGCCTATAAAAATATTCATAACATATGCTGTGAAGTTTTAAAAGTTATTTACATGGTCATTGTATTAGTCTGCCAAAGGGGTGCTGATACAAAGTACCAAAAATCTGTTGGCTTTTATAAAGGGTATTTATTTGGGGTAAAAGACTATGGTCCCAAGGCTGTGGAAAGTCCAACTCAAGGTACCATAAGAGGTACTTACTCATCAAAGTCAGCTGCCACGTCTTGAAGCAAGATGGCGGCAATCTCTGCCTGTCTGTCAGGGCTTCCTGGATCAGTCTCTGGCATAGGCTTGCTTCTTTCCAGGCCTTCTTAGCTGCTCAGATGCTCTGTTCTCTTCAGCTGGAAACTGTCTCAAGGGTGCCAGGATCAAACATGACAGAGCTTTCTCTCTCTTGTGTCTTATTGAGTGAGTGCCCATTTATATCAGCCTACCAAGGGGGAGGGACTCAACCTGACTCACACCTTACTAACATTGTTGAATCAAAAACCCTAAATTGATTTTATCACGTAAACTTGAAATCTTTGAATTTAAATAGTCAAAGGGTATCACACCCAGAGGAATAGATTAGTTTACAAACATAATCTTTCTCTTTTTGGGATTTGTAAATAATCTCAAACTGTCACAATCATATTAATTTAAACATTGACTGTTGGTTTAGCCAAATAGATGAGTTAACAATATAGTGGTTTGGGAAGTTGTGTCACAGCCTTAATGAGATAGACAAATCCTTAAAATGAAGTCAATAATGTTAAAATTGATAAATAATTGGTAACATATGCATATTATTTATAAATATGGAATCACATACCTTGAATATTGAAAACTCTTTAAATAACTTTTTAAAACTTGTAAGACTTATTGGAATACAGCTCAGAATGGTAAATGGTTTGTAAAAATGAATCAATTCTCATTTATTTTTCCATTTATAGAAGAGCCAGCACATTTTCTTTTTCCTCTTGAGTCACCCACTCATTGAGACAGCCGACTTTCAGAGAAAATCATTTCATGAGATTTTTCATCTGTTCAATTCTTTGTTCATAATGACTGAACATACGATCTGAAGCCAGTGACACTAGTTCATGCTTTACCAAAATACTTCCCTCCCTCATGTAGTTCCCAGTTATCAAGGATATAAAAATGAACTCCTTCCATTAAATTCTAATAATTTCATCCTACTGATTCATCTCTTCTCTCAATAATGAAAGAAGACAAATTAACTCTTATCAGGAAGACAGATACTCACTGAGAAGCACTTTTAAGCTTTGTTCCACAATGTTTAATAATGTATAAAACTGTGATGTGGCTTTCCTTGATTATGACAATTTAGACTGAAGACATTGCTTGTAAAACAGCTAATGGTTAAGTAAAGGTCAGAAGTATTAATTTATCGGTATCTGAAAATGTATTCTGTAAGGAAAAAGCTTTACAGTTAATACAGCTAATGGACAACCAAATTGTCCTTATATTCATTTGGCATGTTTGAGCAATATTTTTTCCTAATATTAAGAGATCAGAATTTGAAGAAATGTGATTTTAGAATTATATTGCCTTGTCAGTGGCCTCTGGAGGTTCTGAGGGGGGGAGAGGGAAAAACAGGAGTAATATGGGGACATTTTTGGGACTTGGGAATTGTTCTGAATTACATTGCAATGTCAGAAACAAGCCATTATAAATCTTGTCATAACCTATAGAAGTGTGTGGGAGAGAGTGTAAACTACAGTGTAAACTTTAATCCCTGCTTAGTGGCAATGCTACAAAATGTGTTCATCAATTGCAATGAATGTACCTCACTAATGGAAGATGTTGTTAATGTGGGAAAGTGTGGGAAGTGTGGGGAGTGGGGCATTTGGGAATCCCCGATATTTTTATATGACATTTGTGTAATCTAAGTATATTGTATATCTAACTATATTTTTATGTGTCATTTGTATAATCTAAATGCTTTAACAGCATTTAGCTGGCACTCTCATTGTGATGTGTAGTGGTAAGGGCATATCTGATTCATAGACCCAAAATATGTCTAATATCACAATTAAGTGGTTTCACAGAATGTCATCATTATTGACACAGTTGAGGCTTTGTCTCAAATGACAGATTCGAACTATGTGGATACGTGGTCCCAAGAATGCTCCTGGAATTTTGGCCCAAGTTCTGGCTTATACACTTGCTTATGAACCTATCTGTGCTGATACCATTAGCACAGACCTGCCTTGATAAACTTTCAGATCAATGCCTTACACTGAAGATTGTGTTTTGTAAATATCTTCACTTAAATCAAAACCCACACTTTTCTCAAAATATGTAAAACAAATTTAAAAAACTATATTACCTTGAGTGTTTTTTCAAAGCTGAGATAATTTAAATGTTACCACTGTAATAAGTGGTGGTGTTAAGAAGACTATAAATTTTGTACACTTTTCCAAAACAATTTTCTATCATTTTATTTAGCGATGCAATCAGAAAAGGAAGGTATTCCTCAAACTATAATTTGTCCATTTTTGGAGCCTAATCTTATAGAAAAATTGTGTTTACATATTACTGTTACTTATATTATTTTTATTTAAACACATTCATGATATATTTCTGTTATCCTACAGAGCATGAAATCCTCCCTTAGAAAGATTTTCCTTCATGTGGGTGAAACAGGTATCTCCTTTTAAAGTTCAGCCAGTGTAAGTACATGGTTGGATACAAAAGCAGGCAGGATGAAAGAATTGCCAATGAATTTATTCTTCATTTAAATTGTACTTTAACAATGAAATGGTTTTGCCTTGTTTGATGCATTAGTTAAAGCTTTTGCCCCTTAAAAGTGATGCCCTATAATGACATTGAAGATAAATTGCAAAAACCAAACATATTTGAGAAATACTAATATAGCTTTATTTATTCATACTCACTAGTGATGTAATAAATGAAAATTTTCATATTTTAAGAAATAAGTGTCATGTATGTAGAATGAGGGCTGTTATGTGCTCCCTAGTCCCCATAGCTGTGGTATGAGCCTCTATTTAGAGAAGAAAAAGAAAGAAATATAAACTTCCAAGCATAAAAATGAATTTGGTAAGGTTGTGGAGAATGTGATGGTTTGAAGCAATATGTACCCCAGAAAAATGTTCTCAAATTTAATCTATTTCAATGGGTGTGAACCCATTGTAAGCAGGACCTTTTAATGAGGTTACTTCAGTTAAGAAGGTATGAGCAACAAGGAGACTTTCAGGAGGTAACTCTTAGGCCATATATAATACTAAGCTCATTTTCATTTTTACAAGAAAAGGTTCATAAGTACAATCATCAATATCAAGGGCCTGGCATAATGGTCTGTCCTCCTTCACTAGACACTGCCCTTGTACTTGGGGGATTCTTGTCATCCTATTAGAGAATGTAGCAAGCCTCCCCAGGATGGAAATTCAATGTTCTTTCGGTTATTGTGTGGATCTCCACCCACCATCAAGACAACACCCCTTGAACACTTGAACATATTCATATGCCTTAAACGCTTGCCCCAGATGAACCCCTCCCCACACATCCCCCCTTCACTGACATCCCACACCAGTGATCCTCCCGTGCCACAGTTGTGACCCTTCTGTGATTCAAAACCTCTCCAAGAATGAAGCCAACAAAATAACCAAATAAAATTAATAAGAAAATTAAATAAAAGTTTTAAAAATAAGAAAATACAAACATTTTTTTAAATTGAAATAATATAAAAAAATTTTAGGCATTGTGTCTTTCATCACTGTAAGATCTGCTGTCTTGTATATAGAATGAAATTTTCTTCTGTATATTCCCCCAGTGTCTTACTTTTTCCATTTTATCTTCAAAGAAGCTTTAGGTTACAGAAAAGTCATATAGAAAATATAGTGGACTCCCACATACCCCATGCCCTCCCCCTTTTTCACTCTCCCCTATTAATAAAAATTTACATGTACATGTTACATTTGTTACAATTGATGTACAAATATTGAAGCATTGCTACTAACCATCCTCAATGGTTTACATTATGGTTTACATTTTGGACCATACAATTTTACAGGTTTTGATGAAATTTCAAATGGCCTGTAGCCATCATTTAAAGATAATAAAGAACAAGTCTAATGTCCTAAAAATGCCCTGTGTTCCACCTATTCTATTCTTCCTTCTTACTTTCCTTGGAACCTATGGTAAACACTAAGTTTAAATTTTTGAAAAATAAGATTCATAGTTGCAATAATATTGAGGGCTTGAGATATTGGTCTGTTTTCTTTTATATTCTTCTGCTGCTCAAATATGGCCTTTCTCTAAGCCAAACTCAGTACATAAAGTACTATCTTCCCCCCGGTGTGGGACATAACTCCTGTGGATGAGCCTCCCTGGCACCAAGTGCCAACTAGCAATGCATCTGGAAAAAGACCTTGACCAAAAGGGGGAAATATGAAATACAAATGAGTTTTTATGGCTGAGTAGTTTCAAAGTGAGTTGGGAGGTCATTCCAGAGGTTACACTTATGAATGTCTCAGGAGGATCTCATTGACTGCCACAGTAAACAGTGCCTCAAACAATGGAGCTCCTGAGGATCTAGAGACATCAAGACACTATAGGCAGGGCAGACAATCTCAAGAATTTGGCACCCTGTCAGTGGGCCTTACTTTGGAATTTATGCTCCCCAGTTAGACTCATTTACAGTTTCCCTACACATGGTTCTTCTGCCCCTTTTATTTGAACCCATAATTAGCACTATACTTGATAAATATATGTCCCAGAGACTTAAATCTTTGGTCCATTCATGTGCTGGTTGAGCCCTGAATCTCAGCAGAGTTGAAACATCTACTCTCCAGTTCATTGGGCTCTCTCAGGAAAACTAATAAGAGATGATGTTGGACAATGCTCATCCCAAGAAACAGAGAGTGTCTGCAACTGCAAGCAAATAGCTCCATCCATCTGTCTTATCAGATTTAAAACCCCTCTCAATTAGAAACAGAGTGGGCATCACCATCCCCAAATACTCAAGATTGGGGAATGAACAATAGACTAACATAGACTTATTATTCTTCTATTATAGACTTTTATTCTAGCAATGGAAGAATGTATATCATTGATATAAAGGCAGTGGCCCAGAGGTTCTGAGGGGAGGAAGAAGGAAGAATAGGTGGAATATCAGGGCATATTTGGGACTTTGGAATTGTCCTGCATGACATTGCAATGATGGATACAGACCATTACATATTTTGTCATAACCTACAAAACTGTGTTGGATAGTGTAAACTATAATGCATACTATAGTCCACCATTAGTAGCAATGCTTCAATATGTGTTTATCAATTGTAACAATACCACACTAATGAAGGCTTTTATTAATGTGGGAAAGTGTGGGTGGGGAGGGGGTGGGTCATATGGGAATCTCCTATATTTTTTATGTAATATTTTTGTACTCTAAAGCTTCTTTAAAAATAAAAATAAAAATAAAAAAACAATGTATGGCACACCTCAATCAGGATTGGTCCTAAACCTACTACTGAAGTAATTCATAAGTGGAATGAAATTCGAACAGATGGAAAGAAAGACACAGAGGAAGAAGTCAGAAGCTGGATACGGATGGAACCCAGAAGAAATGGGAGATAAGAGGGGATACTATCATGTGCCTTCCTATGTGACAAAGGAGTCAAGGATTACCAGCAGACAGCCCCAGAACACCAGTCTTCAGGGAGAAAGCATCAAGTTGTTGGCTTGATATGGAATTTTCTTTAATAAATATCATTGCTAAAGCTGAAAATAGAAATATATCCATGGTATTTGCTTCAGCAGCCTAGGAAACTAAAACAGAGAATTAAAGAAATCATTTAGAAAACTATTTCAGACTTGTTTGGGCTTTTGAGTCTTTTTCTGATTCAACTGTAAAGTTCATGGTGAACCCTCCTTCTCTCTGCATTTGTCTTTCTCCTGGGCCTCCTTTGCCATGATCTTACCTACCAATAGAGGCATTGTTAGTGGTAACTGCAGTGTTACCAAGGGCAGGGAATTGAGAGTCATCCATCAGCCAAGGTGCTGGTAATAAGGGGTGCATCATCTGAAGACAATTTAAAAATATTGTAGCATATACTAAAACCCAGTCTTCTGCTTCTTATCACTATATACTGGCATTGCTAAACAAAGTTAGTGACAAACTATCCTTCCTTGCCAAGACAGACCCTCCCTTCTGTCCCACCCTTGTACAACAAATTGACATATGATAGAACAAAGAACTTGGAGTTGATCTGTCATTATTGACTTAAATATCAGAGCACATTTCAATTTATAGAAAATGCATTTCTAGATTATCATTTATTGACCATTTACAAAATATTTTTGTTTGCTTGCTATGTCAGGCATTGTCCTCCACACTGCATACACAATTTTAAGCCAAAGTTCCTACCTCCATGTATCTTTCATAAGTCAAGGTGAAACAAAAAAAAAAGAGGTAAATTAGTAAATATATATTAAATTATAGATTGCTTGCCAAATTGTACAAAAGTAAGGGGAAAATAAAGTAAAGGCATAGGGAGTGTGGTGATAATAGCAGAGGGAAATATAAGGGGAATGGTACAAAGAGGTTAAAATTTTACATAGAATAGTCATTAATATCTCACAGATAAGATGAAATTGTAGTAAAGACTTGAAGGGAGTGAAGGATACTTGGTAAAAGAGCTTTCCCAGCAGAAGGATGGGTGAAAGTAAACACTGACATGTGAATGTAAATTGTAGGTTTGAGGAAGAGTAAGGAGATCATGTAACCAGAGCAGCGCAAGTAAGAGTGAGGCAGTAGGATAGAGTCAAAGAATTGGTGACAAGAGAGATTTTAGGAGTCTTGTAAGTATTTCTAAAACTATGTCTTTAAAGAAAAAAAATAGAAAAACTAAATAAATAAATAACTATGTCTTTTATTCTGGATGAGATCAGAAGCAATTGAAGGACTTTGAGGAGACGAGGGCTACAATGTGGCCTATGTTTCATAAAGATCCTTGTGGCTAGTTGTGGTAGATTGAATTATGTACCCCAACATAGCTATGTTTTAATTTTAGCCCACATTCTTGTGGCTATGAATCCCGTGTAAATAGGACTTTTTGAAGATTATAGTTTTTGTTGAGATGTGACCAACTGAATGAAAGAGAATACTGGAGGCATTAAAAGAGAAGAAGCCTAAGCTGATTTAGAGGCCACAAGGCCATCACTGAGTGACAGGTGACAGAGAAGCAAGGCATGGCACCCCAAGGATCGTTGCAAGTCAATACCAGAATTCTGCAACCCTGGGTGTAAATACTCCTGGCCAACATCTTGATTTTAGATTTCTATATTCAAAGCTGTGAGTCAATAAATTCCAGCTGTTAAGTGAAAAATAGTTTGTGGTGATTGTGATAGCAGTTGTTGCAAACTAAGACACTAGTGTATTGAGAATGAATTTTCAGAGGCAAAGGTAGAAGGTGGGCATCTTAGAATGCTATTGTTTAGAGCTGTGCTGCCCAAATAGGGTTCCTTGATTACTGTGCCCATAGAGCACATGAAATGTGGGAAGTATGGATTGAGATGTGCCCTAGGAGTCAAATACACACTAGATTTCAAAAACAGTATGAAAAAAGAATGTAAAGTACATCATTAATAATTTCTTTAAATTAATTGTATGTTAAAGTTATATTTTGGATATTCTGAATTAAATGCACTATATTAAAATTAATTTCATCTGTTTCTTTTTACTTTTTACTTTGGCTACTAGAAAACTTAAAATTAAGTACATGGCTTACATTATAGCCATTGGAAAACTCTGGTCTAAAGAAAGATAATCAAAAGCTGGGTGTGTTTTGACTATATAGCCAACAGAATGTATTCCCAGTTTCAAGGTAGGGAAACTTCACATCCCCTCAAAGTTCTCTCCAATTAATTTTGATTGCTTTTCTGAGCCAAACATGGTCCTTACTACTTAGGATCTCATGGTTTGTGGGAAGACTGAGGGACAGAGTTACTGACTCCAAAACTTGATGCCACCGTTTTTTACCTGGATCTTAAAGCAGCATTATTTATCTTAAAGTCTCACAATAGTGCTCACAAAAACTGTACTGCAATGTACAGTCATAATTATTCTCTTTACTGGAGCCAAAAGTTAGTATATTAGTGCAGGCAGGGCAACAGATGCATTATGACCCTGTTATTTACTTTCTCTATGGCTTCAAGAACCCCTGAATAGAATAATTCCTTTCTGTTCCTTCATTCCCTCCCTACACATATCATGTTTTAGTTTGAAAAGAGCTGCCAAAAGCAGTATACCAGGAATGATTTGACTTTTATAATGGGGATTTATTAACTTATAAGCTTACAGTTGCAATTGTGAGAAATATGTCCAAATCAAGGCATCAGGAGATGCTCTCTTCCTGCAGACCAGCTGCTGACAATCCTGGACTCCTCTGTCAAATGGGAAAGCACTTGGCAGCATCTCCCTTCTCATATGGTTTTCTGTCCTGGTTTCTGTCCTGGTTTTCTTTCTCAGCCTCTAAGGGTTCCTCTCTGCCTCTGCGGCCCCCTCTCTCCATATTCATCCTGTTTATAAAGGACTCCAGTAAGAGGATTAAGACCCACCCTTGGTCATGCCCTACTTAAGTGATCTAATAAAAATGAAGGTCCCACATACAATAGGTTCAAACCCACAGGAATGGGTTAGCTCTAAGGGCATGATCTTTTCTGGGGTCCACAAAAGCTTCAAACTAACGTATTCCACCTTCTGGACTCCAAAAAGCCATTCTCCTTCCAAATGCAACCACATTCAAGCCATCATAATACTTCAAAAAGCATTAAATTAGTTCAGTTAACAGTATTAAGTACAAAGTCTCATCAAAATCAGTTATAGGTGTGGTCTGTCTGAGGGCAAACTTTTCCTCAGGCTCTGGACCTGTGAAACTGAGAGTGTTATCTATTTTCAATAAAAAAGAGGGACAGTCACAGGATAAACATTTCCATTGCCAAAGGGAGATATTAGAAGAAATGAGGGTCACAAGTCCCAAATAGTTCTGAAAACCTGCAGGGCATGTTCTATTTGGTTTCAAGTTCTGAGAGTCATCTATTGAACCATGCCTTGTCCTTGGGACCCAATGAGGCATCAGCCTCACCCTTTACAGGAGCTTGCCCAGCACCTATGTTTTCAGTTCCACCCTTATCAAGCATCAGGATGGCAGCTGAACTTTAAGCCCCACCCTCCAAGAATACTGGGGTGATGTCCAGACTGTCCCTAATCTCAGGGACACAGGCTCAACCCTCTTAGAATAGTGAGGTGGTGGCTAGACTCTTCCCAATCCCCAGGGAATGTGCTCCACTCTCTCTGAAACCTGAGTCAGTAGCACTCTTCCTGAACAATGGGGTGGGAAGCCTGCCCTGCTTAAGTGTTCACCCTTTCCACACACATGGCCAGGCTCACTCTGTTGACCTAAGATGATTTTAGTCCAGACTCAACCTCCACGGTTATGCTTTTAAAATCATTTTGCCTTCAATCTGTCCCTTTTAGTCCAGGCTGTCAGTGATTCCATTCATATAGAGCTTGCAAAAAAATGTGTTGGTTTTGCATGCAGCACACAGGGATCCCAACCATCAGATAATGATGCTTTCCACAGATCCTTTATGGATAACTGCATTTCTAATCCTGACTTGCAGTGAAATGGCTGACTAGTTCCACACTGAGATAAGTCCTCACATGAGGAACTTTTCTCTGGGGACTCATTGTCCAGAAGCACAGAATTTTCCAAACCATCAATTTCTGGTTTCTTTATGCCCAGGAGTTCAGTTCTCAGCTTTGTCTTTCCTCTATAAGCTGCAAGGGGAAGCCAGGTTACACTTTCTGTATTTACTCTGGAAATCTCCTCAGCTAAATCTCCAAACTCATCACTTTCAAATTCTGCCTTCCATCTGACACCAGGACTCAATTTTTCTAAGGTCTCTGTCACTTTAAAATAAGGTTTGCCTTTCTTCCCGTTTGAAATGATGCATTCATCATTTCTGTCTATTGCCTCCTCAGAAGGACCTTTAACACCCTTATTTCTACCAGCAGTCTCTTCAAAGCATTTAGGTTTTTTCTACCAAACACCTCACAATTCTTCCGACACATCTGATCAATAAGCCTTCTTAACAGGTTTGGTATTTGCATAATAGCACCCCACTTCTGTTACCAAAATCTGTTTTAGATTGCTAAAAGTTTCCAAAAATAGCATACCAAAAATGGGTTGGATTTTAAAATGGGGACTTAGTAATTCATAAGCTTTCAGTTAAAAAGCTGAGAAAAATGTCCAGGCAAGGCATCAGGCGATGCTCTCTCCCTGAACACCAGATGCCTGCAATCCTGGACTCTTCTGTCAAATGGAAAGCACATGGCTGCATCTCCTTTCTCTTCCAGGTCTCAGTGCTTTCAGCTTCCTTGTTTTCATGGCTTCCTCTCTCAGCTTCCATGGGTTTTTCTCTGTCTCTGCAGCTCCCTTTTTCCATATTCATCCCATTTATAAAGAACTCCAGTAAGAGGATTAAGACCCACCCTGGCTCATGCCCTACTGAAGCATTCTAATCAAATGGATGGTCCCACCTACAGTAGGTTTACATGCACAGGAATGGGCTAGCTCTAAGGACATGATCTTTTCTGGGGTCCATAAAAGATTCAAACTACCACATCATGAATGTACACATTGCGTCTATGACTAGCCCATCAACTCAGCAAACAGCCAAACTCTAAATGCTAACATGAACTCAACTAAAACACTTTCTAAAATTGGTTGAAGGACTACCCATATTCCCATCCTCAGCTATAGGGAGTTTTGTCTTCAACAGAGGTCTTCCATCCTCCATTGTTCTGTGGTCCAAGAGCATAAACCATAGGCCAAATAGAACTGAGCTTGTAGCGTAAAAACAAGCTTGAGAATTTGGGAAGCTATTCCAAATGCTTTAAACAACAAATCCAGGAATCAGACATCTTCCATAAAGACAAACAGGTAGCTCTCTATTTGGGTCTGTTTATATATTATCTCAATTTACATTTTGTTAAAACAGCAAAAAAGATTCATGAGTATTGACAATGGTTTACATTACAACACTTTGCTATGCAAAATATATGAGGTATATTTCTATCCATGTGTCAAAAACTTTAAATATAGCAAAACATGGTATAATCAAAGCTCTGATTTAGCTTCCTTGTCAGTTCTGATTTAACAGTAAGGGAGCCTGCCAACTTTGGGATAACATAGAAATTAACTTACCTTGAAGCTATTTTCCAGTGAAATGAGTTAGAATGCAAATAACAGGCTGAATATTTAGTTCATCAGGAACAATATTATTTGAAATACATACTATTTTGTTTTCTTGATGTCTAGGGTTATTTAAAAGATAGTTTAAGGAAAGTTAACAAAAACAGTTTAATTTTTTCAATTCACTTAATTTATATGAACATTATAAATAAAACCTTGATTTCTGATGCCATTATTTGTTCATTAGGAATATTTGAACAGGTGTTAGTTTATAACTGATGCTTAATTTTCTTATCAAACTGAAGCATAAAAGAGATTTTAGAAAGAATCATTATGTCTTTAGATAGCTTCAAATAGTTAAAAGTTATCACATATAATAAAATCAATGACATAGTTAAAATACTTTATTTAATAGAGCATAATTCCAAAATCTCTATTAAAAGCCAAGAAGCTGAAGGTGAAAGGATGGAACATGCAAATAATAATGATAAGAGAGCTTGGATAGTTATGCTAACATTAGAAAAAATAAACTTTAAGTCAATAACTATGAAAAGAGTCAAAGAAGGACATTATATATCTAGAAAAGGGTCAATTCAACAAGATTTAGCAATAATATGTACACATACCAATGTACACCTACCAAAAGGGCTCCAAAATATATGATGCAAGCATTGATGGAGTTGAAGGGAGAAAAAGACAGTTCTGTAATAATAGTTGGAGATTTCAAAACACCACTTTCAATATTGAATAGAACATTTAGATAGAAGTCCAACAAGGAAAGAAAGAACCTGAACAATGCTATAAACCAACTAGGTCTAATAGACATATATAGGACACTTCATCAAACAGCAGTAAAATAGATATTTTTTTCAACTGCAAACAGATCTTTCTCCAGCATAAACTACATGTTAGGGCACAAGCAAAATCTTAATAAATTTAAAAATATCAAAATCATACAAAGTAACTTTTCTGATCACAATGGAAATCAATAACAGAAGGAAAATTGGTAAATTTACAAATATGTGGAAATTAAACGTCACACTCTTAGCCACTGAGTTAAAGAAGGAATTTCAAGGGAAATTAGATAATACTTAAAGATGAATGAAAACAAAGACACAACATATCAAAACTTATGGGATACATGAAGGGAGTGCTTAGAGGGAAATTTATAACTATGAATGTATATATGAAAAAAGAAGAAAGATCTCAAATTAAGTAACCTAACTTCATACATTGAGTAACTAGAAAGAAAAGAACTAAGTCAATCCAAAAACAGCAGAAGGAAATAAGTAAAATCAGAGCAGAGATGAAAATGAGGTAGAGAATAGAAAACAATTGAGAGAATAAACAAAACAAAAAGTTGTTTCTTTGAAAAAACAATAGAACTGACAAATCTCTAGCTAGACTGACGCAGAAAAAAAAGAAAATGGTACAACAAACTAAAATTAACACTGCTGACTTAACAGAAATTAGGATTATGAGAGAATACTATGAGCTTCATACACCAACAAATTAGATAATTTAGACCTAATGGGAAAAATCCAAGAAATATGCAAATAGCCTATATTGACTCACTAAATATTAGAAAACCTCAACAAATGTATAACAAAAAAAAAAATTTAAATCAATAATCAAAACCCTTCCACCAAAGAAAAGTCTAGCACCAGATAACTTCACTGGTGAATTCTTCCACACGTTTAAAGAAGAATTAACACCAATCCTTCTCAAACTCTTTTAAAGTATTCAAGAACAGGAAAGACTTTCTAATTCATTCTATGAGGCCAGCATTATCCTGATACAAAGCCTGGTAATTATATCACAAGAAAGGAAAATTACAGACCAATTTCCCTTATGAAAATAGATATAAACATCCTCAATAAAATATAGGCAAACTGGGAAGCAGATGTGGCTTAAGGAATTGGGTGCCCGCCTAAAACATGGGACATCCCGAGTTCGGTTCCCAGTGCCTCCTAAAGAAGACAAGCAGGACAGCGAGCTGACATGATAGGCTGGTGCAGGGAGATGACGCAGTGAGATGACGCAGTGAGATAACACAGCAAAATGTGTCACAAAATGACACAACAATGAGACACAAGAAGGAAAACACAATGAGAGACACAAAAAGCAGGGATCGGAGGTGGCTCAAGTGATTGGGCACCTCCCTCCCACATGGGAGGTCCCAGTTGCTGGTTGCCTTCTGAAAAAAAAAGAAGATGAGCAAACAACAAACACACAGAGAGCAGACAGCAAGAAGAAACAATGTGTGTGTGGGAGGGAAGAAATAAATAAATAAAAATAAATCTTTTTTAAAATGTGAGCAAACTGAATCCAATAGCACATCAAAAGGATTGTATATAATGACTAAATGGGAATAATGTCAGGAATGAAAGCATGGTCCAACATACAAAATTTCAATCAATGTAATGTACCATATAAATAGAATAAACAAAAATAACACATAATTATCTCAAGATATATTTAGAATGCTATACTTCAAAAATAGTGTAGATAAATTCAAATGGAATTCAAAAAACAAATGTTCAGGTAACCCACAGAAGGCAAGCACAAAGAAAACAGAGAAAGAAAAAAAAAAGACAAAATCAAAAAGCAAAAAGAAGTCCTAACATATCAATAATCATGCTAAATATAAATGGTCTAAATACACCAATTAAACAACAGATTGGCAGCATGGATTTTAAAAAATTGACCCAACTATATGTTATCTGTAAGAAAATCACTTAACATATAATATCAATAGATTAAAAACAAAATTATGGGAAATGATATATCATGCAAAAATAAATCAAAAGAAAGTGGAAGTGGCTATATTAATATCAACTAAACAGACTTCAGAAAAGAGGAAATTACTACAGATGGAAATGGATATTATATAAAATAAAAAAATCAATCCACCCACTAGACATGGCAATCTCAAATATGTATAAATCAATCAACAGAGTTTCAAAATATGTGACATAAAACTGATGGAAATGAAAGAAGAAATAGACAAATCTACAATTATTGTTGGAGACATCAATACTCCTAGTTCAACAATGGCTAGAACAAGTACACAGAAAATCAGCAAGGATATATAAGAAATCAACAACACTATCAACCAACAGGATCAAATCAACATTTATAGAATTTGCTTCCATATTGTGATGGTTTGAATCTGGACGGACCCCAGAAAAATATATTCTTAAAGTTAATCCATTCTTTTGGATGTGGACCCATTTTAAGCAGGATTTTTGTGTGAGTAGAATCTTAAGATGTGACCTGCCTCACTCAGAGTGAGTCTTAATCCACTTACTGGAGTTCTTTATAAGAGAATAAAATTCAGACAGAAAAAGCCACAGAAGCAAGAAGCTGGAAGTAGCAAAACCCAGAAGACAAAGGAGAGACCAGCAGATGCCACCATGTGCCTTGCCATGTGACAGAGGAGTCCAGGATTGCTATCAGCTGGTGTTCAGAAAGAAGTTATAGTCTTGATGATGCTTTGATTTGGACATTTTCATGGCCTCATAAAATGTAAACTTGTAAGCTAATAAATCCCATTGTAAAAGTTAACCCATTTCTGGTATATTGCTTTTGGCATCCAGCAGACTAGAACAGATTTTGGTACCAGGAAAGTTGGGTGCTGCTATTACTAATACCAAAAACGTTAAAACGGCTTTTAAATTGGGTATTAAGTAGAGGTGGAAAGATTTGGGAGATGCTTGATAAAAAAGGCCTGGATTGGTTTGAAGAGGTTATTGGTAGATCTATGGACACTAAAGGTACTTCTGAAGAGGTCCAGACAGAAATGATGAATGTGTCATTGCAAACTAGAGGAAAGGTGATCCTTGTTTTAAAGTTGCAGAGAATTTGGAAAAATTGAGTCCTGACGTCAGGTGAATGGCAGAATTTGCAGGTGACGAGGTTGGATATTTAACTGAGATTTTGAAAGTAAATGTGGAAAGCACAGCCTGGCTTCTCCTTGTGGCTTATAGTAAAATGTGAGAGGAAAGGGAGAAGCTGAGAACTGAACTCCTGGGCACAAAGAAACCAGAAACTGATGGCTTGGGAAATTCTAAGCTTCTGGAAATTGAGGCACCAGAGGATAGTGCTTCGTGTGAGGATTTAATTGAACATAGAACCAGCCAGCCATTTCAGTGTAAGTCTGGACTGAAGGAGCAGTTAGTTATCCAGGAAAGATCTGTGGAAAGTCTTACTGTCTGATGGTTTCAACCCCTTTTACTACATATGAAACCAACAAGTTTTTTTGCAAGGTCTGTGTGAATGGAACCACCTTCCAGCCTTCAAAGGCAAAACCATGGATGCTCTGGTCTGGACTGCACACATCTTTTTGGGCCAAGAGAGTGGACCGACCCATGTATGGAGAAAGAAGACGGTGGGCCTTCTGTCCCATTATTTAAGAAGATTATCACCCCAGGTTTCTCAGCTCCCAGGGGGATTTCCAAGATGCTAGACATCACCCCAGTGTCTGATGAGGGTGGAGCCTAGAGTCTGGTGCCACTACAATGCTTGAGAAGGGTGGAACCTGGAGTTCAGCCACCACCCTGATGCTTGATGAGGGTGGATTCAAGAGCCTGGCCGTCACCTGATGCCTGAAGATGTAGAAGCCTTCACTCCAGTGAATGGGGAGAGCAGGTCTGCTGCACAAGCACTTGGAAAGGGTGGAGCTGCCACTCCATCAGGCTCATAGATGACTCTCAGACCTTGAAATCTAATGGAGCATGCCATGCAGGGTTCCAGAATTTGTTTCAGACCTATATCCCTTGTTTTCCTTTCAGTTTCTCCCTGGGAATGGGAATGTTTATCCTATGCCTGTCCCTCCATTGCATATTGGAAGCAGATAACTTGTTCCCTACCTCTCATGCGCCTACAGCTAGAGGAGAATTGTGCCCCAGGACACCTGTAACTGATTTAATGAGACTTTGTACTTAATATTGATGCTAAAATGACTTAAGGCTTTTGGAATATTGTAATGGAATGGATGTAATTTTTTTATATGGAAAGAACATGTCTTTTTGGAGTCCACAAGGGGGAGTGTGATGATTTGAAGCTGGATGGACCTCAGAAAAGTATGTTCTTAAAGTTAATCCATTCCTGTGGCTGGACCCATTGTAAGTAGGATCTTTTGGTAAGTAGGATCTTAACTTAAGATGTGATACACCTCATTCAGGGGTGGGTCTTAATCCTCTTACTGCAGTCCTTAATAAGAGAATGAAATTCAAACAGAGAGCAAGTGATGGAAGCAAGAGGCTGAAAGCCACAAAACCCAAGAAGAGAGAGACTAGCAGATGCTGCAATGGGCCTTGCCATGTGACAGAGGAGTCCAGGATCACTGGTAGCCAGTCTTCAAGAAGACAGTATCGTTTTGATGATACCTTGATTTGGACATTTTCATGGCCTCAGAACTGTAAGCTGGTAAAACTAATAAATCTCCATTGTAAAAGCCAACCCATTTCTGGTATATTGCTTTTGGAAGACTAGAAGACTAGAACACAAATAATAGCAGAATGCATATTCTTTTTAGTACCCAGGGATCACACTCAAAATAGACCACATCCTGAGCCATAAAACAACCTCAACAAAGTTGAATTAATTGAGGTCCTGCACAATGTAATCAGCTAGAAGATGGTAAAAAAAAAAGAAAGGTAAAATCTCCAACCACAATGTAATCAACTAGAAGTCAATAAAAGGAAGATAAATTAAATCTTCAAAGACTTGGAAACTAAACAACCCTCTTCTAAATAATCCATGGGTAAAAAAGAAAGGTTCAAGGGAAATTAAAGAAAATCAAAAGGATAATATGGGAATGTTAAAACAATGCTACACACACAATTTGAAGAAATGAACCAATTTCAAGAAACCACAAAATATCACAACTCAAAAATATGAAATATATAATTTGAATAGCCCTATAAAATTTAAGAAAATCAAATTCATAATTTTTAAATAAATTGTTAAGGCTGAAATCTCCCATCCCATATGTTTTCACTGGACAATTCTGACAAATATTTAAAGAACAACCAATACAAATTCCACACTCTCTCTTAGACAAAATAGAGGAGGCGGCACTGCCCAATTCATTTTATGAAGCTAGTATTACCCTGATACCAAAACCAGAAAAAGACATTTCAGAAAATAGAAATGCATTCCTTCATGGATCTTAAAATGTTAAGCAAATATTAACAAACAGAATTCAGCAATATATAAAAAGAATTAAATACTATGATCATGTGGGATTTATTCCAGGAGTGCAAGGCTGAATCAGTATTTGAAAATCAAACAGCATAATCAACCATATTAATAGGCTAAAGAAAAAACCCACAGAGTAATTTTAATGAAATGAATTGTGTAATACATTGACATTATTAGGGCTTCTTTGTAATCAGATATTAAGTACTCTAGGTTATCTGTAAATTTATCAGATAAATGAATCTCTTATAGTACTTTTTTCTACAAATCATTATCCAAACTCTTGAGATAATGCAACATGGATAAGGGAAATACTATTTTGATTGTCTATTTGATAAGGATAATTTCCTTGGAAAAAAAGTTTTTTATTCTTAACAAGAAACCTATTTCATTACCATTTGTCCTCCATAGGAAGACCTAATATTTTTAAACTTAAAATTTGAAAAACGGTAAATTTGATAAGCTTATTTTTCAACTCTAATGAATGGTTTTTAGCTTTTTATAAAATGAGTACCTTTAGTACTACCATAATGTGATTATCCAGTTGAAGTTGTAGCTAAATGAACATCATGCAGGAAACAACCGAAATACATTAAAACGTCTCTCATTGACATGATGTTCTAAATTTAGTGGCTTTACAGGGATTTCTTAATTACCAGTGGATTAAAACCCTGCTCATGTTGTATCACTACTAGTTGAGAACCAATGTTTTAAATATATACATTGTCATAAAATGTTGTTACCATGATTAGAAAGGTATTATGGATCATTCATCAAATATGCCCCTAGAGGAATTATCAGTAGGGAAGGGCTCTGAACTCAGATGAACCCCAGCACTCAAAGCCTCGGGGGAGGATTGTAGGAAGATGGCGATGGGCTCACAGGCAGAGTTGAATGCTCTCACAAAAACAATGGAGAAAGAACCAAAAGCTGTGTGAGGGGTCTGCTTTGGGCGTCAGCAGATAAGACAGTGCTATGCAACTCCCAAGTGGTGGAGGGAAAGAAAGACAAAGACGCCGAAATGACAAGCGTGAGTTACCAAGCCCCCCTGGCTACCAGAAAGGGCTCCCTTCCCCCACCCCCAAGATCCTAAGTTGGGGTAATACCCCTGGCTCACTGCAGCTGACTGAGAGGGGAACAGACATCTTCCTCCCTGGCAGCTCTTTCAAGGGATAAGGGAGGGGAGGTCAGGGCTTTTCTTCAGTGAGTTCAGCCAGCAGAGCTCAGCACAGGAACTCAGGAAAACCCAGACTGAAACACCTCTGTGGGATGGTGCACTCTGCTGGCCAGCCCGGAAATTGCATAGACAAAAACTTCACACTCTATCCAACCCCTGGGAGAAAATCTGGGTCCCACTAGTGAGTCTCTGGCCTGATTTTGAAAACTTAAGCTGGGCAATTTTAAAGACTGAGAATAAGTTGAACCAAATAGCAAAGAAGAGCTGTGGAAAAAAAAAAAAAAACAATAGGTAAGAGAGAGAAATTTGCCATCAGAGTAAATTCACCAGCATATTCAGATGCCTAGACATCAGCAAAACATTACAAGCCATAATAAGAAACAGGAAGACATGGCCCAGCCAAAATGACAAGCCAAATATCGTGAAGTTATATAGGATTTAAGACAAATAATCAATGATAATCACACAAACCTCTTAAAGCAATTCAAAGAATTAAAGAAAATTTGACTAAAGAAATAAAGCGTATTAAGAAGATACTGGGAGAGCATAAAGAACAATTTGAAAGCCTGCAGAGAAAAGTAACAGACATTATGGGAATGAAAGACACAATGGATGAGATTTAAAAAAATACATTAGAGGCACATAACAGCAGATTTGAATTGCTGAAGACAGAATTAGTGATTTTGAAGGCAATATCTGAACTGGAAAAGACAGAACAGAAAGAGAAGAGAATGGGAAAAAATGGAACAGGGTCTCAGGAAATTGAATGACAACACTAAAATGCAAAAACATTTGCATTATTGGTGTCTCAGGAGAAGAGAATGGAAAAGGGGCAGAAAGAATATTTGAGGACATAATGACTGAAACAGCTGTAACCTTATGAGGGACATAAATATCAATATCCAAGAAGGACCACACAATCCAATCAGAATAAGTATGAATAAACCTACCCTGAGACACCTACTATTCAGAATGACAAATATCAGAGATAAAGAGAAGATTTTGAAAGCAGCAAGAAAAAAGCAAAGCATCACGTACAAGGGAAACTCAATAAGATTAAGTGCTGACTTCTCATCGAAACCAAGGAGGACAGAAGAAAGTGGTATGATGTATTTAAGGTACTGAAAGAGCAAAACTGCCAGCCAAGAATTCTGTATTCGGCAAAGCTGTCCTTCAAAAATGAAAGTGAGTTCAGTCTTCACAGACAAACAAAAACTGAAAGAATATGTTACCAAAAGACCAGATTTGCAAGAGACACTAAAGGGGCTGCTGCAGGCTGAAAGGAAGAAACAAGGGTGATAGATTTGGAGAAGAGTGTAGAAATGGAGATTATTAGGAAGGGTGAACTAAAGGTTAAGAAGATAGACAATAGAACGGTATGACAACAGAAAACTGAAGGAGAAAATGGATGAAGTAAGTAAAGCCTTTACAGTAATAACACTGAATGTTAATGGCTTGAACTCCCCAATCAAAAGACAGAGACTGGTAGAATGGATAAAAAAATATGGGTCATCTATATGTTGTCTAAAAGAGACCCACCTCAGCTGTAAGGACACAACCAGTTAAAAGTGAGAGGTTTGAAAAAGATATTCAACGCAAACAGTAACCAAAAAAGAGCTGGAGTAGACCAGATAAATGTAAAATAACAGCATTATAATATATGAACAATAATTACTCAGTGCAACTGGCAAAATGTTCCATTGATCAGTATTCTGTAATTTTTTTCATACAAAATAAACACTTGCTTTTAACTGAGGGGGGCTAGAGAAAATATATATTTTTGGATAGCTGATTTTTCTTTAACCCTTTCTTATTCATACTCTTTAATTAATCTATCTGGATCAATAATGATTTAGTATGACTACTGTTGAACAAAAATTTTGAGTTTTTCTGCCTCATAAAATTATGAGTTGGCCTATTGTTAGGTGTGGTAATTCATTCCAGTAAGATATAAAGAATTCCCAAATAGGAATTTGGTTATCTAGAAAAGAATTATGGCCTAAATGTTAACTAAATAACTAAACCAATAATTTATTTCATGCTTAGATATTATTATGTCCAATAGTTAGAGGTGTAATATAAAAATTAGAATTCTGTTATAATTAATTTCTATTATATTTGAATTATTATTTACATTTATAAATGTTTGTTGTTATGCTATTTATTTTTTATAATTGCTTATATTAAATCTAATTGGCCTTGTACTTTCTTTTAAAATTTGTAATTTCTTTCAATCTATTTTTCTATTTATTTTACAATTTTGCAATACAGGACTTTTTAACAACTAAAGAAAAACAATTGATTATACACTTTGGATAGATCATATGGTATGTGAATACGTCTGAATAAAACTGCCTAATAAACAAATAAATAATTGTGCAAGAAAAGCCAGAAATAGCAGCTATGTACAGCAGGGGAAACAGAGAGACTGAAAGGTGAGGAATTTTCTTGTTTGTTTGTATGTCTGATTTTTTATTATTATTATTATTGAAATAATGAAAATTCTTTAATAATGATTGAAGTGATGAACACACAAATATGTGATTATACCAAATACCATTGATTGTACACTTTGGATAATTTGTGTGCTTTATTAATATATATCAATAAAATTTATTTGTTTAAAAAAATAAAAGAACAAAAAACCAAAAAACCTTGAGGGAAGTGAGGAAGGTCTTTAGGAGATTTTGTTTTTGTTTTTTTTAAATAATGATTGACACTTTATATAATAACATAATTCTTTCTAAATTGTATTCTTGCTTAATAAATACATAAAAGGAACAGAATAACTGCATATATTCAGAATGTTGCATAAGAATGATTTTCCTATTTCATAAATAGGCCAGAAGAATCTAATTTATACTACATCATATTTGGTCTTAACATACATATGGGAAAAAAATCCTTGGCTTGAAAAATAATTCTAAACCATGGTAATTAATTGTGCAGTATCCCTTGTATCACAAAAGTTCTCCAATAGGCACTTGAAAGTTTTTTTTCCTGATCAGTGACTACTAAACTTCAAACCTCATGAGCATAGCACGCAACATCTGTTTTTGACTACAAACATGCACTTCAGGGAAATAGGGACTGGAGACAATTATCTAAAAAATTCAAGCCAAAACACATTAGTGATTTATATATCCAACTATTCTTAAATTCAACAGTACATTTTAAAAACCATCACTTTATTTTTCCCTGGATAAAAAAGGACAAATTTATGGGTTAAAATTCAGAGGCAATACATTTCATTTTTTTTTTTCAGGATTTTTACTTTCAAAAGTAGCATTTTATTATTTTTTTGAGAAATTGTAGGTTTACAGAAAAATCATGCAGAAAATACAGAGTACCCATATATCCTCTTCACCAGCAGAGTTATCCTTATCATGAAAAATTTGCATTAGTGTAGTACTTTTGTTACAGTTGCTGGAAAATATTATAATAATTATACTATTAATAATAGCCCATAGTATATATTAGGGCTCACTATTTGTATTGTACAGTCTTAAAGCTTTTAAAAATTCTTCTAGTAACGTATGTACAATGTAAAGTTTCCCCTTTTAACCGTATTCAAGTGTATAATTTGGTGGTGCCCATCGCATTCACAACCACCCTTTGCCAGAACTCTTCCGTCACCCCAAATAGAACTGTGGACAAGGCAAGGGTTATCCTCGAGCCCCCGCCTTTACCCTGGGCCTGGTAACCTGCACACTAGTTTCTACTCGATGAACACGCCGTTCCGGTTATTCCGTATTGGTGAGTTCATACAGCGTTTGTATGGCTGAGCTAGTTATTAGCTCTAGTAGATTTGTTGTGGGTTTATCAGGATTTTCCATAGAGAGAGAAAGTTTTGCCTCTCCCTTTCTTTCTCTGCCTCGTTGCTCTGGCTAGAGCTTCTGCCCAGCGCTCAGTGCTAGTGTGACAGTGCCCATGCTCACCCTGTCCCCGATCTTGGAAGGAAAGTTTTCATTCTTTTATCACTATGATGGTGCACATGGATTTTCCGTGCATGCCTTTTATCATGTTGAGGGAGGTGCTTCTATTACTAGCTTTCTAAGTGTTTTGTTTTGTTTTTTTCAAGAAGGTACTGCATTTTCTCAAGTGCCTTTTCTGCATCAATTGAGACAATAATGTGCTTTTTTGCCTTCCCCCTATTGGGAAGGAGGGCCATGGTCTCGACAGGAGCAACCTGCCCTTAGCCCCTACCACCTCCGCACATACGGGTGCTAGAAGGAGAGAAGCTTCCTGCACCAGGAAGAGGAAGCCCTCCAACTTGCTGGCATTGCCACATGAGCTATAAGTCCATCTGGGCCACAGATACTGACAAGGTAGAAGGCCCAGTTCAGCAGGTTACCTTTCAGCCAGTACACGGATCGGAGTCCAGTGCTGGACGGCTGCCCAGTTCGGGGCAAGTTACTTTCTCTAAAGTCACCTGCCTCCAAAAAGGAGGCCCTGCATTGAATTGGGCGATTTGCATTGGTGCCGGCATATTCTTCATCTTGGTTTCCTCTAGCATGCCTATATTTGGTGACATGAAAAGCAGGGATTGCCCTCTGAGCAATGGGGAGGAGCAAGCCTTGTTTCAGCTGTCTGCCTCCAGGACCTTTAGAGCCTGGCTCTCTGTTCAAGCTACAAGTTTCTCACAATCTCTGCCCACATTCTCTGGCCCCTCTGGAAGAAAGAGGGAGCAACAGGAATTCTCAGACCCCAGGCCTTTTGAAACAAGAAGTTCCCAGATGCATCCCAGGGCTACTCATCCTTCGAGAGGCAACTTCTGGTGTGCTATTGGGCCTTGGTGGAAATGGAAAGGATCGCTGGGAGCTCCCAGATGCTCCCCTTCCGGCCACAGCCCTCGGCCCGGCAACAGAGCATCACCGAATGAGAGTGGTGTGTCAAGGATGGTGCTTGCCTTACCCACACTTACCTGAGCAGTAGCAGAGGCCCCTCCAACGACAATCCTGTTGCAATACCAGATAAGGGCATTTCCCTTCCTGCATTGGCATTTTGGGGACTCTGACTCAAGGATGCTCTACCAGATGCCCAGCGCTATTCTACTGATAGATCGGTCAAGCTGAAGCCCTGTGGTGTCCATTGGACAACCACCGCTGCTTCCCTTGCCTCAGGAAGTCTATATGTACCTCAGCACTGGAGAAAGTTCCCAGGGATAAATGAGAGTGGTCTTCCTAAGCCTGGGACATGTGGACCCAAGCACCCCTGTATCTTGCTACTGACTCTTGGGCTGTTGCCAACAACTTACAGTCTTCTCAGGTTCCTTCAGGGAGAGCAACGGGACAACCGATGGCTCCACCAGTGTGGGGAAGAGGTCTTTGTGGGTTATGGAGTGGAAAGGCACCATCCTGTTTTCGATGTTGATGCACACAGCGTTGGCCCTATCATGGTGAGCATCACAGGAAGGACCTCGCTGCTAAAGATGCTCTGGGCTGCCCTTTGCCTCCAGTGATGGCAGAGATCCTGCTGGGAGAGGCAGAGGATGACATTCCTTTCAATGACATCGTGAAAGCTGAATTTCCCAAAGCTGTTTCTCTTGCTGGGTGGATCCACCAGCTGAACTGGACATGCAAGTTCTGACCCATGAAATTATGAGTCTGGGAACACTGAGTATCTGAGTATCTTTCAGGTTAAAAGAGACCCAGTCTGCCATTTACCAATGTATGAGATGTCAACTACAAGCCTTAGCCCAAAAAGGGCATTTAGGAGCTATTCCCAGAGGGACTGTACCAGTCCGTGGCAATGACTACATTGGCTCTCTCCCTCCATCCCAAGGTATGTCCTACACTTTGGTCATGGTAGACACATATTCAGGCTGTGGCCTTGCCTTCCTATTCATCATGTGTACACGCTACCTACGTGAGGCAGCTTGGAAAAGCAGCTCCGTTGCCTCTTGGGGCACCCAGATGACATCTCCTCTGACCAAGGTTCCCATATTAATGCACAATTGACTAAATGATGGTCTCAGACTCAAAGAACTAGCTCAGCCTTCCACACTGCCCACCACCCGCGTGTGTCTGGCATTGTGCTGAACTTTGATGGCTACTTAAAAAGGAGCTACGGCGTCTACACCATGAGAACTCATACTGGGGGACTGTCCACGTTACTCAGGCCCCCTGGAAGCTGAACTCAGCCATTCCCCAGAAGAGAAAGATGGCCTTATCCCCCTTCCTAGCAAGGAAAAGGGACAAGGATGGGGGAGGAGCCCAAGCTCTGCTACACATCTGCTTTTACACTCATTGTGGTGGTTTGCAGGTTTGGGGGATTCTTAGGGACCCAAGTCCCCTGTTTTCCTTCTAATTTCTCCCTATAGGAATGGGGATGTTTATAGTATGACTACCCCTCCATTGTATCTTGGAAGCAGATAACTTGTTCTCTAGATCTCAAAGGTCCACAAATGGAGGGGAATTGTGCCTCTGAACAGACCACACTTATGATTGATTTTGATGAGACTTTGTACTAAACATTGTAATCTGAAAAGATTTAAGACTTTTGAGATATTGTGATGGAATTAATATATTTTGCATCTAGAAAGAACATGTCTTTTTGGGGTCCAGTGGGTGGGATGTGGTGGTTTGAAGTTGTTATAAGGCCCCAGAAAAACATGTTCCTAAGCCTAATCCGTTCCTCTGTGTTTAAACCTTTGTAATTTGGACCTTTTGATGAGGATCCTCCCGTTAAGGTGTGACTCACCTCATTAGGATACATCTTAATCCAATTACTGGAGTCCTTTACAAATGGAGAGAACACAGAGAGAGAGAGAGAAAGCCATGGAAACAAGAAGCTGAAAGCACCGGCCCTGGAAGAGGAGGGCTACACCGGCCAGGATGGCAGGCAGCCAATCTCCAGGAAGAAGCAAGGCCGTGATGACACCTGGATTTGGGCAGTTTCTCAGCCTCAAACTGTAAGCAAATAAGGTAACGGTGAACAGCATCCTTCTTTCAGGGAAACTGACTGCCGGATCTCCCAGCAATTCCCTGTATAATGAAACTGGCAAATGACGCTACCATCTTTCCAATTTATTTCACCTAGCAAACGTGATTTGCCCGGGGTCTCGCTGCCTCTGGCTCCCCCTCTTTCGGCAGATCACCACTGCCCTGGCCAGTAGGAAGCACCAATGAACAACAGCTCCCTACAGATTTGCTCCAGCCCGACAGGGAGGCTTCTGTGCACTGCATACCTCCTGCCACGTGCGGCTTAGTACCTAGGGGAACGGGAGGCCACTGAATCCAACAGCAGCCCACTGGCTGGGAAGTGTACAGACGGATTCCATGTGGGACCTCTTCAGACGGCTTCCTGGGGGTTGGGGGCTCAGGTGCAGCCATTCCTTCCACCGCCGGTTCACCTTGCTTCGGGCACCGCTGTGCCCAGGTGAAGCCCTCCTAGGGTGCCATGCTGCTGGTGTTTTCTCAGAGTTCTTGCTACGTTTGTACAGCATTGAATACGTCTTGAAAGCAGTGAGTCACCTACCTGCTCTTTAGTAAATTTATTTTAATAAATACCAAAATGAGCAGATCAAGCCATCTGTGTTCTTCCTGCTAGTAATAAAACAGGCATTCATTTGACTATGACATATTTTTCAGAGTGCACCAAGTGCTTTATTTTACAATGGCATTTATGCAGCCTCTTTTAAATGAAATCATGCAAGATGTTTATTATTTCAGCATCTGCTTCCATATTCGCTTAGCCACTTCAACAGCAACTCATATTTCTTTGAAAAAAAATCAAAGTCCTGTTTTCTTTTTAGCACTTTGCCCTCTCTCAATCCAACTAGTGCTAAAAAAAAAAAAAAGAAATGCATATTTTATGAATTAAGGGGGAAAAAGTGAAATGTTTAGTAATAAAAATTATTTATATACAAGTCTGGACCTATTGGGTTTATTATCCAGACATTTCATTTTAAAAGTGTTTATTGCAGCTGCCCTGTATTATGTTACGCAATTTCTTTCCTGCAACCAAGAATGGAATAAAGAAAGCAAATGATCAGAGTTGTTACAGCTTTTATTGTTGTTGTTTTACTCTCAGACTCATGAAATGCCAATTGCTTTACCCGTCTTTATATATTAGAAAAGTAGGTAATGGCAAGCATTACAAATACTCACTTAATAATCCTACCCCAGAATATCTTTTATGTTGACCTAGCAACACGCTGAATTCCAGCAATTACCATATCTCTCTAAAACACATATTTACATGTGTTTGTACATACACATTTACTGTAGACTTCAGGAAAGACATTTCTTTTTATATATCAATTATAATACAAAAATGGTAGGATTCTTTGATTTTCTTTTTTAATCAATTTTCATTGAAATGTATTCATAAACCATACAATCCATCCAAAGTGTACAATCAATGGAATTTGGTATAATCACAGAGATGTGCATCCATCAGTTGAATCAATATGAGAGTGTTTTCATTACTACAAAAATTTAAAAAAATAAAAAAAATAAAACACATCAAAACTCTACCCCTTAGTAGTCACATCTCAATCTCTCTATCCTTCCCTTGCAATAAATATCTACTAATCTATTTCTATTTCTCTGATTTATTTGTATTTATATTTTGTATAGATGGAGTTAAACAAAATGTAAATGTTTTGTCTAGTTTTTTTCACTTAGCATACTTCTTTTTTTTTTTTTAACC
Source organism: Tolypeutes matacus (assembly GCA_026826555.1). Classification (NCBI taxonomy): domain Eukaryota; kingdom Metazoa; phylum Chordata; class Mammalia; order Cingulata; family Chlamyphoridae; genus Tolypeutes; species Tolypeutes matacus. The sequence continues at coordinate 27,209,864 of JAKSZT010053830.1, read as the reverse complement.
ATTGATGGAAAATTATTACTATATTACTATACACTACTGTCCATAGTTTGTTTTGGTTGTATTTTTGCCCAAATATCACCCTGATATTGACATCTTATTACACTAATGTACAGTTGTTCTGTTTCAGAGAAAAACATTCTTATATACGCACTATTAACCTTACTGAATTAACCAAATACTGTTTTGTACTCCACTCTGGTACCCTAAAGATTCACCTTTCCTTTTCCATGAATATGGGTTTTTCCATATTAATAGGATACTCTTATATTTTTAAAAGTTTTACCTGGAATGCAATGTTCCCAAGGAAGATCATTTAGGACCTGGTGTTTGACTAGGAAAGAGTGAGTAAGAGAGTAGATATTTCTAGCATTAAAAGAGTTAAGTTGGGGCAAGCCAAGATCAAAGGATGGACTTTGTATCTATTAAGATTTGGGTAATGATAAAGTTAATTTCTGTTATTGATTAATGCAGTGAATTATACTCACTTGCATATTAAACACTCTTATTTGTATGACAGGACTTTGATTTAATCAGAAAACACTACTAGCTTTTATTAAATAGAACATAAATCTATTTTTAACTTCTTAATATATGTAAGAAAGAAAGGGATGCCAAAACTTCTGTCCTCTTCGTCTGCTTATCACACTGGCATAAATGGCATATGTTGTCCAAATCAAGTACCTAAAGTCATCAAGTTGGGTGTAAAATAGTGGCTCAAATAAAATCCAATCATCTCTGGAGTCTCAGAACCAACCCAGGGTGGGCTCTGGATCAGAGCAAGCCAAAATTTGAAGCCAACCTTATAAAAACTTCCCTAATTCTGCTAGGCCAGGGAAAATTGTTCCAGTTTACAATTTACTTTGCTAATTCCCAAAGGTCCTTAATACCTTGCTATTACTCTCCTTAGGAAGAGTATATGAGCAAAGCTTCTTCAGCTCCTTAGGAAGAAGACATGAAAACGAAGCAAACGGGGGCTTCCAGTGGCATTTGGAATGGGTCTAAAATAAGAAAATAAAGGAAAAAAGAAAACTAATTTGGGTAATAGAGCAAGTCAGCCCATACTTACATTCTGTGTGCTTTTGTGCTTATTCCATTCCACTTCAGTAATAGGGAAAACGGCTTGGGGCAAACACACAAGGTTAATGGATGTGTTTCCTTCTTTCAGATCAGGGTTATCCTCACTTAGCCTTTCCACTAAGACCAAGTTCAACCTACACTTTAAAAATCTCTCATTTTGCTTTCAGGAAAAAAAATCACCATTATTTTCAAATGATCAGACCCATTAATTTTCCAAACAGCAAGCCATCAAAATTATAATCTAAAACATTAATTCAAAAATCTTTTCTGAAACAAATGAACACACATTTCTCCAGTGCAGATGGAGGTCTAAGTCTGAGACATCCCACTGCCCATGTCCTGAGAAGTTCTTTGCAGCTGCAGCATGCTATGAGCTCTCAATATTTATTAGAAAAAAAATCAGAGGGGGGAGGAGTTGAAGAAAGATAGAAGTATACAATTTTTGCCAATTTTGTGTCTTTTTCATGTATATGTTTGATAATTTTGAAGCAAAAAGAAAAATCTTTTATGCATATCAGCCCTGGTCATGTAATAAAAGACTGTTAGTGACAAGTAAAACTTGAATACAACCTATCATTATTTTTGAAGTATGTACTGCTGATGTCTATCCTCTAATAATCTTAAGTCATAACAAAACCTGCTATTTTAAGTAAATTACCTGCTGCTTCTCATAATAAGGGAAGGGAGGAAGAGCAAAATTGTTTAGATTTCCCAGCATTTTGAAAGTGTTGGTTTTAATCCTTTTTGAGGTGGTAATATATGACACAACACTCAAATTAAGTTCTTTCAATTGCCATGCTTAAACTTTGATAATTAAGAGGAACTTCTTTAAAAATTCATGTTAATATTTCCAGAGATAAAAAACTTACATACCCTAATTCCATTAAGTCTACCAAGAGATAAGAAGTGGTCCATCATATTTCTAATTAAAATGTTCCAATAGAGAGTCCCTTTCTCCATCTTAGGATGCATCCTAAGATTGATTTGACACTAATGTATGTTTACTGAGATGAATTAATGTTTTGACAAATTTAACTAGGGGTGCCTAGGTTAGCTATCAGCATAATTATGTTCTGTAAGTATTAACGACTATTTTTCATGATCATTAATGGAAATTACTTTTTAATTGTTTTCATAGCATAATCACCTCTTACCTATTCTAGTAAATATCTATTTCCAGACCTCTGTCACTATATTTCTAATGGTCATTTAGGAATGAAACTGCAGTAATTTATCACTAGATAAGTATTAAATTTTTCATCATGTTTTACCAGAGAGAGTAAACTCACATACAATTTTTTTAATGTTTAATAATGATCTTTTCTACAAGAAAAAAAGTCAATAATGATATTTTTGTGAGGATAGGTAAAAAATCCCTTAGAAAATTTTCAAATTAATTAGCCAGTTCCGAATCATGCTTTGTAGGATGACTAATGAATCAATGCCCTATTCTTAAATTTTGAATACATTATTTCTGTATAATAGGTCTACTTCAGACTCTTTGTTCAGTTATGCTCATTGTCCGTCTCATTTTGGATAATCACTCATTTATGTCTTTATATAAAGCCTTTATGATATTTTTCAACATTTCCCTTATTGCTTTACATAATTCAACACATTTTTAAATTATTCTTATCTATTTGCTCTTGTGGATTAACTTTAGAATCATTTGCAATTTTTTAAAGTATCCAGTGAGATGCAATTAAGTTTTAATCTATTTATATGTTAATTTGAGGCAAATGGAAGTTTTCACAATATTTAATATTTGCATTCAGGATCATCATTTTTGTTTCTATTTTTAAAATTTATTTGGTAAAATTTCAAATTTACAAACATTTCAAAAATAAAATTAGTACAAAGAACACTTGTATAATCTTTATCAAGAATCAAGTATTATTAATATTTTATTCTATTTGCTTTATAATTTGCTAATGCTCTCCATTTTTCCCCAGAATTATTTGAATATAATACTTCATACTTCATAGCCCTATTACCACTAAATCCTTCAATTTGTATTAGAGGAATATTATTTTTCATAACCACAGTGCAGTTATAAAGTTCATTAATGTACATTGATACAATACTTTTGATTTAATCTATCATCCATATACCATTTTTCTACAGTTGAGCTAATGTGCTTTGTAACATATTTTCCCTCAGGATCCAGCTGGAGCCAGGAACTGCATTTATTTGTCATGTCTCTTTAACCTGCTTTAATGTAGAACATTTCCCCAGCTTTTCTTTGCCTTTCATGACATTGAGATTTTTTTAAGAAGAATGTCAGCCTTCCCCCATTTTTAATAGAATGTTTCCCATTTTTAGTTTGCCTGATTTTTCCCCATGATTGGATTGAAATTATTTATTCTTGGCCTAAATATTGAATAATTAATGTTGCATTTTTCTCAGTGTATCACATTTTGAGACCCATTATTTTTATCCATCTTTCACTGATGATACGAATTTTATCACTTGGTCAAAGTGTTGTCCAATTTCTCCACTGAGTAATTGCTATTGGATTTTTTCTTCCTTGTACCTAATGAATAGATGGAAGGGAAATACTTTAAGGCAATACAGATATGCTGATCCTCATCAAAATCTTCCCTAGATTTAGCCTCCATCAGTGAATCTTGTTTAATCCAATCTTTGCTCTGATGGTTGGAAAATGATTATTTTTTCACCCCAGCACTATATCCACACTTACCAGTCACCTCACAACATTCTGTTGTGAGCAAGGTCTTGTGCATCACCCCCATTTATTTATTTATTTATCTTCTCATTATTTATTTATCTACTCATGAAAGGCTGTTTCTCAATGACTTATGATTCATCTGGATTTATTTTGATACTCAAATTGTCCCAGATGTGGCCAGCAGAAGCTCCTTCAATCTGGCTTCTCCGATAAACTCTCATCAATTTTTTAGGACTTTCTTACTTGTTGGCAGGACTACTTTTTTTTCAGCCTCATCTTATACCTGTCTTATCCAAGCCCTGCCATCAACCATTTCTCTAAGGAACTGTGATTTCTTTTATTGGGTTCCCAAGTTCAAGATCTAGGCGCAAAATGCATTTGCTCACACTGGAGTGTTTTGCATCACAGAGCCTTCCAAAGACAGAGCTAAGAAACACATGCATCTACATTCACAAATACACACATATGTACATATGTGCATACACACATAAACATGAACACGTAGGCATACACTTATTTTAGAAATGATGTGCCCTTAGCAATAGTTCAAATTCCAATCCAACTCCAATCCAGCCATATGGAGGCCTTAGAAAGCCATTCAGCCAGAAGTCATGGAAGCCAAAGGGAGAACCAACCATGTGATGCAAGGCTGCCATCCCCAGAATGCCGCCGCCTCCAGGAGGAAGACTGGCCTTGCCAAGATCTTCATTTGGGACTTCTAATTTTCAAAACTGTGAAGAAGAAAGGCTTCTTTTTCAAGCCAATCCAGTGTGTGTTTTTTAGCATAACAGCTGTGTTAAATCAAGACACCAATTCTTCATAAACTCTTCCAAAAATATAAAAGAGGAGAAAACTTTGCAACTCATGCCATCAGATCAGCATCACTCCAAATTCAACACCAGAAAAAGGCATCACAGGGAGAGAAATCTAAAAACCAATATCTCTTATGAACAAAGATGAAAAAATCCTCAACAAAATACTAAAAAGTTTAATCGACTCTCGTATGAAAATTATTATATACCAAAACCAAGTGGAATTTATCCTGGGAATGGAAGGTTGGTTTAACACTGTTTTATTCTGCTAGGCTGCTGAAAGCAATGTACCAGAAATGGGTTGGCTTTTCAATGGGGATTTATTAGTTTACAAGTTCTGAGGCCATGAAAATAACCAAATCAAGGCATCATCAGGCAATGCTTTCTCCCCAAAGACCAGCTGCTGGTGATCCTGGACTCCTCTGTCACGTGGCAATGCACGTGGTGGCATCTGCTGAACTCTCCCTTCTCATCCAGGTTTTGTTGTTTTCAGCTTCTTGCTTCCATGGCTTTTTCTATTTTTGTCTGAATTTAATTCTTTTGTTTTTTAGGAGGTACTGGGGATTGAACCCAGGATCTCATACGTGGGAAGCAGGCACTCAATCACTGATCTACATCCGATCGCCTTAATTCTCTCCTAAGGGACTCCAATAAGAGGATTAAGACCCACCCTGAATGAGGTGGGTCACATCTTAACTTAGCATCTCATTCACCTAAAGAGCTTTCTACAATGTGTCCACACCCACAGGAATGGATTAACTTTAATAAAATACTTTTTTTTCTGGGGTCCATACAGCTTCAAACCATCATAAACACCTACAAATCTATTAATATAATACACCGTATTAATAGAATAAAGTACAAAACCACACGATCATTGCAAAAGCATTTCACAAAATCCAACCCTCTGATTAAAATGCTAAAGAACCAGGTATAGAAAGGAACTTCCTCAACCTGATAGAGAATATTTACAAAAAACATGCAGCTAATATGATAGTTAATGGTGAAAGACTAAATGCTTTCTCCCCAAGGCAGCAGCAGGACAAGGATGTCTGCTCTCACCACTTCTAGTCAACATTTTACTGAAGGTTCTTGCCAAGGTAATTAGACAAACAAATGAAAGAAAAGGCATCCAGATTCAAATGGAAGCAGTAAAGCTATTTGTATTTGCAGAGCATGATACTGTATATATAAAATCTTAAAGAATCGACTATAAAACTATAGAACTAATAAACAAGTTCACTAATGTTACAAAATACAAGATAAATGTACAAAAACCAACTGTATCTCAATTTCCTTGCAATGACCAATCTGAAAATGAAATTAAGAAAGCAATTTAATTTGCAATTGCATCAAAAATAATAAAATATTAAGGTATAAATTAACAATGGAAGAATTGTATATTTAAAATTTTAAACACTGAAAGAAATTAAAGACCTAAATAAATGAAGGTATCCTTTTTCATGAATAGGAAGACAATATTTTTAAGACAATATTTCCCAAATTGGCTAACATATTTAATGCAATCTCTATTAAAATAGCAGCTACATTTTTGTTTCTTTTGGAAGAAATTGACAAGCTGATATTGAAATTCGTTTGGAAATGCAAGGGACCCAGGATAGCCAAAACAATCTTGAAAAAGAATAAAGTTGGGGAATTCAGACATCTTGATTTCACAAATTCCTAGAAAGCTACAGTAACCAAGAGTATTGTACTGGCATAAGAATAGATATACAGAGTCATGGAATAGAATAGAGGGTCCATAAACAAACTACACATTCACGGTAAATAAATTTTTGACAAGTGTGCCAAGAGGAATCAGTGGAGAAAGAAGAGTCTTTGCAACCTATGGTACTGGAAAACCTAGATATCCCATGAAGAAGAATAAAGTTGGGCCCCCTAACATGCTATATAAAATTAACTCAAAATTGATGATTTGTTTAAGTATAAGAACTAAAACTATAAAAAAATCTTAGAAGAAAACAGGCATAAATCTTCATGACTTTGCATTAGGAAACACTTTCTTACATATGACGACAAAAGCACAAGTGACAAAAGAAAAAATAGATAAATTGGACTTCATCAAATTAAAAAATATATGTACAAGAGTGTACTATGCAATGATATAGTCATTAACCCATTAAGCTCCCAAATACAAACTGAACTAGCATAAGAGGAACTTAGTGCTATAGGATCATTTAGGCATAGCTCAGTAAAGGCTTTCTGATAACATCTGAAGAATAGAAGTAGACTTGGGAAAAGGGGCAGGAAGCTCATGCTAACAAAAAGGCCCAATGGCAGGAAAAGCATCAAATTGCAAGGGTTGTAGGGCTAGGGTGGCAAGAATGGAAAGCTCCTGGAGGAGAATGTTGTTGACTGACCCTGGAAAATCACAGAACAGTCTTTCTTCTAGAACTATTGTAGTATCTTCTCTAATTAATCCTTTTTGACATTGAAAGAAAGATAATGTGGAATTTCAAGAAAATTAAACATAGACTTTCTCAGCCCTTCCATATATTAGTAATACTAATTCTAATAATAAAAGGGAAACTCTTCTCTAAAATCTGCTTCCAGCATTCATAAATAAACTTCTCTGTTTTATTCTTTTGAGTTCTTTAGACATTGCTCTTGATGGCCCTTCCATCAGTTACAGAAGGTATGTCCAGCACCAGGAATTGCCACTACTAAGAAAATAAGGTCACAGAATTACACTGTCAGAATTAAGCTAACTCCCCTCTGCCAAATGCCACTGCCAGTTACCCTTTCCTCAATATACCCACCCCACCCCCAATATATCGTGTAGAGGGCAAATGAGCTAATTAATGGGGAAATCAACAGCCTCAGGTTTATCCAGGTTTTTTCTCCTTGGGATTGCTAGTGCAAATCATCTGTGGTGGGTTGAACTGTGTGTCCGGTTTGGACATGTTCTTAGTCTCGGTCTGCATTCTGGTGGGCATGGACCACTGTAAGTGGGATCTCGTGAAGAAGTTACATCTGGTAAGGCGTGGCCCAACTGAATCAAGGTGGGCTTTAATCCAGATTAGTGGAGTCCCTTATAAACAGAGAGAAATTCACTCATGGAGAGAGAAAGCCATGAGAATTAAGAAACGAGGAAGACAAAGGAGAGGAGGCTTCCATATGTATTGCCATGTGACAGAAAACCCAAGGTCCAAGAGTCAGTGAGACCCAGCCGTAGAACACCACAGTCCTTGAGGAGAAAGTTTTGCATTGCTGGCACCTCAAGTTTTACCATTTCCTAGCCTTAAAACTATGAGCCAAATAACTTCCCATTTTATGTATATACACACACACACACACACACACAAGAAAATTAAAAGACAATACACAGAATGGGAGAAAATGTTTTCAAATCATATATGAAATGCACATATATACACACATACATAATTGCATGTATATCTTATATCCTAGTGGCATCCAGAATATGTAAAACGAAAAACACAGCTCATTAAAAACACAAATAAATAAAACTTAAAAATTGGATAAAGCATTTGAGTAAACATTTCTCCAAAGAAGATATATAACTGGGTAACATGCACATGAAAGGATCTTGCCATCATCTGTCATTAACAAAATGCAAACACAAAACCAAAATGAGAGACCACTTACATCCAGTAAGATTTCCACATTAGAAAGATAGACAATAACAAACGTGAGGATGTGGAGGAGTTGGAACCACCACACACAGCATGTGCGAGTGTAGAATTGTGCAGCTGCTTTGGAAAACTGTTTGGAATGTCCCCAACATGTTAAGTATATAATTCCCATATGATCCGACAATTCTTCCCATAGAGTATTAAAAATATGTGTCCACACAAAAACCTGTACACAAATATATTCACAGCATCATTTTTCATAACGTAAGTACAAACAGCCAAAATATTCATTTGCTGAAGAATAGATAAAAAAGCTACATTTACACACACTGGAATATTGTTCTGAAATAAAAGTGAATGAAGTACTGACAGGCTGTAAGATGACCCTTGAAAACATGATTAGTAAAGGAAATCTGTCACAAAACACATAGTACATGATTTCTAGCACATGAAATGTCCAGAAAAAGCATGTCAAAATAAAAAAAAATGATCCATTGTTGCTTAGTACAGGTTGAGAGAGCTTAGCTGGCACCTGGTTTCTTTCTAGAGTGATTAAAATGTTCTAAAATTGTGGTGATTGTTGTATAATTCTGTGACTGTGCTAAAAACCATTGAACTGTATCATTCATATTGGTGGATTTTATGGTATTTAAGTCGGATCCCAATAAGGCTGTTGAAACACAGTGAGATAGTACTCCATGCCTGATAGGATGCCAACAACTGCAGCCACAGCAGTCATCTGATGAGACCAAGTGCTGTGGAGCACGCAGAGCCAGTGCGATCCGCGTTGTTGCCGATGGAATGCAAAATGGTGCACCCACTCTGACGAACGGTTTGGTAATTTACTATACAATTAAATAAACACTTACCATATTACCAGTCGCCCCAGTCTTCAGTATTTATCCAATTGAAATGAAAACTTATGTTCAAAGAATAACTTGTATATGAATGTTTCTGGCAGTTTAATTCATTATTGTTGAAAACTATAAATCATCGAAGTGTTCTTTAACTAGGGAATGGGTAAAAAACTGAAACTCTAATAATACAATATTATTCAGAAAATAAAAGGATTGAACTCTTGATAATCACCATGACATAGGTGAATCTCAAATGCATTATTCTAATTAAAATAAGCCAGAATCATGGAAAGCGGCTGTGGCTCAATCAGTAGGGCTCCCGTTTACCATATGGGAGGCCCCGGGTTCGGTTCCCGGGGCCTCCTGGTGAAGGCAGGCCCGCCCGCACGGCGTGGTTAGCTGACCCAGCGAGCACAAGCAGCAAGGGGGGGATAAATGAATAAATAAATAAAATCTTTAAAAAAAAAAAAAAAAATAAGCCAGAATCAAAAAGCTATATGTGTTCTAGTTTTCTAGGATGATGAAATGGAAACCATGAAATGGGTTGGCCTAAACAATGGGAATTTATTAGCTTACCGTCGGAGGATGAGAAAATGTCCAAATCAAGGCATCATCAAGGTGATGCTTTTTTCCTGAAGGCCAGTTGCCACTGATCCTTGGCTCCTCTGCCACATGGCAAAGCATATGGTGGAGTCTGCTGGTCTCTCCCTTCTCCTCCGGGTTCTGTTGCTTTCAGCTTCTTGCTTCCATCGCTTCCTCCCTCTTTTTCTGCATTTATTCCATTTATAAAGGACTCCATCAATAGGATTAAGCTCCATCCTGAATGAGGTGGGCCACACCTTAACTGAAGTAGCCTCATCAAAATGTTCTACTCACAGTGGGTTCACGCCCACAACAATGAATTAGATTTAATGACATGTTTTTCTGGGATACATACAGCTTCAAACCACCACAGTATCATTCCATTTTTATGGCAAAATTATAAAGAAGGTAATGAAATAACTCGTTTCCAGGACTAAGAATGGGAGAAAGGACTTGACCACAAAGGTGTACTACAAAAGAACTCTTTGAAGATAATGGAACGGCTCAGAATCTTTTTTTGTAATGGTGATGCATAACGCTTTGCATTGTAAAACTCATAAACTCAGGCACCCAAAATTTTAATGTATAGAAAAGTTTTAAAATATATATATATATATTAATAAGAAACGTTATATTGAGCACTCATAGAATTTCCTTGTGGGCTAGGAAGCATTTACCTTTAATTGTAAGGAAGTAGACTCTCTCATAAGATGGGGATTTCCAAAATATTAAAAGAAACTCAGAGATTAAGTGACCAGAAGGAAAGGAAGTCAAATGTACCCTAACAGTTGTGTAAGGAAAATTCTTTAATAAACAAAAGGGGATAGGATTCACAAATGAACATAGACTTAAACAGAAAAGTGAACACATTTTTTTTCTTCTGTATTATGGGGCAAAATCAGTAGGTTGACAGAAATCGAGATGTGAAGCTATGTTCTTTATGAAAGGACCATATTGTGTCATTAAACTCATTGGCCCAACCTCATCCTCAAAATCACAAGGTGTTATTAGAAATTGCCAATATCCAAACATTTTTATTGTACCAAAATGGATCAAAGTTAAATTATAATCCCATTAACATAATCTCTGATGTTGATCTTCTAAATTTACATGATGCATGATTTGTGTGCTTAATTAAATTATTTTAAAGCAATCCTTGCCAGTTCCACAATCTGTAACCCTTTATCCCCATCTGCCATAAAACAGATTCTATTCAGGACTAATGTTTTCCTGAGAACTAATGTGGTCCATCAAACTCTGATCTTTTCTGCTCCATAAAACTGAAAACACTCATTGACATTTCCCTGCAGTGGAACATAAATCAAGTTGGTCACCTCAAGGAATAATCTCATGTTGAAATAGACACTATCTCTTGTCCACTTTTTTGTTTTTAATTTGTAGCAATAGATACCTTCCACTAATTATTTTCATTGGAATTTTTTTGTGTTTTTATTACTTTTTTTAAGAGAAGTTGTGGGTTTCAGAAAAATCATGCAGAAAATACATGATTCCCATCAACCACCCCATCATTAACACCTTGCATTGGTGTGGAACATTTGTTACAATTAATGAAACACAATTTATTATTGTATTAATAAAGGTCCATGGTTTCACTTAAGGCTCACTACTGTGTTGTGTAGTTCCAAGGATTTTCAAAAATTTTCATTCCAGTAATATATATACAACCTAACATTTCACCTTTCTATACATATATATAAATTTGCATATATATATGTATATCAGTACTATTAATTACATTCCCAATGCTGTGCTGCCATCATCACCAAACATCATCAAAGCTTTTCTGTTGTCCCAAATAGAAATTCTGTATATTTCAAGCCCTGTCCCCTACCTCCACCCTGTCCCCTGGTAACCTATGTTCTAGATTCTAACTCTGAGTTTGTTTATTCTAATTATTTCATGTCAGTGAGATCATACACTATTTGATCTCGTTGTCTGTCTTATTTAACTCAACATAAAGTCTTCAAAGCTTTTAATAATTTAAGTTATTTTCGTAAATGAAATGCTCATCGTTTTACTCTTTTCATACAAAAACCGGTGAATCTGACTTGAGATGATCAAGTTGGCGGTAATTTATTTAAATGACTATGAAGTCATTATAAAATCTTTAAAATTCTTTTTACTCAAGAGACAATTACATGATATAAAAAGGCATTCAAATCACCATGATCGTTTATTTATTCTTCACACCCCACTATAACACTTCACTCTGAGTGTAACAGTACAGAGCTGGTCATGGGACCTTTACAAGTGAGTAACTGGTAAGATTTTTGTCATATTTTCAAAGGCAAGACCTCAGAGCTGTTTCATTCATAAATGAGACTGACATGCCTGTTTTTCTTTTAGCAACTTTGTTGAGGTAAAATTGACATGCAATAAACCATCTATATTTACAGTGTACTATTTGAAAAGCTTTGCCATATTTATACACCTGTGAAATCATCACCATAATTAAGATAGTGAACACGTGCCTTGTTATTTTAATATTATTTGCCTTCAAAGAAAACCGTAGTTGTATTTTCAGGAAATTCCATTTTTTTCTTAAATCTACAGGTTTTATGGTTCCATTCAGTTTGAGATTAGGTCGTCTTTGGAAAGCGACAGTGTTTATAAATTTATTGAGGCAACTACCAGCACCATCACAACATCAACAGCGAGAGCAAAAGCCGGGCAGCGTATTAAACAGATGCCTTTGTTCACCGAAGCCAACAGGGATGTCTTTACATCAGGGGCTGCATGTTGGTCCTTGGCACTGAAAATAATCTTGGTGCTGTCATTCCCAACACTGATATTTCTTGGTGTTTACTTAAAAGCAGAAGTATTTTTGCTTCTAAGAATTTATACTCACTCTGTTCTGCTCCCCAAGGTTCTACTCATGTTTCCTCATTCATATTTACTTATCCTTTATGGATAATTTTGATATGAAAAATATGTCCATACTGGTAGATTAGTTCCTGGTAGTTCTGGAAATGGAAGCCTGGGGAAAGAGAATTTCGCTGGAATAAATATTCCTCGTGGTATAATACCAATTTATTGGTGCTGAAAATTAATTTTTTATGTTAACAAAATGAAAGTTTGAGTTATGGAAATTGCAAAACAAAACAAGAGAATGTGCATTTTTAACTATAATGCCCTCAATGAAAAATGAAAGCAATTAAAACAAATTAGAGGAGATCAATCATTCTCTTTGCAGATTTAGATTAATTAGTGTCAATATGAATTTTTCCTTTTAAAATAATTTATTAATGTAGTCAATTTCTCTTTTGATACTGGGAAAACCATGGGGTATATAGGAGTGTTTTCTTAGTCCTTAACTTTGAGATATGTACATGTAGTGATGGTATATAAAAAGAATATAATATCTGTTCAGATTTTTTGAAAAATATATTGAATTATAGAGCTAAAAAGGACATTTATTGCATTAGATAATATACAATTTTCCAAGAATAATAAAATACAGTAGAAGGAAGTTCAGTAAAATCAAATTTATCTGACAATAAGAGATAGTTTATTAATGTAAAATGAATTCAAATTAATTTCAAATTGAAAATTAAAAAGAAAAAATATATTTTACATCCATTGTCTCCAGGACTATTATAGATAATGACACGTTTTACAACTTGTGGAGTACATTTTTTTTTTTAATTAGAGAAGTTGTAGATTGCTACAAAGTTCCCATATGTTCTCCCTATTATTAATACCTTGCATTAGTGTGGTACTTTTGTTACAAATGATGTGAATATAATTATAATTTTACTAATATTAGCTGTAGCCCATAGTTCACATTATGGTACACTGTTTGTGTTTTATAGTCCTATAATGTTGATTTATTAGTTTTTATTATAGTAACCTACATACAACCTAAAATTTCCCCTTTTAACCACTTTCAAATATAAAATTCAGTGCTGTTAGTTACATTTACAATGTTGTGTTACCATCTTTACCGCCCATTACCAAAACGATTCCATCACCCCAAATAGAAGCACTACCAATTAAGCATTGGCCTGGTTTGTCTTTAGTGGATCCCAGAAAGTTGTACTTAAGCTAACCCATAGCTACGCCTCTAAACAGTGTAGGTGAGTTCTTTTGATTAAGTTCAGATGAAGGACCTTTGATTAGATCACTTGATTAGGTAGATTTAGGGCTTTTGATTGGGCTACATCAGTGAAGATAACTCAGGTTGGGTCTCCGCCCTCTTGCTGGGTCTTATATAAACAGAAAACTGAAAGCAGAAACCCACAGAAAAAAGGGAGTGGCTGCCCTCTTTACCCAGCCATGTGAGAAAGAAGATTTCAGGTTTGTCTACAGCTGCAGAAAGACAGAAAAGCCCAGAGAGGCTCAAGGTGACAAGGCCCATGGGGATTATGCCTAATAGGCCACAGCTGAACTCAAGGAGAAAGTAGAGAGAGACTGACAGACCCGCCATCTTGCCTCACCACATGGCAGGACTCCAGGACCTGCTAGCAGGCAGCCTTTGATGAGAAAGCATCTCTGATAATGCCTTGATTTGGACCTTTTTGCAGCCTCGGAACAGTAAACTTTTACCCTAATAAAATTCCTGTTATAAAAGCCAACCTATTTCTGGTATATTGCTTTGGCAACCCTGTGCCAAGCTAAGACAAGTGTTAAATCACTATTCTCTACCCCCACCCCAGCCCCTGGTAATATGTACTTTAGTTTCTTTTATTTTTTTTAATATTTTATTTTTAAAGGTGCTTTAGATTACATAAATGTTACATAAAAAATAGAGTGGATTCCCATATGCCCCACCCCACCCCGCCCCCACTTTCCCACATCAACAACATCTTTCATTAGGGTGGTACATTTGTCACAATTGATGAACACATATTCAGGCATTGCTACTAACATGGACTATAGTTTACGTTATAGTTTACACTCTGACCCACTCAATTTTGTAGGTTATGACAAAATATATAATGGCCTGTATCTGTCATTGCAAGACATTGCAGGACAATTCAATGTCCCAAAAATGTCCCCATATTATACCTATTCTTCCCTCTTCCATCCCTCAGAACCTCTGATGGCCACTGCCTTTATATCAATGATGAAAGTTCTTCTATTGTTAGAATAATAATAAGTCTATAATAGAATAATAGTGAGTCTACTTTAGTCCATTGTTCACTCCCCAATCTTGAGGATTTGGGGATGGTGATGCCCACTCTGTTTCTAATTGAGAGGGAGCTTAGATCCCATGGATCAGATGGATGGAGCTATCTTGCTTGCAGTTTCAGACTCTCTCTAGTCCTTGGGATAGGCATTGTCCATCATCATCTCCTTGTTAGCTGTTCTGGGTGAGTCCAATGACCTGGAGAGTAGGTGTTGCAACTCTGCTGAGATTCAGGGCTCAACTGGCACATGAACAGACCAAAAACTTAAGTCTCTGTGACATCTTTTTAATAAGTAAAATGCTAATCATAGATACTTTAGTTTCTGACTCTATAAGTTTGCATATTCTAGTTATTTCCTATGAGTGATATATGATATTGGTGCTTTTGTATCTGGTTTGTTTCACTCAACATGATGTCTTCAGAGTTTACCCATGTTGTCACATGTATCAGGGATTCGTTCCTTTGTGTAGTTGAATAATATTCATAGTATGTAAATATCACTTTTGTTTATCCACTTATCAGTTGATGGACACTAGGGTTGCATCCACATTTTGTCAATTGTGAATAATGTCACTAAGAATATTGGTGTGCAAATATCTGTTTGAGTACCTGCTTACAATTCTTTGGGATATATACCTAGAGGTAGGATTTCCAGGTCATATGAAATTCTGTTTATCTTTCTGAGAAACTGCCGGACTGTTTAACACAGTAGCTGCACCATTTTGCATTCTTATCAGCAACAAATGAATGTTCTTATTTCTCCACAATTTCTCCAACAATTTTTATTTTCTGTTTTTTTCCTAAACGTACCCATTCTAGTGGGTATAAAATGGTACCTAGTTGTGTAGTAATTTTAAAAATTTATAATAGCAATTTTTAAGTGGAAGAAAATAGTATCAAGATGAAGGTAGAGAGATGACAGGGATTTATTGTAATTTCCAAATATATTAATTATATATAAATAGATAAGTATAAAAATAATAATACATAATATGTGGAAGGCAGGAGTTTTTGCTTCAATTATATCACTTTTTTTTTAAATCAAAGCACTATAATTTAAATCAGTCCTTGTCAGAAACATACCATTTTCCCTGTAAAGAACCTACTCATTTGCTTCCTGGTTTTCTCTGATTTTTCTGTTTTCTTTTAATCTTCTTTTTTTCCCCCTCAACATCCTTCTCAAAGCTATTTTCCATACTCAATGAGCTCTGATCATGCCAATATTCCCTAAAAAGCATTGACTGTGTTTTAATTTTCATTTTCTTCTTCTCCTTCTTTCTCTCTGGCTTTCTTTTTCCCTGGCTCTGCTGCACTGCCTGGCATTTGTCCCATCAACTTCATACTGTTACTGTTTCTGACCAAATGTCTGCATTTTATTTTCTCCGTATATTAAAAGTGCCTTTTTCACAGGTGACAAGATTTACTGTCCTCTTCCCTCTGGGGTATATAAATGCTCAACACTCAAACAGCACAGTCTGTACTCTCCAGTGAGAAGCGGGGCACACAGAGCAGTCACCCACCAACACCACTGAGCAGTGGGCCTCCCTGGGACACTGCCATGATGGAAACTTCCCCCTGCTCTTTTGGACCATGTATGCTAAGTAATAAATTGCTCATTTACTTTTAAAATGTGTATTTTCCTCTTTTGTTTTTATGTTTTCATTTCACTGGTTTTTACCAATTTGATTATGTTGTACCTAGATGTGCTTTCCTTCATCTTCATTTGGCTAAAGTCCATTGAGATCCTTGGATATGTGGGGCTATTGCTTTAATCAAATTTGGCATGCTGTTTCTCCTTTATTAGGGAAGTGTGAGTCTACAGAATAATAATTGATTAAGCACGGGGTTCCCATGTACCACCCCACCACAAACACCTTGCATTGGTTGGAACTTTGGTTAAAATTGATGACAGCACATTTTTATAATTGTGCTATTAATTATAGTCCATGGTTTAACTTAGGGTTCACTGTGAAGTATAGTTCCACAGATATTTTTAAAAATTTATATTCTGTTACTATATATACTATGTAACATTTCCTCATTCTAGATTACGACTCTGAGTTTATTCTAATTGTTTCAAGTCAGTGGGATCATACAATATTTGTCCTTTTGTATCTAGCTTATTTCACTGAGCATGATGTCTTCAAAGTTCATCCATAATGCCACGTGTATCAGGACTTCATTCCTTTTTGCAGCTGAATAATATTCCATCGCATGTATACACCACATTTTATTTATCCGTTCTTTGGCTGGTGGACTCTTGGGCTGCTTCCATCTTTTGGCAGCTGTGGATAATGCCACTAAGAACATCAGTGTGCAAATATCTACATGAGTCCCTCCTTTCAATTCTTTTGGATATATGCTTAGTAATAGGATTGCTGGGTCATATGGTAGTTCTATCTTTAGCTTTCTGAGGAACCACCAAACTGTCTTCCACAACATATGCACCATTTTACATTGCCACCAGGAAGGAATGAGTGTTCCAATTTCTTTGCAGCCTCTCAAACACTTGTTATTTTCGGTTTTTTGTTTTTTGTTTTTCCCAATGGCATCCATTCTAATAGGTGTGAACTGGCTCTG
This sequence comes from Tolypeutes matacus, assembly GCA_026826555.1. Lineage (NCBI taxonomy): Eukaryota > Metazoa > Chordata > Mammalia > Cingulata > Chlamyphoridae > Tolypeutes > Tolypeutes matacus. Next base: position 27,192,500 of record JAKSZT010053830.1, on the reverse strand, counting down.
ACAGCTAATGATATTGAGCATCTTTTCATGTGCTTTCTGACCATTTGTATATCTTCTTTGGAGAGATGCATGTTCAACTCTTTTGCCTATTTTTCAGTTGGGTTGTTTGTCTTTTTGTTGTTAAGTTGAAGGATTTCTTTAGATACATTGGATATTGTAATAGATATGTGGTTTCCAAATATTTTCTCCCATTGTGTAGATTGCTTTTTCACATTTATGACAAAGTCCTTTGAGAAACAAAAGTTTTTATTGTTATTATTATTATTTTTTATTTTAATGAGGTCCCATTTATCTATTTTCTTGTTGTTTCTTGTGCTTTGGGCATAAAGTCCAAGAAATCTCAAGGTCCTGAAGATGCTTCCCTACAATTTCCTCTAGGCAATGCCATTATTTCTTGAAATATTACTTTCTGTCTGTGCCCTCAATTTCTTGTTTCCTTTTGGACTTCAATTAGCTGTATGTGTAACTCTTCTTTTCCTATGGGTCACTGATATTTTTCTGATCATTTTTTTAATCTTTGTGCTTCTGTTTGGATAGTTTCTATTGCTATGTCCCTAAGTTAACTGACATTTTCTTTTGCAATATCTAATCTGCTCTTAGGACTAATCAGTGATTTTTTTTTCATTTAGGTATTGTGTTTTTCATTCTAGAAGTTCCATTTGTTTCTTTTCATACCTTCCTTTTCTCCTCTGTGTTCACATGAACTTCAGTCCTAGAGCACATTTATAATAGCTATTTTCTAATCATTGTTGCTAATTCCATCATCTCACTAATTGTGTTTGTATCTATTGACTACTTATCTACCAGTAATGGTTCACATTTTCCTGCTTCTTTAGCTATTTAGTTACTTTTAATTATTGGGATCTAAATGTTATGATGTTATATATGCTATATTATTGTCTGGTTTTGTGTTCTTCTTTAAATAGTTTAACTATTTTCTATCTCAATGAAGTAACTCTAAGACAAGTTTGGTCCTTTTGAGGACAGTTTTTAAATCATCTTAAGGCCCATCTATATAAGCCTATTGGGGGGTGTGGTTTAGCCTTATTCTAACCTTCTAGGGTTTCTCCTAAATGATGTGGGGGTTCTACTGTACTCTATCCAACCCAGCTCATCAGACACCACTTCTCTAGCACTGTAGAAAGGCTAGGAATTGTTATGCTTCGTTTCTTCCTTCCCACAACTCTTTTCTTCAAATTCCAGCTAATTCATCCTCCCTAAAAGCAACCTAGAGTGTTTGTTGTAATCTGCTCAAGGATCTTTTCCCTGTTTCATGGTCTAGAAAGTGTCTCCAGGCGGAAGTGAGGAGACTGGCTGTTTTTCTCTCTCAAGGATAAATCCATGCATGTCTAATGACTTGAATCAGCTCATTCACATAATTTGTCTAGTTTTCTGGTTCTTTTTGGTGAGAAGGCAAGCTCAGTGAAGTATTAGTAACTCCAACATGGCCAGGAAAAAAAAGTGTTAATTTATTTTAAACCATTACTCAATGTATTTTTCTTTGAGGAGGACTGAGTTTAAAAGAGTAGATATATTCAAAGAAAATTATTAAGTAAATAAAAGTGCAGGTGTTACTCATATAAGACAAAATAGCTTAAGGTGGTAGGAGTACAAATGAAACTTCATTAAAATGAAGTTCAATCAACACTGGTATTGATTTATTGGTTGGCCAGAAGGAAAAGGCAGTTAAAAATAGGGAAACAGTAAAATGTCAGGTCTTGAAGATATAAGATAATCACAGCAGTGCAGGCATTTCTGTCTTGTAGGATGCATGAGTTTTCATGGTTAATATCTAAAATTATCAAATTGCTTTGTATTGTATACTAAATCCTTTGGATTTCATATCATAGTAAGGGAGATTCTAAAGAAGTATGTTGGTAGGGATGTAGTATGATCATATTTCCATTTTAGAAAAGATTCTTCTGGTGGCAGTGTAGAAAATCCAGTTGATCTGGCCTACTTTAATGGTAAGAGCATTTCACAAAACACTTGCAAAAATTCAGAAAGGAATATTTAAGGGTTTGATACGGCAAGGGCAGTGAGAGTGGAAAAGGACTAACTGGAAAGGTATCAAGGGAATCAGGTAACATGAAAAAATCTTGAAAACCAATTAGATCTGAGGTTTAGTAAGAGAGGGGAGATTAAAGGGCATTTAATTTTACATAGATCTAGTTTAATTAAAAGTCAGTGATACAGTCCTTATACTGCTGTTGCCTTTGGTGAGAATTGATTAGTGTGTATATGTCCATATATTAAGAAATATTAATATGAGACTCCAAAGACACAATAAACGAGCAGGCAAACAATACTGTATAACTAGAATGCCAAGATAGGGTCATTTTGCTCTGATAAGGATAGAAACATCTCAATAAAAAATATAAGCTCAATCAAAAGACTGAGCAGAAAGAAGACCAACTAGTAGCTCTCAGTTTTAGAATGAAGCTTTAGTAGGGATGGATTTAAATTTCAATTTGAGATAGCTAGCTAGCTAGCTAGATAGATAGATAATAGAATGATAAAGTGTACAATGTGTACAATGTGGAAGATTTTCTGAATAGCATTAATGATAGAGGATTGGTTAACGTCAATTTAAGAAATTCCTAACATTGAGATTATGTTAAAGAAAATATCCTGAAATTACATATGCTATAGACATATGAAGTATGGGCTTTGCTGGGTAATAAGTGGAAAATAGCCAAGATCAATGAATTTCTCGTTCTCTTGAGGGACTTTCCAAATTTAGAATAAGGAATTTTCACAATTTTAAGGTGCCATATAACTTACATTTTCATATACATTAGATATATAAACGTAAAACTCATCCTTTTTAGAAATTGAAACCATGAGTGCATTTGATGTGAATTATTAACATCAATCCTAGGTATCAGTGACCTCTGAAACAGCACTCATAGGGATGTTATTTTCTAGCGTGGACAAAATTTCTTAAAACACCATTTTTCTACATACAGTCTAGAGAATTTTACGCTCTAAGAATAGCTGCATTTTATATAGTCCAGTTATTTTATTCAAAAGAAAAAAATTAAAATCAGAGAGCAGATCCCATAGTATCCATCTTAATTCAGTACAGTGGAACTTAACAGTTTAGATTCAGGTATATTGCTTATTGAGAATCCCATTTAATTATAATCATGCTTGATGTCAGCTCTGATTCATTTATTTAGTCATCACCCCAATCTGATAATAGATACAGCTGGTAGACACAGGACGCTCCTAGCTCTGTATCAGTCTGCTCAGAGGTATAATACAGACAATTTAGAATAAACCAAAGATGATTCCAGACCACGGGTCCAAGGGCAGGGTGCCAGCTGCAGACTGGGCTGTTTCACCTGCCCGCCCCCTCCCCCCCAGTCTTACTCACAATCAGAGTTAGGAATCAAGCAGAGGAATGAGCTTTCGCACCTGTTACCTCCAGGAAACGTGGCTCACGGTTTTAATGCCATGACTCCTACCTATTTGGGCATTGTATGCACTCTTTATTTAAAAAAATCTTCAGGAAAAAGATTTATTAAAAGTATCATGTGACTGGAGAATGGATAGTAAATGGAAATTAATTGTACATTGTTCATATCAGCATTTGGTGGGAAATTAGAAGAAGCTGGGAAAGGGATTGTTGACCAAATACCTTTTTGAAAAATTATTCTGTTACCATATAAGTAACCTAACAATCCCCCTTTCGACCTCACTCATATATACATTTCAGTGCCTTTGACCACATTCAGTGTTGTGCTGCCATCACCACCATCCCTTCTCAAAACATTCCCACCATTCCAAACAAGAGCCCTGTGCATTTTCAGCCTCAACTTCCCTTTCCCTATTCCTACCCCATCCCCTGGAAACCTATATTCTAGATTCTGACTATGACTCTGCTTGTTCTGATTATTTCCTATCAGTGAGGTCTTACGGTATCTGTCCTTTTCTGTCAGCTTGATGTCTTCCAGGCTAACCCAGGCTGTTACCCTGATTCACACTGATTGCCTGATTATTTTGTTTCTCTTCTCCTCCCCCTTTCCACATTCACTCTGACCATTCATTCCTTTTCTCTGGCCGGGCTTGTGACACCTGTCACACATAGTGTGGCGCCAAAAGGAAGGAGCCACCGGGAGGATGTTTGCTGGCCACACCCTGTGTCATCCCTAATACTGGAACTTACTGTGTCAGTGTCACAGAGTGAAGACAGGGCTGCATCTGTAGAAGAGATACTAGATTATGAAGCGCTGTCGAAAACTAAATCACACGCATATACACCTATGCATGCATGCAAAAACCACGCGGCTGTGCTCTGATCCTGGAGACACCCGATTTTCAATGTACTAATTAAGACCAACTAGTAAACCATGCACGCCATCTTGTGGAGAGATCCGCTGTTCGGATTGTGCCCCCCCACTCGGACCTCAGCAACCAAACATTTTATAGCTTTCTTCTCCGAGTCTTGATGCTGTCCTAATAACTTCCAACCACCAATTTCTTTTTTCACACAGAGACAGATCTTGAAACATTGGGTTACAGAAAAAATTTCACAAAATATCAGCCCCTGTATTTTATCTGTGCTCTGTATCACTTTATTTTGTTACTTTGAGATGAGTCAAAATAAAAGTTAAGTAGCTAAATATAAAAAATAAAATCACAGTATGAAAGTACTATGAGAAAATGCAGGCGAATCCTCGTGATGCTTTGAAACGGGCAAGACAATTTCAAGCAGCATACAGAATGCAGAAGCCCATCAAAGCCCAACATAAAGGGAATTAGTGATGTGAGAATAAGTGTTGTCATTGGTAGAAGATCATATAAACAGTGTCAGAAAACAAACGCTCAGCTATAAAAAATGATTTGCGACATAAATAACAATGCTCAAAAATTCAATGCCCCATTCAGATACATATACACTAATAAGGGAATAAAACTTAGCATAAAAATAAAGGAAGTTAGGCAATTCAAAAAGAAAGAATGTGTGAGAAGTTGATGAGTATGTAAGATCTCGAAAAATGCCTCAGTACTTACCAGGACAATTAAATGTAAAGTGGGAATAGATAAATAAAATTAGATAAAGTTAAAAAGAATGGTAATATTGTATGTTGGCAATGATACATGAAAATGATGCACTCATCTACTTTGGGGCTGTAAATTACAACCATCTTTTTGAAATGTTATGTGGAAGCTTTTCTTAAGGTAAAATGTTGACTTAGCAATTCCACATGTGAGAATCCATACTATAGAAATAAGGTGTCAGAAAAAAAACATGTAAAAGTGAATTATTCAAGTTTTACCAGAATGGCTATCAATAAGACATTATGACCCACCTCTACTCTTGCATAGTACATAACATTTTAAAAGCTCTCTACGAGTGCTGTTTTAAAAAGACTATAATGATAAAATTACCTAATGGAACATTAATTTCAATAATAATAATGAATAATCTTACGTAATTCCCAGTAACCTCTCCAGTTGACACTGATGGTAATTCCGTCTACCATACATATCCTAGGCACTGCTATGATTGCTAATTCCTCATAAAAGTCCACAAAGTAGATAATATTATTACCCCATTGTATACACACGGTAACTATATTATACAGATATATCAAAATGTGAGGAAAAAAAGAGAAATATTGTGGTGGTTTGAAACTGCTTGCACCCCCCAAAAATGTCCTTAAGTTTAACCCATTCCTTTGGATTTAAACCCATTGTCAGTAGGATATTTTGATAACTTTACTCAGTTAAGGTGTGACCCACCTCATTCAGGATAAGACTGAATTCTAGTACTGGAGTCCTTTATATACAAAATGAATACAGAGAGACAGACAGAGAAAGCCATGGAAGCAATGACTGAGGGCAAGGAAGCCCAGAAGAGAAGGGAGAGGCCAGCAGACGCCGCCATGGTCCCGCCATGTTGCAGAGGAGTCAAGGAACGCTGGCAGCCAGTCTTTGGGAAGAAAGCATCACCTTGAAGATGCTTTTATTTGGACATTTTCTCAGCTTCAAAACTGTAAGCAAATAAATTGCCATTGTTTAAGCCAAACTCATTCCACGGTATGTGCTTTAAGCAGCCTAGGAATCTAAAACATTTATTTACATATAGTATCATCACATTTTGTCACGAGCTTATAGACAATGAATTATTTAAGCAGAGAAATTTAAGAAAGGATTACACATCATGCTTTAACAGTATATTCATGTCTTAACAGTAGGAGTGGACTTGGAAAGTGAGGTTTCAATATCTATAAGGAATTAATGTTACTTTTGTAGTTCAAATGAATCAAAATTTGAGTAAAAAAACAAAAATTCTGAATCACTACAAACAACAGCGGCACAGCAACAACAATAAAAAAGGAAACAGTTATGAAACTCAATAAACAAAGGCTATTCTGGAATCAGTGCACCACGTTTCTCAGGCAGCATTGCTGCTACTGGATGTAGCACCACTTCCCTCTAGTCTAGAGGCATCCAAGGCTCCGGGGACAGACCTTACACACAGTCCAACTTAAATCTCCTCCTCAGGAGAGAGGAGCAAAGGATAACGCTTCTGTAGATGGGTTAAAGGTTAACATGGGGGAACCTGGGTACAGAATGATCAATGTTCTTTGCAATATTATTATTCTTCCAGCTTCGCCGTAGATTTTATCGTTTTTCCAAATAAAATTTATCAAATTAAATACCACAATAAGCCTCTACCAGTGTCAAATTTGGTACTCCCTCAAATCTTCCATGTTTTGCCATTTAACGTTCGTCTCCTTCACACCGTTCGCAGGCTTTTCACCCATAGTAGGGCCAGATGAAACAGCTATCCATGGGCAGAGCTCACTCTGTGAATATTATTTGTGCTGATGTGCCTCAGTAAGGATTTGGGTGGGGAAAATATGTTCTCTTTTGGTTCCTTCAAATTGTGATGTTCTATCAAGCGTTATATTTAACTTTTCAGCTAAAGAGAGAGTGACTTTATTGCAAATTACAAATGCCTGCTCCACTAAGAAGATTAACTGAAGTCCCAAGAATATCACTCAGGAATTGTTCTGAAAGGTAATACAAAAACAGCTTTCTGAATGCTTTATCAGAATCTGGAACGTTTTCTTAATCTGTGCCTGTGATCAACTTGGTAAACAGATACATAATCAAATATAAGAGGAATTTAAATGGCTAAAGAACAAAGCGAGTGAAATTGCTTTATATGCACCATGATTATTACCATTTTACACCTGAAACACATTTCTCAGATATTAAAATGTTTCCAAGTGAAAGCATGAGCATGCACGCTAATTTTGGGGGTCAAGCTTTTCCTCCCTGTTTTGTTTCTCCATACATGAAATACAGGAATGATGTCAACTATCTTTACTTTAGAGAAGTTGTGAAAATGAATGATGAAACATGCCTAAGTACAGAAAGAAGCAAATGGGGCCACGATTTTTATGATTTCTATCCCGCTTCATCAAGAGCTGGTCTTGTGGCATTCAGGAGCATTTCACCATGGGGTTCCGGGAGTTTGGGTAAACAGAACTTTAAACAAAGAACAGAAAACACAAACATTGGGGATCAGAGATTGTTAGAATATAGCCAATTTATCTAATATGCCCCTTTCAAGGTACTTTAAAAAGATTTTACAATGATCCTTTTTAATATTACAGGCACTGTCTACAGTGATGATGCCTGACAGCACCTGAAATACTCTATTACCCTGAGTGGGGTACCAGGTCTTCTTATGTTTTTTTTTTTTTTTTTTTTTTTCCCCAAGTCATTTTTATACTTAAGGACTCTAATGTTTTATATATATATATATAAAATCACATACGTATCATTGGTCAATGAATTCCTTGTAATAAAGATGACCTGGCAAAATTGAGGAAAGTTTGGGGTGAGGAATTGGGAATTCTCAAGTTACTTTTTTTTCTTTTGTACAAGGATTTTCCTCAGAAAGAAGGTGATTCTGAGTCCGGTTATATTTGTATATTAAGTATATATGTATTCTATATTGGTATCGATTTCTAACTTTTTATAATGGAAAATTTCAAACACATGTGTTGGTTTGAGTCTTTGATGTGGACCCCAGAAAACTGACTTCTTAAATTGAACCTGTTGTGAACCTTTGATTAGATTGATGAGCTTGCTCCAGTATGGCATAGGCCAGGGCGGGACTTAATCCCTTTCCTGGAGTCCTTTATAAATGAGGAATAAAAGCCACAGACACACAGAAAAAGACCACAGAGACAGAGAGAAGCCTCCAGAAGTTGAACGAATGCTAAACAGAGAAAAGCCACAGGAGGAGCATCCTGAAGCAGAACTAGCAACGAGGCCTGGAGGAGAGGGGAGAGATTGGCAGAGCCGCCATTGTGCCTTGCCACATGGCAGGAGTCCAGGATCACCAGCAACTGACCTCCAGGGAGAAAATTTCCCCTAATGCCTAGATTTGGACTGTAAGCATTGAGCCTAATACATCCCATTGTAAAAGCAAACCCACTTCTGATATATTGCTTCCAGCAGCATTTAGCAAACTAAAACAACACACAAAATAAACAGAATAGTATAATGAACTCCCATGTACCCATCAACCAGCATTAATGGTTAGCAACTCATGGCAAATCTGTTTTAGTTTATACTCTACTTTCCCTGCTCCCAGACATTATGATATTTCCAGTAGATATTTCATTGTGTATCTTTAAAAAAGATAAAAATGTTAAAAAAGCAGAAACACAACACCATTGTCACATTGAAAAACTCATTAAAATGATTCTTTAAAGGGAGTCAGCTCATGCTGCAGGGCAGTTAGTAACCACCCAGAGCTATCTAGAGCACCTGTTTGGGTGCTCCAGGAGACCAGAAGAGCATCCTGCAACATCCTTGAAAGAATGAAAGGAGGAGACCACCCATCTGCAGAGATTTGTGTGTAGAGCCCTCCAAGTCCCGGAGGCCAGTGCCCATCCTCTACTGGAGGCACAAGCTGCCCAGAGAGCTATTTCGAGGCTGGAATTGGAAGTTCCACTTCCCCAAAATGGGGGAGGAATAGACAATTGAGCACCAACTTCAGCTTCTGACTAGTAAATTTGGTGGGCTAAAGTATACTCCTAAGAACAGCTAAAGTTTAAACCTGTCCAAGTCAGAAAGAGGCTGGTAGCCACCATCTTAACTCTGCCCCTAGCACAAGGGGAAGCGGGACTGACTGAAAATCACAATGCTGGTAGGGACCAGCTTCTTTCCATCCAGATCAGATTGCAGCTCTAGCCTAAGCCCCAGGCCCACCTCCAGCAGGGGAGCTACGCCAGCCTCTCGCGGAAACTACAGGCCACGCCACAGAGGCTGGTGATCATCCTACTTTGACAGTGCAAGCCACCCCAGGAGCTATTCTGTGGCAGGAATTGGAAGCTCCATTTCCCCAAAACAGGAGAGGAAGAGATGGTTGGCCACAGATTTCAGTTACTGGTTGGTGGATTCAGGTGACTAAAGTATAACCCTAAAAACAGCTAAAGTTTGAACCTATCCAAATCTGAAAGAGGCCAGTAGCCATCATTTTGACTACGCCTCCAGCATGAGGGGAAGCTGGGCTGAATGAAAATCGCAGTGACAGTAGAGACCGATTTCTTACACCCACATGGGCCTGAGCCCGAGCCTAGGCTTCAGCCCTGCCTCCAGCAGGGAGGAAGCTGGAGGGCCCTGCACCAGCCTCTCCAGGCAACTGCAGATACGTTTGACTGGCACAGACTGAATAGTCGGAAGTCTACTGGGGCAACTGTGGTCATCTTGGACCTGCACGGCATAGAATGCTGCCCACACCTGCAGCTCCATCCCCACCCCAGGCAGGGGAGAAAGGGGCTTGAAGCTTCATTAGTCTCTCTACAGTCTAGGCCTGCATGGCTTGGATTATTACACACAGCTGTGGCTCTGTCCCTACACCTGGCAAAGGAGAAAGGTGGGAGAAGCTTCATCGGCCCAGGAGGAATGAGGGCAGCTTGAGCCTCCACAGCTTACAGCACCAACTACATCCTTGGCTCCTACCTCACAACTAGCAAGGGAGAAAGGGCAAGAAAATCCTAAACTAAAGAGAGAAACTGCACCTAGAATAAATACTCAAGTAAGCCAGATGCCAAGACACCAACAAAAAATTATGATCCACACCAAGAAACAGGAGTATATGGCCCAGTTAAAGGAACAAGATAAGCCTCCAGATGACATAAAGGAGTTTGAGACAACTAATCATAGATGTTCAAATAAATCTCCTCAATAAATTCAATGAGATGGCTAAAATGATTAAGGATATTAAGAAGACATTGGATGAGGACAAGGAAGAATTTCAACACATACATAGAAAAATAGCAGATCCTATGGAAATGAAAGGCACAATAAATGAAATTAAAAGTACACTGGAATAATATAATAGCAGATTTGTGGAGGCAGAAGAATGGATTGGTGAGCTTGAAGAAATGACCTCTGAAAGCGAACATACAAAAGAACAGATGAAGAAAAGAATGGAAAAAATTGTGCAAGGTCTCAGGGAACTAAATGACAGCAAGAGATGTGCAAGTGTACATGTCATGGAAAAGACAAAGGAGAAGATAAAGGAGAAGAGAAGAGAAAGGGAAAGGGACAGAAGGAATATTTGAAGAATAATGATAGAAAATTTCCCAACTCTATTGAAGGACATAGATACCCATGTCCAAGGAGCACAATGTACTCCCATCTGGATAAATCCAAATAGACCAGCTCTGAGACACATACTAATCAGAATGTCAAATGTCAAAGACAAAGAGAGAATTCTGAGAGCAGCAAAAGAAAAGCAATGCATAACACATAAGGGATACTCAATAAGATTAAGTGCCGATTTTTCATCAGAAATCATGGAAGCAAGAAGACAGTGGTATGATATATTTAAGATACTGCAAGAGAAAAAGTTCCAACCAAGAATTTTATATCTGGCAAGATTGTCTTTCAAAAATGAGGGTGAGTTTAGAAAATTCATAGATAAACAGAAACTGAGAGAGTTTATAACCAAGAGACTGGCTTTGCAGGAAATACCTAAGGGTTTGCTGCAGCCTGAAAAGACAGGATAGAGAGGCCTGGAAGAGAGTCAAGAAAAGAAGTTATATCAATAAAAGTAACTAAAGGTTGTCAAAAGAGTGGTGAAAATAAAATATAACAGATAAAACCCAAATATTCAGGAATAAACTTAATCAATGATGTAAATCACTTATATTCAGAAAACTATAAAAACTATAGTTTTAAAGGTATTTTTATTAGATAATTATGGTTCCATACAAGTTAACTATTAGCTTACTTGCTGCCATCAAAAGTAGATTGTCTTGGAGAGAAACCAAGGAAATACCTATGTCTAAGCCATTCTATGTTTATTTTCTTTCTCAATGATTGCAATTCCTGCATGAAAAAAATCACTTTTTCTCTTTCTACACTCATTTATATATTACAAAATGTGCAAAAAAAAAAATTAAATTTTGGGATAATCTTTTTTTTTTTTTTTTTTTTTAATTGTGGGTAAAAATCTAAATTTTCACAATACATACCAACATTTGCAAAATGATATATAAATATGTATGCATATATGTGCATTTGCTTACAAAAATGTTACTTATGTATATATATAAATATATTTTAAGAGGGCTTAGATACCCAAAATATTACACGGAACTCACTGGGATTCCCATGTTGCCCACCTCCCACACCTCCCACCACATCCCACACAAACATCTCCCACAAGTGTGGCCCACCACCCTCAATGAACTTACACATCCTGGAGCCTTGCCACCAACCATAGACCACAGTTCACACCGTAGACAACACTCTCTCCCACACAGTTCCGAGTGGTGTCTGCTGAGTTAAAATGGCCTATATCCGTTGCCACAAAGGTACTCAGGACAACCTCCAAATCCCAAAGAAGCCCCTGTATTTCAACTGCTCGTCCCCTCTCTGCCCCAAAAGTGTCTAGTGGCCACTGGCTCCACCTCATTGTTATAATTTCTTCCATTGCTAGAATCACCATATGTGTACAACAGAATACCATCAAGTCCACTCTAGTCCATAGTTCTTCCCCTAATCCTGAGGGGACTGGGATGGTGATGTCCACTCCAACTCCAAGTGAGAGAGGGCTTATATCCCATGGATATGGTGGGTGGGATGATCCTGCCTGCAGATGCAGACCCTCTCCATTCCCTGGGATGGCCATTGCCCATCGTTGTCTCCTCGCCAGGTGACTTGGATGAGTCCATTGAGCTGTAGGGTAGGAGTTGCAGCTCCACCGAGATTCCATGCACACCTGGCACATAGGTAGGCCAGAGGCTCCAGTCTCTGGAAGTATACCTAAAAACTTCTGCATCACATATAGGTTTGAATTGAAGGGACTGATGAACCATGTGCAGGGAGGACCCATTTCAGTCCAATTCTGTCACTCTCAGGAGCACAGATTCCAAAATAGAGCCCACTGATAAGGCATCAGTCTCTGGGTCAATCCCCACTTATATAGGACCTGGGTGTCTCCAGAGCTCTCAGGAGCCCCTCTGTGTGGGGTGATAGGCACTTAGATGTTCTATGAGCTCCTACTGAGGTGTGCATAAGAGTTACCTCTGGGATGACCTCCCGACTTTCTTTGAACTCTCTTAGCCACTTGAACTCATTTGTCTTTACCTTTTCCCCCTTTAATTCAAGGTCTTTTTCCAGTTGTGTTGCCAGTTGGCACTTGGTATTAATCCCTCGTTGCCAGGGAGGCTCATCCCCGGGAGTCATGTCCCACGTTGGGGGGAAGGTAATGCAATCATATGCTGAGTTTGGCTTAGAGAGAGGCCACATTTGAGTAACTACATTTTGTAATTCGCAGCAGGTTTTCATGTAAGTGGCTTAGGCTAGAAATAAGCATGTTAGCAAGCAAATTCTCCAGGACAGCCACTCCACTCCATGTCCTACACCTGCAGCCTGCTGGGAGTCCAGAGCAGAAAGCCCAATTCATCTGCCATTACTGCTGTGTGTGGAACCAGCATCTCTTGCAAATTTAAGACCCAATGAACTTCTGCATTAAGAAAGGAGCTTGGATTTTATGCAAACATCTGTCCAATGACATTTAACCTTATTCCATGTGCCAAAAAAGAAATAAATTAGGGCCAAATAAAAGGAACCATTATCCAAAGGAACCACTGTCTTTTTTAAAAAGAAAAAAATAGCTATTGTGACAAAATTCTAATAAAAAGACAAGGTCTTATTACTGAAAGCATTAACATTTAGACTTAGAAACATGCAATGACATGTCACAGAATGGAACAGCTCTCTTAAAGTTCATTCTATTGTCAAATCCTAGATTACAGTTGAATTCAGCTTCTCACCTCAAGAATGAAGATAAATGGTGGGCCTCTGCACAGTGTAACTTACAGTTTTAAAGAAAGTCTTGTTATTCTTTTTAAACTTTGTTCAACGTAGAATACTGGCTCTTCACCATGCAGCTTAAATTAGTTAATCCATGATAATCTCTCTTTCTCTCTCTCTTTCTTCATTAAGTTTAGAATAAAGTACTCTAAAACATTTCAATAAACCACAGCTTTGTTGATGTACATTTATGTCTATATTTGCATCTATGCATAAACATTTGAAATAAAAAACAATTGAAAGTTTGAATTTAATTCTTGGTTCAGTATTACTTTGTTTTTAGCATTCCTTCCTAAAATCTCCCATTTATAGAAATTATTTTATTTTTATAAACCACAATCTGATTTCTACCACTCTCTCTCAAAAAGAAAAAACAAACTGCTCTTTCAAATATAACTAACGACATTTTAATTACCAAATATAGTGACCTTTTTACCCTATTGCTAATTTTCATTGACCACTTCGGCATTTGAAACACTTGACCTGGAATTCTTACTTGAAACATTTTCCTTTTTTGCCCTTGCTTTTGCACATTGACTAAGGGCTTGGAGATCTGAACCAACTGACGAATAATCACATCGACATACTAGTTGTGTGACCTTCAACAAGTTACTTCACCTCTCTAACCCTGAATCCTCCACTCTACAATGCCCATTAAAATAAAGGTGATATAATGAGTCTTCAACAGGATAATATACGTAAAGTCGTTAGACCTGCTCCAGGCCCATGCAGCTCGTCCACACTGTTACCAGTGGTTCCTGGCGCTATTCCATTCTGGTTCTACCCCTCCTCCTGAGTTGCCTCCTTTCCTTTCCATACCCTAATTTATGAACTCACCCATTTCTGGCCATGCCTTCCTATTTCTTCACTTCAGTCTTACAGACATATTAACTGTCCAAAGGATTCAGTTACTAACTCCTATTAAAAAATGGCAGATATCATTCAAATTTTTCTTCAGCTACAATGGGACTTCCCTTACCTGTTACATTAAAATAGTTATGCAGCATTTTTAGATCATTCTTCATCTTTTTAGTTCCTAGTACTGCGCAGCACAAATATCATAAGTGTACACCAGTTTCCACTGCAATCTTTTTCTTCAAGGTTGTATGAGATTTCTTTTTATAGGAACCCAGCAGCTGATTTGAACAGAAAAATAAATGAACAACACATTTGTGGACAGAGGAAGTGGCGCCGGTCGGCAAAGAATGACATCATGGACAGCAAGATGACCTGATAGCATATGGAACAGGAGAATTCCTATCAAAATCTCAGGTTAGTACAACTGAACCAAGATACCTTAATTCCCAGGGACATAGGAGATGTGAGAGGAAACTGCACACGGCTGGGGGTGTACCAAGGGTGAATATGACTGTGTACCAGGAAAAAGTGACCTGCTAGGGAAGGGGGCTATGCAGTGTGATATCAGATTGTATATCGTGGACATTAGCAGCTTAATGCTTATGACAGTTGAAAAACTGCTGTGTGGTAGATGGTGAGGAGTACAATAAACTCATGAGCTTTGTTGATTCCTTGGCCACTGTCAAGAGGCTCTTACTGGGAGGAAGTTTTCAAATATGGGTCTTTAGTCTTATGTCTCTCCTCAAGAGCTGAATTTCCAAATAGATATTCTTTTTGTCTTGGCATTTCTCTCATTTATTTATTCCAGACACCCCAGAGTCCTCTTAAGCCATTCCTTGCTCTGCACATTCAATCAGTTGCCAAATCTTGTCAGTCTATTTCTCCTGGGTCTCCCTCAAAATCCTACTGCCACAGCCCTCACCCTGGTGCTTATTCTCCCTTACCCTCTTACTATAGCTGATGTGCTAGCTTCTGGATGGTTCCTTTCCCTCTGAACTTCTCAGGCTTGAATCTACCTTTTTAATGGCTGTCATGAGCCCAGAAACAAAATTCCAGTCAGACCACATCCCATTCAATGGTCTTTCCGCGGGCACCTGAAACGGGTTGAATAATATCCCTGCAAAGTTCATGTCCGGCTCAGAACGTGACCTTAAGGAAGGATGCATTATTTAAGATGAGGGATTCCTGCATCAGGTTGGGCCCTAAACCCAATGACCGGTGTCCTTTTAAGGAGACAATATGAGGACACAGACACCACGGGGTCAGAGGTTGGAGGGATGCAGCCGAAAGCCAAGAAACGTCAAGGATTGTCAGAAAACCCCAGAGATTAGGGAGAGACAAGGAAGGACTCTTCTGTAGAGCCTTTGGAGGGAGCTGGCCCTGACAACATCTTGCTTTTGGACCTCCAGCCTCCAGAACTGTGAGAGAATGAATTTCTGTTTTAAGCCATCCCATTTGTGGTCATTTCTAAGGCAGCCCTAAGAAACAAATATAGCAATGCTTTAGCAACCATCTCTGCCTGGCAAGTTAGCTTTCTAAGCTATGATCTCCAACTGTTTCCTGATCTTCTCTACTTAGTCCTTAATTTAATTCATTCAGTGCTTAGGTGTTAAGGGCCTATTGTGTGTTCAGGTTACAGCTGTGACAGACATGCAAATGCCCTGCTTTCATTCCACTTACATTACCAGCAGGGAGATTGGTGATGAAAGTGGGTGAAAATCCACAAACAGAACAGGGACGCCTGGCAGAGGATAATTGAAGAGCTGGGGTCCATTTTAGGTGGCGGGGAAAGCCTCTCCTCTCCCGAGCAGACATCGGAGCTAAGAACTGAATGAAAAGAGGAAGCCAAGCACCGGGAGGCTGGAAGGAGGACCCTGGCAGCAGAGCCCTGACGCTAACCAACCCAACATAGTAAAGACCCTACGCCAAACCTGACTTCTGGCTGAGTCATGCCTTTGTTTTGCAATGTTTACACATCACCCAGTTCTGTGCTAGTTTCTCTGCTCTAATTCTCTTTGTGGAAATACAATCCATCCTTCAAAGTCTCATTCAGATGCAACCCCACAGAGTTTCCTCTTTTCATCAAAACAGTGTCATCTCCTCCCTTCCTATAGACCTTGCCTCTTTCTTGGGACTTTGGTCACAGTCTATCATTCGTGCCCGCATTCGTGTACTGGACATATACTCTCTGGTGACCTGCAACTTTCCCGAGGACAAGATTTATAATAAATTATGTTTGTGTTCTCTGCAGGGTCTGGGGTAGAGTCTGCCTTAAACACAAGAGCTGTTCAGAAAATATTTGTGGAATTTTAGAAAGCTTACACTTTTACTTAAGCCTCAGACTACAATTTTTAAAAAGCTTAGTCTGCACTGATCCTAAACGCTCTAACTGCTTCACGCGGTGTACAGCGCCCTCCGCCATCTGGCTGCACCTCACCCTCTCCAGCCTCCCTCACTTCCACTAAGGTTTTAATTCTATGTCATCCCGCCATATGGAGCTATTTTCACTTCCAGTAACGAATCTTACTGTCACTCAGTGTTCTCCTTTGCGCACGTTATTCTGTCTACTTGGACTGACCCCCCACTCCCAGCTACCCGTCCCCACCCATTGCCTCCACCTGTGACGCGGACTAGGTCTTCCTGGGTGGCTTAAGCATCCTGTTCTGCAGGAAGCATTCCTTTAGTCTTCTGTGCAAATGTGGATTAGATGCCTGTCGTGTGCTATCAAACCCCTGTGTTTATCCCCATCACAGCACTGAAGTATAATGGCCTGTTTGCGTCTTCATTTATCCTACTGAACTAAAAGCTCTCTGAGGTAGAAAATGGACTCAACTCTCATTCTTCTATCCCCAGTGAGAACACAGCTCCTGGCACATAATCAATGTTCAATAAACACCTATTGAATGAAAGAATGAGCCAACCAACTGTGAGCTCCACAAGACCAGGGACTTAGTCTCTTTTCTTCTCCACTCTTTCCCTAATGTCTGGTCACTGCTCAATAAATATTGGTAAATAAATTAACACAATGTTACAAGCATCAACATCTATTTTGTTCCTTTTTTTTTTTTTCAAAATTGTGGTAGGTGCTAGGGGTTCATCAGGCTCCAGAGACAGGCTTCCCCGGATTATCTTTCCAAATCAGTAAGTAGGATATGGTGCTTTCTCTTCAGGAACTCATGATATTGGGAAATAAAGTACTTTAACATTTTTTTTTAAAAGAAAGCAATTTTATTGAGATATATTCAAACACCATACAATCAATCCAAAGTGTGCATTCAGTGCTTTTGGTATAATCACAGAGTTGTGCACTCATCCCTTCAATCAATAATAGAGCATTTTCATTATTCCAAGAAGAAAAACCTCCACCCCGTAGCAATCATCTCTCAATCCCTTTATCCTTTCCCTGTTATATATATCCACCAATTTAATTCTATATCTGTAAGTTTATTTATATTTACAATTTATATAAACAGAGCCAAAAATATGCAATACTTTGTGTCTGGTTTTGGTAACTTAGGATAATGTGCTCTCTCTCTCTTTTTTACAGTTGGCAAAAAATATTCATATATTACTGTTCACTACAATCCATAATTTGCTTGGGGTGCACTGTAGTTCAAATACCACCCTATTAACAATATCTTGTGGTATTAACGTACATTTGTTCTGGTACGTTAATACATTAACGTACATTCTCATATCTGCACTATTCACCACCCTCATCAGCTACAACAGGGTTCACTATGCTATTCAACCCCATGTTTCACCCTTTAACTTTTCTTCTAGTGACATACACATCCCTAAATGAAAAGCACATTAAAAGAATTATACACCACAATCAAGTGAGTTTTCTCCCAGGTAGGCAAGAATGGTTCAACACAAGAAAATCAATTAGTGCAATAAACCACATTGATAAATTGAAGAAGAAAAAACACGTGATCCTCTCAGTTGATACAGAAAAGGCATTTGACAAAACACATGACCTTTTCTTATTATTTCTCCTATTCCCATCACTCCCAAAGATAGGAATAGAAGGAAGCTTTCTCAATATGGTAAAGTGCATATATGAAAAATCGAAAGCTAGCATTGTACTCAATGGTGAAAGCTTTCCCACTGAGATCAGGAACAAGACAAGGATGCCCAATGCCACCACTGTTACTCATTATTGTGCTAGAGGTTCTAGCTAGAGCAATTAGGTAAAGAAATAAAAGGCACCCAAATAGGAAAGGAAGAAGAAAAATTTTCAATATTCACTGATGATATGATCCTATATCTAGAATCTCCTGAACAATCTACAACAAAGCTACAGGAACTATCAGACGAGTTTAATATACTTTTAAAAACACCAAGTTGATGGCATAAGTTGTCTATAAATAACTCATCACTTTTACTGATTTAAAAACAAAATAATGGAAAAAAACGTAGTACATGAGTTTAAACAAAACTGGACTTAGTTATTGTATATTAATGGGCAAATTGCCTTACATTCTGGAGTGTCAGTCAATGTAACTGAGGCTAATAATATGTTTTGGGTTTGGGGAAGACTACCTAGCTTTGTGTTTAGAATAATTACTTTAGAGTCTATTCTCTAAACACAAAAGGCAAAAGTGGAAATAGTAAGCATTTACTTCAGGATTTAAACACTCTGGTTTGACCATTTATTTCTGATGCTGGAATATATAAAGTATAAAGCTAATTAAAAATACAGTCCCTATCCTTTTATGAGCATGGTTGTTCTTGATAATAATTGAAATAGTCTCTATTTCTTATGGGTTATGTGCAGTTATTCAGTAAAACTTGCTACATAAATTATATAAGGCTGTTATGATGCAGAATTAACTACAGCATCTATACCAGGTCCTTTCCTAAACATTAATTATTCTTGAAGGAGAGAAAGCTTTTATGCATTCCTTGTTATTTGAAAATTGTCCTAAGTAAGAATATATAGTATTTCTAACTCTACTTTTCACTTTGTGATAATTCATCACTACAATCAGAAAATGAGAACATGGAGAACTGATGCTGTGATATAAGCATATACTTTACTATGACATTTATTAATTACTTTTCCAGTGTAACTGTCTGAACTATCCTTGGAAAGCCCCTTTGGATGCTTTGTGATGTCAACAGTGAATCCCATTCCCATAAAATGATCAGATTGCTCATCAAATCTGAATAATAAAATGGCATTGAGATGAATTACATTAACATTGGCAAGATAATAGTCAAGGTATTTTTAAAACATTTCTCTTTTTTGTAAGTCTGTTGTAAACTGAACATCTATGTTAAGAGGAAAAGAAAATTACCTGTAAATACATGTGCTTCCTATGTTGATAGGTATGAATCTTTGCGTAACAAGAAAAGTGAGCCAGGCGGGTTTGTAGAATGGGCTCTGGGCCATGGGTCAAAGGGGTGACCACCAGAAGGTCTGATTCAGCACAGTCATCAAGGAACATGGCATTCCTTTCGGCAATGTGCTATGACAAATGCAGCTATTTTAGTAATGTTACAAATTTAACTATTTGAAATTAAGTAAATGCACTTGATGAAATTAGTAGTATCAATTTGGGTTTAAGAGAAAACTGTCCTCTTCCTAGAGATAATGCTAATAGTTTGAATCTGGAAAGACTATATTTCAGATGCAAAATTCACTCCAGTACATGTATTGGCTTAACATATTGAACTATTGCCATTAATAAGGAGCTAAACTGAATCTCATTTTTCCCTGCAGTGACCAAGCTGTTGATAAGTCCACAATGAATTACAGTGAAGTAACAGTGGCTGAAGGACTCATAAACACAAATAAGTTTGTGCCTATTACCTAGAAAATCAAGTTAGATCTTTAAAACAATTGTCCCAAAGACTAAAAGGCATTAGGTAAGCATTAATTTTCTTTATTTTTTATAATTATTATGTTTTTATTTTTAAAGAAGCTTTAGATTACATAAATGTTGCATAACAAATATAAGGGATTCCCATATGCCCCACTCCCTCCCCTTCCCACACTTTCCCACACAACTTCCTTCATTAGTGTGGTACATTTATTACAATTGATGAACACATACTGAAGCATTGCTACTAACTGTGGATTATAGTTTACATTATAGTTTACACTTTGTCCCTCACAATTTTGAAAGTTATGACAAAAATACAATGGCCCGTATCCATCCCTGCAATGTCTTCCTCCGTGAAATGTGTTGTATGCCCTTGGCGTGGTGATGGCATACTGACTGTGTTGGCAGCTTGCAATCAAACAAGCAAATAAATTGCATTGAGCATCCAAACTTTAAGTGTGCCAGATCTGCTTCTGATTTGTAATCATTTATGAGGTCCCTTTAAGACAATTTTATGACATTTAAACAGCATTGGTTGGTCTATCCCAATTGCCCAAGGAGGAAACTGAGGGCAAGAAAATTTATTTGACTCAGCCCACATCACAGTCAAAAGAAAATCAGATTACTAGACTCCTTATTTATTTCTCCTTTCATTACTTTTATCATAGCCAACAGAGGTGGGAAAATAAATAAAGTAGAAATAGCTTTCAAAATATAAAACCCTCTTTAGATATTGTGGTCATCTTCTGCAAGGTGAAGTCCCTGTGGATACCTGGGTGCACAGTGAGATGGTCGAGAGAGAAGACGCAGGAAATCATCTGCCGGGTTCACATTGGCATTCTGCTTCCCTTTAGTTATGAGGACCTGGACAAGGATCTGAACCTGTCTTCCCTCATTTTCCTCATCTGTAAAATGGGAACACTACTGTACCTACCTCACAGGGTTGTTGTGATGAGCAAATTGCTTAATAAATGGGGAGCAGATACTGTGGAGTTGTCCACTGGTCTTCAACTGCGACTATGTCCCAGTGAGTCTTCCTTGTCAGGCCAGGACAGCCTGGGCATCACTGCATTTCCCAATCTGCTCAAAGCTAAATTATAGAGACAATTGAGATGAGGAAAGATTAATACACTCTCACAAGAGTCCTGAATTTAAATCTGAGCGAGGTGGGGAAAGAGGCAGCTTGCAGATGCCACATTTTGTGGATACAGATTTTGTCAGAGACAGCGTGCTGGTGGAGCTGGCAGCCGACACAGGGACTCCTCAGTTCAGCAAGGGGCTAGTGACAGTGCAAGGAGCAGCAGTTCCTGGGGAGATACCAATCTGTGGGATATTTTTGGACCTACTGGAAGCAAAGTCTGGTGTCTGTTTCCATCCTCTCAATGATTCTTTAATCCATTCTTTCTCTTTAAGCAATTCATAGTGGATTGGCTTCTTGAAAAAGAAACCATGGCTGAAAAAAATGTTCTTAAAATATGTTATGTTTTGGAATGTAGCAAATATGTCATGTTATGGAATGCTATCTTATTAATTTACTTTGGTAGACTATCCTACAGCAATATACTAGGTATGGCTAGGATGCATGAATTGACACCTTACTGTCCCAAAGTGATTAATGTGCCTCCCTAAGTGGAAAATTATACAAAGTGTTAAAAAAAAAAAAAGATATTAGAAATGGAATTATGTGCATGATCTTGACACCTTTTTATTAAAGGAACTGTATTTTCTATGTATGTAAGTTGTTTTATCTGAATGTTGGGCCAATATTTCCAGAGAGAGGGAAAAAGTAAAATAGAGAACGAGACAGAGATATTGAGAGAAAGAGAGGCATTATGGGCTTGGAGCTTCCTGGGAAAGCCATGATTCAGGAACATTGGAAAAGCCATGATTCAGGAATATTTCTTTGCTGATTTCTACCGCAGAACCTAAACTGTGACTCTTACCAGTTACTTATTCATAGGAGCAATGCATTCAAAGAAGAAAACCTATTTATGTCATCTGGAAACAAGAGGAAAACATTTTTATGGAAATCAAATTACTCTTGCCCGGTATACCCTCAACTTGTACTAGGTTTTGACAATAGTATTTCTACAGACCCTAGCTTCCATTAAAAATGAGCTCTCGTTAAAGCCCTTCTTTCCTTCTAGATTATGTTAAACTGAAAGAGTGTAGGTTTCAGCATTGCATTTAGAGAGCAGACAATTGCTTTAAGCTTCTAGGACTGCCCATCAGTGCCCCTCTTTCACCTCTTTCCCTGCTCCCTATATAATCACTCATTATTATTCTAATTCTCCAAACACTGCCATCATCACACGTTTCGTGTGGCTGTTTAATAAAACCAGTCATTATAAGCAAGTTAACATGTAAACATAAAAGGAATATTCTGGGTAATTAAAAAAAGTATGTAACAAAAAATTATTATCGTTTATAGGATATAAACTTTAATAAAGGCCTATCTATGGCCAACACAGAGTTTTCCTTCAGTTAATTTGAGTCTCTTCAGATGAAAAGTTGTGGGGAATGAATTCATTTGAATGCTGTATGATGCATGAAAAACCCATCGAGACTTTTTGTGTGTGTGTATGTGAGGTACCGGGGCCAGGAATTGAGCCTGGGCCCTCGTATGTGGAAAGCTGGTGCTCAACCACTGAGCCACATCCACTGCCCAAGGCTTTTAAGTAACTTTAGTGAAGCTGATGTTTCCAATGCACTCGAGAAGGGGCAGCCCCCCACCACCCACCAAGTAATTAGAGGCAGACTCTGGGGTCTTGTGCTTTGTATCCCATTGTCTTTATCTCCTACTGTCTAGTCTATCCCATCGGTAAATTCTTATCACCCCAAACCACAATAGCTTCCCTAGATAGAACTTGATCATCTCTTGGCCAAGACACTTTCAGTCTCATTTCTTCCCTCTTTAACCTATTTTCCACTTTGTCACTATAAGGATTATGATTTTTAATATTTGTAATCTTGTGACAACCAGAATAGGCACATATAGCTTTTAATTTTTTGTAACACTTTTTTGAATGATTAATATATTGAATGACTACTATTGTTCCATGTAATTGTCAAAATAATCTGAAGTAGGTATCTTTTAAAAAATTTTTAAACTCACCTATGGCCACACAAGTAAAAAATTCCAGATCCAGAATCTCAAACAAAATCAAGAAGGTTCTTGGTCAATAGCAATTGAAGAATGATATTTAACTTTGAGCTGATCGATGCCCTTAAAACTCCTGATTAATGAGATGAGGGGAGGTATTTTAGTTTCCTAGGCTGCTCAAGCAAATGCCATGAAAAATGTCATCTTAAACAGTGGGGATTTATTAGCTTATGATTGTGCAGCTAAAAGAAAGTCCAAATCAAGGCATCAGGAATGTAAGGCTTTCTTGCCAAAATCGGAGCCGGCTACAGGCAATCCTTGGTTCCTCTCACACATAGCAAGGCACATGGTGGTATCTCCTGGCCTCTCTGTTATCTTCTGGGTTTCCTTGATTTCCAGGCTCTTGCTTCCTGTAGCTCTCTGTCTAAATTTTATTCTCTTATAAAGGAATCCAGTAACAGGATTAAGACCTACCTTATTGAGATGGGAAACACCTTAACTGAAATAACCTCATCAAGGAATGGATTCAGTTTAAGAACATGTTTTTTCTGAGGTACATACAGCTTCAAACCACCACATGCTACCCTCTGGACTCTAAAAAGACACGTTCTTTCTATGTGCAAAATACATCCATTCTATCATATCCCAAAAGCTTCAAGTCATTTCAGAAACAATGCTTAGAACAAACTCTCTTCAAAATTAGTATGGATGTGGTCTGTCCTGATTCACAATCCTCCATCTGTGAACCTGGGAAACCTAGAGAACAAGTTATCTGCTTCCAATACACAATGGAGGGACAGGCAGAGGATGAACATTTTCATTACTATAGGGGTCATCGGTCCCAAACAATTCCTAAACCCAGCAGGGCACACTCCCTTAGATTTCAAGGTCTAAGAGTCATCTATGGAATGATGCCTTGTCTTCAACGCCTGACAGAGCGGCAGCCTCACCCCTTCCAAACACTTGCCCAGTGGCCATGCCCTCCCCAAAGTTCTCTGCCTTTCCTCCAATTTCCAACCCCACATTCATCATTTCCTTCTATGACCTTATTGAAAGTACCTTTAGTATCCATATTTCTACCAACAGTCCCCTCAAAACAAATCTAGGGCTTTTCAACAAAGCATCTCACAATTCTCCCAGCCTCTACCCATTACCCAATTCCAAAGCCATTTCCACATTTTTTGGTATTTGCAGTAGCAGCACCTCACTCTCCTGGTACCAAAAGCTGCTTTAGTTTCCTAGGCTGCTTAAGCAATTACCATGAAATAGATTGGCTTAAACAATGGGAATTTATTAGCTTCTGGTTTTGAGACTAAAAGGAAGTTCACATCAAGGCATCATCAGGGTGATGCTTTCTCCCTGAGACTAAACTGTAACTCTACCTCTGAAATACCTTGAGAATATGTACGTCGTGTGTTGTATCTTCTTAACATCATGAAAAGAGTAAGCTCTCTTTTGGTCTTTGCAATCTCTTTGCAGATTGCCTGTGGCACTCCTCATGGTGGTTGAATGCTACTTACACAATAATAAAGTTGTTTTTCCTTTCTCTTCTACTTTCGTGGAGAGATTTTCTGGGTTGGGAGATTTTGTTTTTAATTATATTTCCCTAATATGATGATGGCTGCAATTATTGTGAATATAATTGATACTCCTGAATTATATAATTGAAAGTGGATTAGATGGAGAATTTTAGGTTGCATATGTTACCTGAATAAAAATTTTAAAAGACCCATGGAATTGGAAAAAACAGTCAGAAACAAAACATACATAGGTTTCCTATATATCATCAAATACAATTGCTATTTGACCGCTAAAGCTTTTATTCACAATTCAGTTAAAAACTATTGCTTTATGAAGCAAAAAATGGAAAGTTTTCTTTATCACTGAATTTATTTAAAAGAATTGTTCTTACACATTTCAAATGCATCATAATAAAATAAAAATTACAGAATGATGTAGAAACACAATTAACAATCTTAACAAGCACTTGTAAATTATTAAGACTGAGGTTGATAATTATCACAACTTCACTTTTATCTTAGTTTAGTGGGTTTTTAAATTTTTTTTTTTTTACTTCTGGTGAGAAATCTGAGTGAAAATGAGAGGAGAAGAAAAGTAAAGGTGTTTGCTCAAAGCACAGTGGATCCTTATCAAACAGATGGTTTAAAATCTTTGCCTTAAGTCTACTGGAACTCAGCTTCCACCTGAAACACACTAGAATTTTAAGCATATATTAAAAATGGAGAACACTCACTAATAAGATGACAATTAATTCATATTGGCTCATGTTCCTCCCTGATTTTTCCTACCCATATGAATGATACAACTGTCCTCCAGCAAGTTGCTCAACCCAGGAATGTGAGTGCTGTACTTTTGAGCCACGCTCGCCACTTGAGACCAATTGAAAAGAGCAACTTCTGTTGATTCCCTATGCAAAAACATCTTAAATTCACCCGATATCCCTCTATTTCCACCTTAGCATTGTCAGCTCTCCTGCACTTCTATGTGGTCCACTCACCAGTCTCCCATTGAATCAAAGTATTCTTAATTTAAGTAGCACACAGAAACCAGCCAAAATGAAAACGAGCAAGTAATAGGCTTACAAAACTGCCTGCGGTAAAATGTTCAATACCTTTCTAATCCGCTTTTAAAAATTAGAATCTGGATTTCTTATTACCTGCAGTGCCCAATGTGATCTGCTTCCTGCCTCTATCTCCAACTTCACCCCATCACCCTCTTCCCAGAATAGAGCAAGCTCTTTTCCACTTCGGGGCTTCTGCTCTGGTTCACTAGGGATTCAGAATGCCCTTTACCCACTCTTTGCAAACCTTGGCCCTGCTTATCTGTCAGGGCATAGCCTCAATTACTTCTCCTTTGCGAGTCTCTCTTGACCACAAATCAAAACCACTCCTCTCCCTTCAAGCCCCTGATATTCTTTATCTACTTTGCTTCCTGATGGCTTTTCAGAACTTGTAGTTTATGCAAATGTTTTTGTTTACTTGTTCATTCTTTGTCTGCCATAGTAGGCAGATACCCTGCTTTACTGACAACACTGTACCCAGCCCCTCTACCTGCCTTCACCTAGCAGGTCTCAATTCATATCGTTAAATGAAGGGATGAATGATAATGGGTCTCTGCTTTCCTCTGCTTTATTTTTCAAAGGAGAGGGGCCTTCTTATATCACTGCTATCTCTTATGTCCCCCAAAGCATGAAAAATTCTGAGAAATGCCTGTTCTGATTGCATCATTGACTCAGGGAAAGCAAAGATTTCTAGCCAGGTGTGAACTGAGGGAAGTGGGCTGTGCACTTCACTTCCTGCTAACAGATAGTAAGAATGGCAGAAAAAACACTTTGGTGCTGTCTTTATCTCACTCAAAAGTAATCTGCACTGCAGAGTTCTCTAAAAAACCTCATCAATCTACCCTACATTCAGAGCACATGTTACAGCTACTGTAAAACACCGTGCAGGAAAATATAAAATAAAAGAGCTTGTTCTGTTCTTGCTCTCCCTCTTGGAGAAATGCTGACTTTTATACATTTGACAGTATACTCCTGCTGCTTTCCAAACAGCCTAGCACCACTGAAGTGAGAAACCTTCTTAGTTTGCATGGCATAGCCGGTAAGAACTTGGATTTTTTTCTCAATGTCTTTCAGAATCTTTCTCTAACCCCAAGGCCTCCAGTTTTTACAATATTGTAATTTAAATGTGAGTTTCTTTTCACAGCCTAAAGGTTTGCAAAATAAATCGAATGTGCATTTTTTAAAAAAACACTTTTCCAAAAAGAGTTTGTAGCAAAAAGTAAAGGATATGCCCTGAAATTGCTCAGTAATCATTTCAAAAATGTTTATATTTAAACTCATGTTTTGAAAGACAAATACAAAATATATTCAATAAACTTTGGTCATAAATCTTCATTCACATTAATGGGTTACTAAAAATACAGAATATCGGTAAGCGGCTGTGGCTCAATCGGTGGGGCTCCCGTTTGCCATATGGGAGGCCCCGGGTTCGGTTCCCGGGGCCTCCTGGTGGGGGCGGGCCCGCCCGCGCGGCGTGGTTGGCTGGCCCAGCGAGCGCAGGCGGCAGGGGGGGTATAAATGAATAAATAAATAAAAATCTTTGAAAAAAAAAATACAGAATATCATTTCAGTTTCCATTATATCAGAATAATAAGGCTTTACTGTTTTACATAAATTTGATATTAGGAGCATCTTCCCATCTAGGAACAAAACATAAATGACATAATAATATAAGAATGTTGAAACATGAAGTAACGAGAAATTTTATTGCTCATTTATAATAAATTGCTCACTTTGATGATTTTATGAAATAATATTTAATTGATTCTCTATAATATTTTATGAAACTAAAAAGATTTTTATCACCTGGTGATCAGTAATAAAACTACAACTGTTAACATTGGATCATTATATGTACTTAACTTCCATTGTCTACTATACCAGCCTCATGAATGGGTCTTTACTCCCACTTTGAAGTAGAACAAAGGGAGGCTTCAGTAGGTTGAGTGAACTGTCCAGGGTCACAGGAATGGACAGTGGCTTACCAGACACCAAGCTCCATGATCTTAGAATGGCATTTTGAGACTTCCAAAAACAACATCACATTCACGCAAGTTAAATTAATGACCTATATCTGAAAGCAGCAGTATTTAGTCTTCAATGACCATTATTTAAAGCACCAATGCAAGAGGAAAAGTCAACAAAAGTGAGCACTAGTAAAAGGAAAAAAACGACAGGACTAGAGAGAGGGCATGCCAGTATTTAATATTTGAAAATAAATATTGCTATTAATCCCTCAACCTTTTCCGACCACTCCCTGTTGAATAGGGATAAGTAGCAAATAGAAAATGATATCTAAATTTGGTTTTCCCAATCATAACTCAAAAGACACGTACGAAGCAAAGCCCAGGCTTATAAATGATCCCTTCTGTTTCCATCTCCTCGCTGCTAAAGCACATACCTTGCAATGGGCTAGCTTAAACAATGCGGATTTATTGGCTCATGGTTTTGAGGCTGGAAGTCCAGACTCAAGGGCTCATGAAGGCAGTGCTTTCGCCCTGAAGACTGTGCTGTTCTGGGGCTGGCTGCCGGCGATCCTTGGTCCTTGGATTTTTGTCGCAGTCTCTTCTGGCTTCTGGGTTCCGTTGACTTCCAGCTTCCGGCAGCTCCTTGTGGCTTTCTCTGTGTCTGAATGTCATTCGGCTTAAAAACAACTCCAGTAAAAGGATTAAGACCGACCTGATGCAGTTGGGCCACACCTTACCTGAAGCAGGCGCATGGAAAGTACTATTTCCAGTGGGTTCACATCCCAGGAATGGATTAAGATTGAGAACACGTTTTTCAGGGGTACATAGAAAGGAATCACAGAAGAGCTTATAAAATTCCACCTCTAAAAATTCCACAGCTCTACTGTGATTCCTTTCTTGATCTTTTGGACTGTCTAATTTATTCCTTTGGAATCAAGTTTCTAGTAAGGGGAAAAATGCAAACTTATATCTCTTTATAAAGGCTTTCCAAACCATAAACTTCTTTATAAATACATAATAGTCACACCTTGAAAATATGCATAACTCTTTGATATGATCATATTATGTATGTATGCTTACATAAATTAGATTTCTTCCTGGTTTGCTAGCAATCAGTTAATTGTTTTCATGTTTACTCTACTCATACCTTTTGTCTCATCTTTTAGTTCTCAAGAATCCAAATTGGTAGGCTAATT
>JAKSZT010053830.1:27103441-27163199 GCA_026826555.1 Tolypeutes matacus | reverse complement strand
TGGGATGGTGATGTCCACTCCAACTCCAAGTGAGAGAGGGCTTATATGCCATGGATATGGTGGGTGGGATGATCCTGCCTGCAGATGCAGGCCCTCTCCATTCCCTGGGATGGCCATTGCCCATCGTTGTCTCCTCACCAGGTGACTTGGATGAGTCCATTGAGCTGTAGGGTAGGAGTTGCAGCTCCACCTAGATTTCATGCACACCTGGCACATAGGTAGGCGGGAGGCTCCAGTCTCTGGAAGTATACCTAAAAACTCCAGCATCACATATAGGTTTGAATAGAAGGGTCTGATGAACCATGTGTAGGGAGGACTTATTTGAGTCCAATTCTGTCACTCTCAGGAGCACAGATTACAAAATAGAACCCACTGATAAGGCCAATTTCTTTTAATGACCAAAGTGGCCCACGTCTCTGTTCTGCCAGCTGTCTGCCCACCTTCTGCAGGTCAGAAGAGATTTAAGGGGTCTAACCTCAGTAAACCAGTCTCGCTGTTAAACTGCTCCAACTGGTCATTCCACGTTGCTTCCCTCCTGCGTGTTGCACAGCACGACTGCCAAAGGGCAATAAAGCCCTTTCTTGCTTGGTGGGTCTTGACCATACACTAACGAGCTATAGACTAACTCCTATAAACGCGTCTTGCCAAGCTCTGTGCATTGACCCCTCAATAAACGGGTGGTCTTGCTGACGTGTACTGGTAAACCAGCATTGAAGCCCTTCAAAGAACAGATTCTGGGTAGTAAAGATCTTGCTTGAGAAAGTGCATTCATGTCTTCGGATCACCAATACAGTTAGTGTACTGACAGTGCCCAAGTAAAAGATTAAAGGAGCTGACCAAATGCTCCAACGCAGCTGGGCATTCTGAAAGAATCCCTAAATTCATCCCCAAAGGACCTAATATCTCCTTTCATACCTACGATAACTTCACGAGACCAAGGACTTGGGTTATTATTTCACAGAAAAGAGTGCTGAAGCCCTTTCCCCAGTTGTAGCCTTGCACACAACGACTGTTTCATTTATTATTTTAAAAAACACTTTTATGATTATAAAATTATCGCATAGTCATTGTAAAAAATTGGAAAAATAGCAAATGAGGAATAAAATAAAATCTTCCTTAATAAGCCCAACACAGTTAACATTCTCATGTTTATTTATATGTATACATTTTCTTATGAACTTGAGATTATATATTTTATTCATTTATTGATGTTTCTTGAAAAAATTCTGAAAGCCATAACTATTTTTGAGAACCTGATATTTAATAGATGCAGATGACACCTACTCAATTTCAGCAATCTACTTTTAAGTGATTTGCTAGAGCAATATCTTTGTAAAGAAATCTTTGTCTTAACTATGACTATCTCTTTCTGATACATTCCAGGAATAGAAATAGTGGATTAAAAGATACTTCTACTATAAAAGGTACTATCTACTTTTAACTGATTTGCTGCAGCAATATATTTGTAAAGAAATCTTTGTCTTAACTGTGACTATTTCTTCCTGATACATTCCAGGAATAGAAATAGTGGATTAAAAGGTATGTGCATGCTTATTACAAGTGTTGATATTTATTGACAGAGTACCCTTATAAAAGGTGAAAAAATACACTTCCACTACAATTGTATGGAATTGCCAACCGTGCTTGTCTTTACTATTTTAAACCTTTGCTAATTTGATAAGTACAAATAACAGTAAGTTGTTTGCACATTTTTAATTATATATGAGAATAAGCATTTCTTGGCCACTTATGATCCTCTTCTGTACATTTGTTTCCATGGCTTTTCTCCATTCTTCTTTAGAATATTTTCAGCTTTGAGGCAGGTTAGTACAGGGAAATGAGAAGACAAGCCACAACATGGCCGACAGACGACATGGCCTCGAGTCTCCACTGAGTCCTTGACCTTGACCTTGAGGTCCCATTGGGACTCTTTCCAGGGCCAAGGGGAGGCCCCAGGTATTCTAAACAGGCCTTACCATTGGCCCCCAGCATCAGTGGGGTAACCAATACCAGCTGGGGCCCCTCCCCTTAGCATTCTCAAGGGGAGGAATAATTAGTAGCTTAAAAGGTGACCACACAGGTCAAATCCTGCTCTTTCTGCCTGGAGGAGCCCACAGCAAATCTCAGTGTGTATTTCCATCCTTCTCTCCTATTTCTCAGCAAGCTTTGTTCTTTTCCCCCATTTGTCAATAAATTATTTTTACTGGCCTAACTAAACTGGCATGTTCTTAAATTCTTTTATGCAACATAGCCTAGAACCTAGAGGAATCCAGCACTTCTCCAGTTTCATTTGGTGAGCCAGCCAGGAGGTCTAGAGGCAGGTAACCCTCCCCAACCCTGGGGAGTTTTAATTAAGGCCGGTCTGTGCCCTCTTTTGGTTCTGCCATTCTAAAGAGGTTCCTGAATAGGCTCCCACAGGATTTCTAACTCCCTCTTCAGAGGTGGTAGGCTCGAGCGCCCATGCCATGTAGATCCAAGGAAGTTCTGGGTGCTGGGTGAAATCCTTTGAGACCTGACTGGGCATGTGGCCTGAGTAGAGCAGGAGTCCGCCAGGAGTCTAGCAGGCCCTCTCTGTGAGTTCAAAATGGCTGTCACCTGTTGTCTTGTTTCCTTAGACCTCTAGTTAACTCCTTTTAATTAGAAGTGCCTTTGATCTTCCCAATACTGCTGTCCTCATTTTGGGTCTGTGAGATGTTTTAGAATGCCTTAGAAACTGAAAACGCATTTGTTGGTGAGGCCTGAGTCCCATCCTCGGTAGTGCCCCGAGGCTTTGCTCCTTCTCAGCCCTGGGAAGGCCCTGAGATTGCCTTGGGAGTCCCTGAGGCTGCTTCCTGGCAAGTCACAGGACAATTAGTCTCTAGTTTTTTTAATGGGCTTTTAATGTTGGCTTTACCTGCAGACCTTGGACCATGGGAGTTGCCATGAAGTGAGCTCACTCTTGACTAACTACTAAGACCTCTCCAAAGTAGGCAAAAGAAATGTCCCTAGTCAGTCCCTTTCCTAGTGGGAAATCCTGGCTTGGGGGTTAAGGTCTGGGAACCGGACCAGATGCCCCCAAGACTTCTAAGGCTCTAGAGACACCCAGAGACCTGAAGCTCCCAATTGCCAGAATGTGGGCACAGCAAGTAGGGCTCCTGACCTCCACCACGCTGGCTCAGCGAGCAATCTGTTCAACCAGGTCTAGCTGTGGGATGCCACCAAGTCTGACAAATGCATTTTTCCTCCCCTAGGATAGTGGATGCTCTTCCAGCATTCCAACAGACTCCCCATTGGGGACCTTCTCTGAATCTGGGACGACCTGCCTACTGATAGTCTAAGAAGGAAGAGGTTAATCTTTTCCTGCCATACCACATGGCCACAATATGGCCAAAAGTGGCCTCTACATGGGACCCGGAAAGCCAGTTAAATCTGTGTAAGAGAGAAGGAGGGGACAGGCAGATCTGAGGGGCAGAGACCACATGGTCATGTCTCCTTAAAAGGGATGAGGACATGCACTACCAAACCGGTCAATTTTAAATAAGCTCAGGGAAGTTACTCAGAGGCAGAACCTAGAAACCCAGCCTTATTTCAAGAAAGCTGGTAGAGGCAATAAAAATATCCTCTTGTAGATCTTAACTCTAGAGAAGGACAGATCCTCTTAGGAAATCCAGTCTGCCTCAGATGTCCATAGAAAGCTGCAGAAACTTTCCCTGGGCCCCAGGGCTTCTATTAACTCCCTTTTAGAAACAGTCTTCACAGTTTTCAACAATGGAAACCACACTGCCAAGATGGGGAAGGTAAGGAGAGGAGGGTGCAGGGCTGGGACAGGCTCACCTTTTAACAGCCACCATTAAAGGCACCGTCACCTCAGGGCTGCCTGAATCCAGGATCCATGTCAGCAGGAACCTGGCCCCAAGCTGCCTCCCCACCCGGACCTCTGGGGCCTTGCCCAGGGAGGACGGAAGGGGCCTGAAGCCACACGTGAACCATCAACCAGGAGGCATCAGGTGAGCCTTGACATGGCAGGTAAGATTGTTATTTCTTGATTAACATGGGAGCCAATCACTCGGTCCTGGCCTGTGCTCCGGACCTCTCTAAGCTTGGTTGTTCCTAAAGAGGGGAGTGAGTGGGCAATCAAGGTCTAGGCCATTACTAAACCTCTCCCCTATAGAACAAGGTTCTCCTCATGTGCCATCAGTTATGACTAGAAGGCTCCTGGCTTTCCTACCTCCCTGCCTATTCCTTTGTAACACTCCAATCCTTCTAGTGAAAAAGGCTTGCAGGGTTTTACCCCTTGCCAGGAGGTAGCTAATAGAATGCAGCCCCCAGAGCAGCCCTAATTTGTGTCTCGTCAGGGACAGGGCTTCTCTGGACCCCTTAGTTCCATACCTAGCAGGTGCTCAGGGATTTTCCTGGAAGAACGAAGCTGGAGGGTCCTGCATGAGGTTTCTGCTGTGGACGGACACTGGGAGCTTTGCATCCAGGTGATTCTATAAGCAGACCTTTCCCTAGCCTAAGCTAAGTATGTAAAATTCTCTCTTCTGTCCTAATCTGTGTTTGCTTTAACTTTGTTAGTCTGCTCGTGCCTACGAACTCGTAAATCAGATTTAGGGTTCACCTGTTACAAATTGGATACTGGTGAAAGGTAACCTAAAAATGAGTCTTTAAATGTCAATACTATCATGCAATTGAATTTGATGTATAAAAGAAATCACAAGTTGAATTAATTCAGCTGCTGAAAAAGCAGAAAATTTAACAAACTTGTTACTAATAAAATGGTTTTAGATGCTTAATTAATAAACAGAAGTGCCAACTTGTTTTTAAGTGGAAACTTATTAGAAACAAGGGTTAAGATCATTATATGGTTGTCTTTATATTATAAAATAGCAGAAGGCTAATATCTGAAATTGCTATAACTGGGTGGAAGTAGCCTAGAATCTACTATTGTGATGATAATTCTAAACTAAATTTACCTTTTTTTATGGCTACTTCAGGTCTAGCTACTGCTGCTATAGTAATGACAATTATAAACTAAACTTACCTTTGATTATGGTTATTTTGTAACTAGCTTCACTTGGCCCTTAGACTTCAGCTATTGTGATGTTAATTATAAACTGAGTTTGCCTTTGTTCCTGGTTACTTCAGGTTTAGCCTCACCCCTTGACTTTGCTTATGGTTATTTCATGACAACTTTTGCCCCCCTGGCTCAAGGGAAAGCAAATTTAAGACACCCGTGTCTCCTGTCTGTCCATTGGTGTTAGTGGCCCTGCTTTCTCTCATGACTCCAGGTGTTTGCTACCTGGTGGAATTCTTGGCCCTCAGGGTTGGACGTCCACTCTTCCAGTCCAGCGGCCGAAGACTGGGGAGGGGGGCCTCCCACCTAAAATGCTGATGTTCCTAAAAGCAGCAAGTCATGAGAGAAGCCAGTTTCCCTGAGGCTTCAATGAACTCAGAGAGAATATACTGGAATTAGTGTTGCTCATCCAAGATCTGTCAAAGTCAAAATGGGAAAGAAGCAGAGCTCTAAAGTAAAGGAAAATGTTGTAAATTGTATTTTAAAGCATTGGGAACAATTTGGTTATAAGCAAATAATTAAGAGGATGGAAATTCTTGTGCAAAACTGCATGGTCATAGCACAAATGAGATTAATTAGAAATAGCCTTCAAAGAAATATTTTAAATGTTATTTTACAGTTAAACTTATTAGAACGCAAATTATAAGTAACATCAGTGAGTTGTGTGTTTGTCTAACTCTCTATTTGTGTCTGCCTATTTACTCAGTGTATACTTTCATACATCAGTATGGTAATGTCAAATTAACAAATGAAAATTCTTAAAAGAGTTCTGTTCAAGCTGTTAAATTAAAAATGTGGTTATACATGTGAATGAATATTCCTAGAGTCCAAATCAGGCTGAGCAGGATGGAAGGGTGGGTCATATAGAAATCTGAATATAAAAACTGTTGGGAAAGGGATAAAGCTTTTCCTGAGCTCTTTGACCTACCCAGCCCCTAGGGCCTTCTCTCTGCAAGAGCTCTGAGGCCGGGGCTAAGTGTGACAGATTAAAACTCTATCTTCTAGGCTGGGGAAATAAGAAGCAGTTTGCCCTGTAATTCCCTCTAATTAAACCTTTTACTAGCCTTTAATTAAGGGTTGTTAATAATCTAATTGTCAAATTTCAGTTGGAAAAGGAAAAGTCCTTGAAAGCTATGGGAAGATCTTTTAAAACAAATTAAAAAAAAAATAAAAATAAAAATAAAAATAAAAATAAATAAATAAAACAAATTAAACAATTATGATTATTCCAGAACCCAGCAGTCAGTATGCTTTAAAGATTATTCAGAGTTTTAGAATTTTATTAGAGAAGAGGTTTTATCCTCCTGTAAAGGAAGGAAAAAAGAACATTCCTTGCATAAACTATAATGGTTTCAATTTTATTTAGTTTGGGTGTAATCTCCCTAGGCTTATAGAATACCAATAAAATAAATTAGCATTATATGTATTAAATCTTTAAGATGACAAAAGTTGTAAGTTCATGTTTAATGAAATTAAGTTAAAGAAGGAAACGTAGACCTACCCTCTCTTAAATGGATAAAGTAAATTTCATTGTTTGTTAATTGTAATTTAATTAGCTTATTTTAAGATAAATTAACCAGTCTATGTGGTTATGGGTAATTATAAGGAGTTGGTAAAAGCATCTTCTAAACTGAAGCATTTAGATGGCTAACTCCAGGAAGCCATTATTAATTAGAAATAAAATTTTTCTAAAACAAAAAATAACTTCAATACAGGGAAACCTGTCAGAGGCCAGCTCAATCTGCATATTAAAGTGGTGGTAAGGAAGGATAACCTTGATTCCATTGGGAATCTTCGGTTTTCATAAAATAATGACAAAGGTAGTTTTTCCTGTACTGCTAAAGTAAAATACTTGTTAATTAATGTCATCATGGTAAAGGCATAAAAGTAAAAGCAAGGTACTGAAATAGTCAAGTTCATTTGATACGTTATACATTGCACTGGAAATGTTTAGAAAGTGTGTAAAGACTAAGAGATAGAATTCAGTATTGTCAGACTCTTGTACATTCAAACCAGGCCTTCAACACACTACATTTTACCTCTCCACTTGAGTTATCAGCCAGGTGGGTCACTGACCCCTAAAACAATAAAAGTATCTGCTACTTCTCTGAACATGCACCTGAAGGAGAGAGCACGTTGTAGTTTCAGACTCCTGCAGCAGCCGGCGATGGCTCAATAGGACCAGATGTATGACGGGCATTGCCTCCAGAAGGGCACTATGCACCAGGCTGGTGAAACACTACAGCCGTCTCTCTCTCGTCTCTCTCGAGGATCAACGGTGCTGCAGCATGCCAGCTGTGTGGAGGACATACCGAGTAGAACAATGCTCACCAGAGTAATGTGAGTAAAACTTAAACACAATTGGCATAACGGCCTGCTACCATGGAGAGAGAACATGTGTGGTATATTACAAACCTGGAGCTTAGCTCTATCAACTGCAGCTTCAAGAGGAACTTGTGTGTTGATTAGCATTGAGTACTGTACCTATATGCCTGGTGATTAGGATGATATCTTTTCTTTTCTAGATCATATGCAGAGGGATATTGAGCATGTTAATATTCTGATAAACTTAATTCATTTTCTAAGTAGTTAATGAACATGCCTATAAGATAAAGGAAAGACTCTCTTAAGTCCTGTCTTTGTTTTGCTTGCCATATGCCTGTCTTGTTGTTGCCTATCCTGTCTTTGTGAGTTTATGTCTAGGGCAGTGCCTCTCTTCATACCTCTCCTACTTGTCCTAGGCATAGCCACCACTGTGGGAACTGGGGTTGGCAGTTTCTACCAAACCCAGCAGGTCTACCACAATCTCTCCCTAGAGTTAACCAACAGCATAAAAGAGCTCACGGAAGAATGCTGTTTCCCATCAACTTTGGGAGGATGCAGCCTCTGAAGGCACCTGGCCTTTCTCACTCTCGTGGTCGAGTATGTCATGGCTGACCCCTTTTGGGGCCTGCCTACCACCATCTTCTTTATCCTGTTAGTGGAGCCATGTATCTTCAAAATTTTAATTAAGTTTATTTCTTACAGAATCAACACATTATTAGTTATATGGGGATTCCACCCAGTTCCAACCAGGCTGCTGGACCTGTTTTCCCTCAACAACAATAGAATAGTGAGACAGATCTACACCCTGTCAGGCAGGGACTACTGCCCTAACCAGCAGGAAGTTACCACAGGAGAATGACCATCGCCCCTCAGCACCCCCTTAAGAATAACGGTGTGAAGTCTCTGAAGGGGAGTTGAGGCAGTTCAGTGCAGGAAAACGGGAAGACGAGCCACAACATGGCCGACAGACAACAACATGACATTGAGACCCTGCTGAGAACTTGACCTTAACCTTGCGGGCCCAGTTGGGACTCTTTCTGGGGCCAAGGGGAGGCCTCAGATATTCCAAACAGGCCTCGCCACTGGCCCCCCCCATTGGTGGGGTAACCAATAGTAGCTGGGGTCCCTCCCCTTAGCATTGTCAAGGGGAGGAATAATTAATAGCTTAAAAGGTGACCACACAAACCCAAAGCCCACTCTCTCTGCCTAGAGGAGCCCACAGCAAATCTCGGTGAGTATATAGGTCCTTCTCTCCCATTTCTCAGCAAGCTTTGTTCTTTTCCCCCATTTCTCAATACAGTCTGTACTGACATGACTAAACTGGCGTGTTCGTAAATTCTTTTATGCAACATAGCCAAGAACCTAGAGGAATCCAACACCTCCCCAGCTTCAGTTTTCTTTACGGATTTGTCATAGTCCTGGAATATAGATTGTGAACATTTTTCCCAATTAACTGTTTGCTTATAAGGTGATTTCAGTTTTCATTTTCTAACCTATGTGGGCAAATTCATTGGCATTTATTCTGATTGTTCCTTTCTATTGCTTTTAATGGTTAGAAAGTCTTTCCCAATACTGAGATCAAATATATAGACATTTTTAAGTGCTTTTATTTTGTTTTGTTTTTACATTTAACTTTTAGAATCATCTGGAATTATATTGGCTAATTGGGGAAAACAAAGATAATAGGCCAGAACTATTTATTTCTTAAGCCATCATTTGTATACTCATCTGAAGAACCACATTTATATTGTTTTTCTGCTGTGTTTCAGTTATATTGCGTAAGCTCTTATAGTATAGATACACTATCATATATATCATCACTTTAAAATATCATATAGGATATGTGTCCTCATTCTATTTACTAAATATTTTATGTTAGCTCTTCTATTCTACTTGACATTTCATGAGAATTTAAAATCACTTTATAATATTAAAGACAAGTCATTGAAATTTCAATGGTATTAAACATATCCATTACTTTGGGGTAATTAATGGCTATATATTTTGTACCTTTAAAGCTAGGAAGGCAAATTAATTCTATAATCATTTGATTTTTTAATCCCATAATAAAACAAATTAACTTTCCTTTTATTTGTTATATAATCTCTGCACATTCCCTATTAAGATCACTTTTAAGGATATATAAGGAAATTCATTTAATATGTAGCTTTAAATACTAATTATATTCTGACAATATTTGAAATTATATCTCAAAACTCAACCTTTCCACTGAATTAGAGATTCACATCCATTGGCTGATCCAATATTGTTACTTGGAAATCAATTGTCCATCTAAATCTAAATCAAGACAATCTTATTCTCTCCCCAGCTGCTCAAATAACATTTACCTCCTTAAGGGGTCTTCCTTGACCATCTGAGATAAATAATATGCCAACTCTACACCACCCATTGTTATTAATTTTATCCTTTTATTCTGCTTTAGTTTTCATTAGAGTAATTTATATTATCTAAAATTAAACTGTGTATCTATCCACTTATTAGCTGCCTTCCCCCCACTCTCACCCCCACACACATATGTGCTACTTGAGGGTAAGGACTTTGCCTTTCATATTTACTTCTATAGTTCCAGGCAACTCGTAACACTGCCTGGAACACTGAATGGCACAAAAGAGAAAATGAGGTCTTGAAATTTACTTGTCATTGTTTGCATAGTATTTTTTCATTTTATTTCTTTAACAAATACCTGCTTATGTCAAGATGAACTACCAATATGTTGCATAATTTGTTTTCAAATGTTCACCTTCCGTGTTTTATGAGGTATAATGGGTTTTCTCATCGTTGGTCTTTAGGTTTTTCAATTAACATATGAAAACATTGGTCAATACTTAAAATTTTAGCTAATAATTCTTTCTTTTGTAAACTTATTTTGCTGGCTAGAACTTCTAGAATTGTCTTAATGAAACCAAAATAAGAGTATATTGAATTTGGATTTTGTTTAATTTCTTATTGAGTAAATTGAAGAGTTCTTGATGTTCTAAGAGCCTTAATTTCTATATATATATAGGAATGTCATTATGTTCCATGTTATGTCTTTTACTCATGTCAGGACAAATTTTTACTAATTACACAATGTGCATTATGAATGCTCTTCAAAGTCTCTCTGAACAAGTTTCTAGATTTTCTCTGGCCAGATTGTGTTTGTGTTTTGCCAAAAATTTATACTGTATTCATTCCTGTCACGTTTTTCCTCAAAATACTAAATTGAGCTCTTAATACTTTTTTATCTATGTTTGGACAGCTGTCTGTTTATAGCTTGTTATTAAGAGGAACATGATCCAGAAAGTTCAATATCTACATTTTGTTTTAGTTGCATTTAAAATACAGATTTTAAAAGTAGATCTTAGGTAACATTTTAAATTATTTATTTATAAGACTTTTGAGCTAAATGCCCCTGAAATTCAAGTCAATAAAAACTGCCGTAACTCAGTAAATAAATGAGTGCTTACAGATTAAACTACTTATGGCTCTTTGATGGTAGTCCATCCAGTTATGGTGAAATATTGATTCCTTACCATTGTAGCAGAGAGAAACTGCAATATATGTATTGTCCAGCTCCTAAAAAATGTTAATTTACAGGGAAGTGGCTGTGGCTCAATCAGTAGGGCTCCCGTTTACCATATGGGAGGCCCCGGGTTCGGTTCCCGGGGCCTCCTGGTGAAGGCAAGCCTGCCCGCACGGCATGGTTAGCTGACCCAGCAAGCACAAGCAGCAAGGGGGGGATAAATGAATAAATAAATAAAATCTTAAAAAAAAAAATGTTAATTTACATGTCCATAAGAATACATCAATTCTAAAGTTATAAACCCTTCCTAAAAAATGTTAATTTACATGTCCGTAAGAATACATCAATTCTAAAGTTATAAACCCTAACTCTTTTGGGTCACTTTCTCTATAGAAATATAGAATGACTTATTTTGCACCCAAATCCATTAAGCTAAGGTACTAAAATTCTTACACATTGCACTGAGTTTTGGAATGTTTTATATAATAAAATAATGTACTATAAACTAGCTAACACTGCTGATGTATAAATGAGATTGGACTGAAAGGGGTCGTCTCTGGAATTAAATGTCAGTTGAAAGGAAACCAGAGAACAGTCTAAGGAACGTATAACACCGTGATTTAGGTGGTGGAGGAAAATTGTTGTTAATTGTATAAATATAAGAATGTTCTTCTTTTACAAAGTGTTAAGAATATGGTGATACAAGGGAAAATTACAACTAATGTAGCTTATAGACAATAGTTAACAGTAATATTGTAATATTTTTGCAGCAAAGGCAAAGAAGATATACCAATTCTAATGAACAACTATAGTGAGGTATAAGAGGGTATTTTGAAGTTTTCCTATTTGAGTAATGAAAACATTATCAAATTGCCTTAGGTGATGACAGCACAAGTCTGATGGAAGTGAGAGCCACCAAGCGTGCCCTTTGAATGGACTGTGCAAAGCATGGGACTGCGTAACCCAGGGGGTCAAGTGGTGGCGATGAACCGTGGTTAACAGGACAGATATGGGAACATTCTCCCATGAACTATGACAAATGTGTAACACTAATACAAGGTGTTCATAGTTGGGTAGGCTGGAGGGAAATACACCAACTGTAAGATATGAGACACAGTTAGTAGTAGTATGTTGACGATGCTATTTTATAGTTAGTAACGAATGTTTCACAACAATGCAGTGTGTTGTGGTGGAGTGATGTACGAGAGCCCCGTACAGTGATATGCATGTTTCTTTTGTAAGCTCACAACTTTTACTATACACTTATTGTTTATGTGTGTTCATGTACGAATCATATATATATATCAATACAATTTTATTTAAAAAACAGAGAAAACATTTTAAAAAGTGAACCTTATAGGAACATATAAGAGAACCATAATATTGAA
The DNA here is from genome assembly GCA_026826555.1 of Tolypeutes matacus. Classification (NCBI taxonomy): domain Eukaryota; kingdom Metazoa; phylum Chordata; class Mammalia; order Cingulata; family Chlamyphoridae; genus Tolypeutes; species Tolypeutes matacus. The sequence continues at coordinate 27,150,910 of JAKSZT010053830.1, read as the reverse complement.
TGCTTTATCACTAAAAATGCTTGCAACATAATGTGTACGGAATATATTATTTTTAATTTCAGAGAATTTATTTAAAATGTAAAAAGAGAAGATATTCCTTCTGGAAACAAATGACTCTACTCAAAATTAAAATTAAAATATATTCTTGGATTATTCTTTTTTTAATTATTATTTATTTATCTCTCCCCACCCCCTCATTGTTTGCACTTGCTGTGTCTGTTCATCTTCCTTGTTTTTCTAGGAGGCACCAGGAACTGAACCTGGGGCCTCCAATGTGGGAGGGAGGCACCTAATCGCTTGAGCCACCTCCACTCCCTGCTTTGTTGTGTCTCTCGTTATGTATTGTTCCTTGTGTCTCTTGTTTCATCATCTTGTTGCATCAGCTAGCCATGGCTGCCCATTACATCAGCTCACTGTCTTGCTCGACTTCTTAAGGAGGCACTGGGAACTGAACCTGGAACCTCCCATGTGGTAGGTGGGAGCTCAACTGCTTAAGCCCCATCCACTTCTCCTTGGATTATTCTTTACAAAAAAAAGAGAGAAAGGGGAAGACAGAATATTTAAAGAAACAACAGCTGAAAACGTCCCAAATTTTAGGGATGACACGACACACCCAAAATTCTCAGTTAATTCCAAACAGGATAAACCTGAATAGACCCATGCTGCAGCATTATTATAATCAAGCTGTCAAGTGCCAAAGATAAAGAGAGAATTCTGAAAGCTGCAAGAGAGAAACAACTGCCACATACAAGGGAGGCTCAATAAGTTTAAATGCAATTTATCATTAGAGTTCATAGAGGCAAGAAGTGAGTGCAATGACATATTTTAAATGCTGAAAGCAAAAAAAAAAAAAAAAAAAAAAAAAAAAGGCCAATCAAGAATTCTATATCTGGCAAAACTTTCTTTCAAAAAAATCTCCCTCTTCGATGAAGTAGACATTAAAACATTCACAATTGTATTAATCAGTGTTCTCTAGGGAAACAGAACCAACAGGAGACATCTGTATAAGATTGTCTCATGTGACAGTGGGGAATGCAAGGCAGGCTGCAAGCCAGGAACTCTGATGAAGGTATTCGCTGAGTTTGCCAGGACAGGCTGTCTGTCTGAAGTAGAGGTGAGAATTCTCTCCCTGGATGCTGAAATCACTTTTCCTTTTAAGGCCTTCAACTGGTTGGATGAAGCATCACTCATTGCTGATGGCAACCTCCTTGGTTGCTTGTAGATGTAACCAGCCATCTATGCGATCAGCTCACTGATGATTAAAGTCCATAAATGTCCTGTGTCACGATTAGCCCAGTTGTTACTTGGCCAGACAACTGGGCAGCATCTCCTGGCTGAGTTGACACATTAGCCTAACCATCACACCAGATAAACAAAACCTAGAGCGTTTATCACCACTGGACTGGCCCCACAAGAAAGGCTAAAAGGAATTCTGCAGGTTGGAAGGAAAGGACACTAGGCAATGCACTGAGCTGCATTTAGACCTGCAGATCCCAGTGAGGGTAAGAACAGGGGGAAATATAAATGACGGTACTATTGCATTTTGCTTGGTAACTCCACCTTTTACTTCCTGCCTTTACTTTACTTGCCTAAAAGGCAAATGTATTACATGTTATGATAAAAAAATACCAGTTATTAGAACAAAAACATGGCACAAAAGCATTGAGTTTATAATATATTACATGAAACACTGAATATCATGTCAAAATAAAATCATGAATTGAGATGTCTGTTAATTTGGTCCATCCTTTCTTAACCAGATTTAACTTATTTCTAATGAAAAATAAAATTGGTTCATGGATATTTTCCTGGAAAATATGCCAAGAGGATATGCTGATTTACTTCAATATGGCATCACACGGTTTAGAAAGCTTTTCCACACCTTTTCCCTAACACTACTATTTCATATCTTCACAGTATGGAATCTCTTGCAAATAAGGTTAAAAACCACGGATCTCCCATGCATACTAAACTTTCATTAGCGGTGGTCAGGAAGTGCACACACAGGGAGAGGCCATCTCCCAGCCCTTGCCTCTCCCTCATCCTTTTCTGCCCGCGTGCAGATTTTTTAATATATTTCTATTTCACAGCCCAGGAGAGCCATTAGGCCTAATGGAGCAGCCTGGGCAAACTTTAAACCCCAAACTTGGAACAAGCAGCTCCAGCTGCTTATGGGGACTGGACTCCTCCCACTGGGGTTATATGACTACCTCACCCTAGGGCAGCACAGACTTGTTTCCCCTCTCTGTCCACCAACCTGACCCAAGCAGCTGGCCCTCCCAGGACCTCTACCCCTGCTCTTTGGGGCCCCTTGTGCTGTATGAGTATAACAGGGTCATTTGCTGAAAGTCCTCGCTATGCTTCAGCCTGTGTTCCCAGGAGGTATCATGCAGCAATTCACTCCACGGTGTTATATACTATATATGATATGTTTCCCCATCTATGGAAACGCTACGAATCTCAAGGACACCAGGTCTTAGCATAGATGTTGGAGCTTTTAATTCCCCGAGGCAGGATACTCACCAGGATTATATTTTATGGGAAAACATTTTTTCTAAGAACATTCCTTAATTTCATGCTCCGCTGTCTGAGCTTTGGGTTCCCATGAAATTTTAAATTGTTGCAGATTATAAACACATATAAAATATATAAAATTTTTAACTAGAAAACAAAATGATCCATGTTTTCATCACCCAGATAATCTATACCAGATAATATTCTTAGTGCAAACACTAGGAGCCATGGAAAACAGAGTGGAGGCTCTGTCCCAGTAAAAGGATTAGAACCACGCTGCAGAACTGTCCTCATTCCAAAACCATGACTCGGCTGCTAACACCAGCAGCAGTAGGGGCATTTGTGAATGCCAAACCCTCTTCTGTGTGCAACAGCCACCACCACACCCCAGTGCCATTTCCACGTCAGGAACATAATCGTGCATCGCAGCTGCCCTCTTCCCTGACTGCCCCGGAGTCACCTAGCTCTCCAACTACTTACAATAGCAAAGTGGAAACTCAATTCAGAGCTTGTTGCACCTTCTTTACTTTCTGAATCAGGACACAGAGATCTATCTCATTCTCCCTAATGATTGACTCCATCAAATGAGTCCCTGTCCTGTTCCCAATTTTATTTAACTTTATTTATTCTTGAAATAAATTTTGATGAACAAATATGTCATTGCATTTTTTAGCTATATTTTAGTGTAAATTCCTAGCAGTGAAATTGATAAGTCAAAGGCAATGCATATTCTAAATTTTGAGAGGCATTGCAAAGTGCTCTCCAAAGCTGTGCCAGTTGAGATACACTCAAAATTTATGTGCCTGGATGTTTCTTCACAGTGCAAATACTGTGCTAATATGATATGCAAAAATATTCTTTACCTTTCCTAAGAACTGTGTGTTTTAGTTTGCCAAAGGGCTACTGATGCAAAGTACCAGAAATGGGTTGGCTTTTATGAAGGGAATTCATTTGGTGTAAAAGCTTATAGTTCTGAGGTCATGAGATATCCAACCTGAGGCACCAACAGAAGTGCTTTCTCACCAAACTCAGGTACTGTTGATCCTGGCAGGTTGCCACGTGGTGAAGCACGGTGGCCACCCATCTTTGCCAAGCGGTGGGCAAGCCTGGCAGAGGGCTTGTCTCTTACTGGGCCTTTTCTCTCTCTCTGGGCCTCAGCTCTTTGAGCCTCTCAGGGGATTCTGTTTTCCTGCAGTCTTCTCTCTCACAGACTGTTTATTTCTGATTTTTCTATTATGTTTTTAAGTTCTGATTTATATATTTTTAAATAAAGAAAACTAATCATATGTTTGGCTTATATTTTCAGTTGTTAGGTTAAAGGAATTATCTACAATTTATTTTCTGTAATACTAAAGGGTTATAGGTCCCCTCCCCCCTCGAAATGGATAGTCAACTATCCCAGCTCCATTCATTGATTATGGAAAAAACTATTCTCCTTAATCAATTTAAAATGGCTTTTCTAGATTCTCTGTTTTCAACTCCCTTTAAATTTATTTTCTAGTAACAACTTTTCACTGTTTTGTAATAAACTCTCTCTTGTCCTCATTGTCTGTGTTTATCTGTCCTTTTCCTTTAATAGTTACTGTGATTATCTCAAACCATTCCTCCATTTTTCTTTTTAAACATGTATTTCTACATTGTAATGTACTAATTATTGATGTAGCAATGTTATTTTTCTTCCTCAGTTTCCTAGCGTCCTTATCTTCCATGCCCCCCTTTGTTTTGTCATTTCTATGATATCTTTTCAGCTCATTTCCTCTCCTCTTACAGTTCATCTAAACTACAAGACTCAAGGGAAGAGGTTTTTTCTACTCTTCTCTTGGATTGTTACTTTTCAGGATGTATTCTTCCTCTTTATTTGATTATGCATCTCATTTCCATTATTTTATTTGCTGTAGTATTTTCTGCCTAATTTTCGTTTCATTTCTTTTCTTCTTTCACGTCTAACACGAACAGCTATGTCATTTTGCATGTATATAGCATGGACAACGTTTCCCTGATCCCATTTTCATCTTTTTCATCCCGTCTGAGAATTGCATTTCTTTTCCTCATTTTGAGACATATGCATTGTGTATTCTTTACACTTTTTTTTGGTAGGTTGAGGGTTCATGTATCCAAGGGTTCAGGTCACCTGGGATGGTAAAAGGCTAAATGGACCACTTCTGGTTTTGCTTATTGTGTGCTGTGTGGCGAGGACAGGGCAGGGGCATGCTGGGCGGTCACAGGAACTAGCACACCTGTTGTGCAGGTACCTGTTGGGCCGTGCTGGGCAACCTGGGTTCTTGGAACCTTGTGCCTTCTCTTTCTCTGGCCATACTTTAGGAAAAAATCATGATGTTACACCCTTTATTTTCTTGTTTGTAAAGCCTAGTTTGGCTCAATTTTAATTATATCTTATGAAAGGAGATATTTTGAATTGACTTTACTTTTCCACTTAACCAGTAAATCTATATTGCCTTTATTTTTTTTAAAAACTTTCACCATGAAAAGGGAATTCATGTGCCAAATAATTAAGCATAAACAACTCATTTGTCTGGCAAGAGAAGAAGGGATGTGGCTGTGATTACCACCACACTATATTTATATTATATGTTCCCTATAGTTGCTTCTCCAGAGAATGAGTTCTGTATTCTTAAAATAGCATTGCTTGTACATTGGCAAGGAGGGGGAATATTAAATTTATTTTTAATTAAACAGAAATTTAAAAAATAGCAGTTAGCAACTGAGAAAATATTTGCAGCAATTATGAAGGACAAAGAATGAGAAGCTTTAGTGTGTGAGCTCATTCAGATGGATAAGGACCAAAGGCTATGGACAGACTACTCAGCCAAGAAGGAAAAGTAGAGGCTTACAAGTTAAGGGGGGTAAGGCTGAGCATGTTCACACATATTAATAAGTTATTTTTATTTTTATCCTTATCATTTGCTGAAATTTTAGTTTAGTTTTAAAAAGGCACGTGTGATATAATGCATAGCACTGACCACACCAAGTGCACACATTGGAAAGCCATCGCCCTCCCAGTCTTCCAGCCACTCAGTGTCCCTTCCTAGATCCCGGCATACCTTTCCAGAAAGCTGGATATCTTCACCAATTACTGTATATCAAATGCAGTTGTCTACACTTGGACCAACACATTTGGCTATATCCTTGAACCTATAGGTCCCTGTTATAAGAGGGCATAGTGTACTGCAAAGAGGTATAGACAGATTCAGAACACCTGCTTGTGTTAATTCTACCATTTAGGACATTCATTCAGAAATCTTCAGGTGTCTGTTTCCTTATTTGTAAAATGAGACTAATAGCTTCTTCCCTGCCAGTCTTACAGTTTAAACAAATCTAGTGAGGTATTCTGCATCCATACAGTTTGAGAACTGCGTGGTTACTTAAGATGATTAATCTCTAAATGGCCTGGGAGTTTACTAGATGTCATTCTGAAAAAAAAATTTAAGTTGATATATTTTCTTCCAGAACTTTAAAAAGTCATTTCATTGTCTTCTGATTTGCAGGGTTTCTGAAGAGACAAATCCTGCTAATCTTAAATTGTTTTCTCTGTATCATATGTGCCCTTTTATCTCTAGTTGCTTTTCTGATATTCTCTTTACAGTTTTTCAAATTATTTTCAGTAATTTGATTATAATATGCTTTGGTGCGGTATTTTTTCTTGAGTTTATTCTGCTAGGGATCTGTGGAACTTCTTGGATCTGTAGATTTATACTTTTCATCAAATTTGTAAACATTTCTACATTTCTTAAATATTTTTTAACTTATAAATTTCTCTGCATTATATTTCAAATATTTTATTTTTCTGATACTTTTTCTCTTTCCTCCTTTGGAACTCCAGTTATCAATATAAATTGCTAGCATTACTCCATAGGTCACTTAGGTTCTGGTCATTTTTGTGAAGTTCTTTTTTCTTTCTGTGACTTATTTTGCATAGTGTCAATAACTATATTTTCAAGTTCCAGGATTTTTTTCTTCTGCAGTGGCTGACTTGTTATTAACTTCATGAAGTAATTTTTTCAGATATTGTATTTTCATCCCTGGTGTTCTCATGCTCTTCTGATATCGTCTGTTTATCCTTTAAGTCCTTAATAATGGCTCTTGTAATATCCTCATCTGCTAATTCCTCATCTTGTCAATTCAGCATCTGTTTCTATTGACTATTTCTTTTTATTATTTTAGCCATGTTTTCCTTTTCTTTGATGACAAGTAATTGTTGAGTGGATATTGAACACTGTGAAATTTGCATTGTTGAGTGCCAGGTTTTATCCTGTCTCTTAGTTTTGGATATGTTCTGACTATGCAAATTGCTTGCAGATATTTTCTAGGCGTGTTTCTTAACATTGTAAGGATGAATCTGATCTAGGCTTTACTCTAAGGTCAGTTTATTCCCATAACTAAGATATCGCCCTTCTTGGGTCTTCTTCATGTAATGCCTGGGATATTCATCAAAATATTTCTACTCCAGCAGGTGATAACTTGAATGATTCCAGTCTTATGTGAGTTTTTGCAATGGTTTGACCTTAGCGTCATGATAATTCTACTTTCTCTTGCAGTTGTTATTTTCCAAACTTCAAAGAGTTTTCTCCTCTGTGCTTGGAGAGATTAGTATTTAACCAAAGACACGAGAAGTTTCCCCTATAGGTGTCTGGAATTTGTTCTCTGTGTAGCTTCTACCTTTCTGGTACTAGAGCCCAGGCTTTCTAGATTTCTTGGATGCCTGAACACTCATCATTGCCTCCTTAATTTAGCAAAATGGCTGAGCTCTGCTGGGATCAATCCTCCCTGCACAACAGTCTAGAAGTAGCTTCCAGATAAGAAAGAGCTCACCATGCTTGCCTTACTTCTTTTAGGGAAAACATCTCTGCACTGCTTATTGTCTGATATCTAAACTTTGTTGTCTTATATATTTTGTCCTGCTTTCTGTGCTTTTATTTTCTGTAGCAGCTTCTCCTTATTTAAATTCTGGCTTGTATTTAAATCCTGGCTTTGCCACTTAGCAACTGAATGACTTGGGACAAGTTATTTCACTTCTCTTGCCTCTGGTTTCTTATCTGAAAGAGGACAAATAATAATACTTAATTTTATAGAATTGAAAAGTTTTACAGATTAGTCAGTAAAGCTTGCTTAGAAAAATGTCTGGCATATCACAAGTTCTGTGGAAGGCAATAATTGAAGTTCCAGTGGTGAGTAAATGCAGACACTGTCACAGTGAAGAAGTTTAGAGGATGGTGGGGGATAAACATTAATTATATAATTGTATGAGCAAATTGCAACAGTGGAAAATGGTACAAAGAAATAGTACATTGTGCTGTTAATGTCCATTGTAGGGAAAGGTTCCCTGAAGAATTGATACAGAATATAAATAAGACAGAATATGACAGCTCACTTTGCCTGGTTTTCTAGTTCCTTCTTGGATTATAGTGTTGTATTCTCTGCACACTGGGAATTAAATGGAATTTCATAAAATATTCTTTAAATGTTATATATTTCCTCAACATATTTGGATTACATACAGGGCAAAAAATCAAAAAGTATTCAATGTTTTCCCTTTTTCTCTAAAAAAAATCAAATGGCAGTCAAATTATGCACGTTCAATCCCATGGACATTGGCTTTACTATACATATCTTTTTAAAATCTCTAATAAGGACAATTTATTATCTTTCTTCCAAATTGACAGATGCTTTTATAATCTAATGGTTTACAACATGAACATTCTGTGTATATAAAAGCATATATGTGCATACTCAGATTCTGCAAAGTTTGATAATGGTTGGTGCTTATTCTTAACAATGTAAAAATTGAGTTGGTGACAATTTATGACAAATTTATTCATAATCTCCATTTCCTGGAAATTTGATTAAATATAAGAAAAAGGATTGGTTTTAAAAAAGGAATTCAGAAAGTATGTGTCAGTGTATTTTTTTTCATTTTTTGAGTTGAAAAAGGATAATAGAAAATGATCATGTATATTTTCTAGAAGAGTGATTAAAGAATATAATTTATAAATTTCTGCAAGAAGTACTTTTATGTAACTTTTACAATGACTTTGACTTTACTGTGAAGTTCTAAGTAAGAGGTTATTTTTTTTTTTTTAGTTCTCCAATAACAAACATCCAGATAATTTAAAAAATATTTGTGAATGATGGAAAGAAAAAAAAATCTTTACTCTCCCTTTTTGAAGAAGACAAATTTTCTCTGCCAACATCTTCATACTCCATCAGATTTCTAAACTAACCAAGTTAATAACCAGAAGAGATTAATTCATTTTACAATGTAGATATGATTTTACTCTTCCTTCAAATAGATTTGTAAGAGTATAACACACTTTAATGCATGTATTTTTCTGCTAAGGACTAACAGGGTAAACATGCCCTTTCCTCCTTCCTCAAAGGTAATCACTGTGCTGAGGTCTTTTTTTTCCATCTTCCTCAGGAATAATTTTGTTTTTTGTAATTGGCATGTTTGTATCCCTAAATACGGTAGAAAATATTCTACCTGGATAACATTTATATAAATGTCATCATGCTATATGTGGAAATGTTCAATTTGCTTTTCTTTGGATGTTCAACTTTATTTTTAAATATTATCCATATTTAAAATTTATCCATGTTTAATGCACAATTTACCTATTCTTCTGTTATGAATATTAAGACCAATTTTCACCAATATAATGCTGCAATACATGTTCTTCTAACCATATATAGACTTTATCTAAGGATAAAGCTGGAAGTAGAATTGTTGGATAACTACTGGGTTATGTGTTATGAGCATCTTCACAGTGGCAAGAAGTTATCAAAATGCTCTACAAACATTTTGTACCAATTTATTCTGACTTAAAGATTGTGACATTTCCTATTTCTCTATATATTTCTTTTTTCACCTTTCTTTTTAATTATTTTTATTAAAGAAATTGTAGGTTTACCAAAAAATCATGCATAAAATATAAGTTCCTATATAATGCCCTATTATTAATGCTTTGCATGAATGTGGTACATTTGTTGCAAGTGATGAAAGAACATTTTAATCATTGTGCTACTAACTACAGTCCATGCTGTACATTCACTGTTCCATATTCCCACAGATTTTTTCAAAATTTGTCTAAGTAACATCCTCACAACCTAAAAGATCCCCTTCTAACCACATTCAAATATACAGTTCAGCGTTGCTAATAGCGTTCACAATACCGAGAGCCACTAACAAAACCTGCCCATCACATCAAATAGAGACTCTGCACCGTTTAAGAATTATCTCCCCCTTACCTAACCCCACTCTGGCCTCTGGTACCTTATATCTAGTTCGGGATTCCATGAATTTGCTTATTCTAAGTATTTCACATCAGTGATCTCATATAATATTTGTTCTTTCGTGTCTGGCTTATTTCACTCAGCATGCTGTCTTCAACAATCATCCGTATTGTCGCATGTATCAGAACTTCATTCCTTTTCATGGCTGAATAGCAATATTCCTTGTATGTCTATACCACATTTTACTTATCCATTCATTGGCTGATAAGCACTTAGGTTGTTTCCATCTTTTGGCAATTGTGAATAATGCCGCTATGAATATTGGGGTGAAAATAGCCCTTCACGTCCCTGCTTTCAATATTTTGCATGTAAATACTTAGATATGGCTTCTCCAGGTCAGGTGGTAATTCCATACATAAGTTTCTTAGGAAATGCCAAACTCTCTTCCACAGCGGCTGCACCATTTTACATTCCCACCAAGGAAAGAGTATTCTTATTTCTCTACAACCTCTCTAATACCTGTTTTTAATAGTTGTTATTAAAATGGGTATGAAATGGTATCTCATTGTGGTTTTGATTTGTATTTATTTAATTGCTAATGATGTTGAATATCTTTGTGTGTGTGTGTTTTGTTATTTGTATAATTTCTTTGGAGAAATATCTGTTTTGCCCATTTTTAAACTAGGTTGTCTTTTTATTATTGAGTTGTGGGATTTTTTAATATATTGTTGATATTAAACACTTATCAAGTGTGAGCAAAATATACTGTCACATACTTTCTGAATTCCTTTTTTAAACCAATCTTTTGCCAAATATGTCAGGTTTCAAACCATATTTGAAATTGGCTTTCAAATATTTTCTCCAGTTAGTAGATTGTATTTTTACACATATTGATGAAGTCCTGTGATGCACAAAAGTTTTTAATTTTTAAGAGATTCTATTCACCAATTTTTTTTCTTTTGCAGCTTGTGCTTTGGGTGTAAAGTCCAAGACATCAAACTAGGCACACACCCAGAAGAACTGAGAGCAGTGACATGAACAGACATCTGCACACCCACGTTCCAAGTGACATTATCCACCATTGCCAAAAGATGGAAATAACCCAGGTGTCCATCAACTGACGAATGGATAAACAAACTGTGGTGTATACACATGATAGAGTATTATGCAGCTGTAAGAAGAAATGAAGTCATGATGCATATGGCAATGTGGATGAACCTGGAGGACATTATGTTGAGTGAAGCAAGCCAGCCATAAAAGGACAAATATTGTATGATTTCACTATTATGAACTAAATCTAATGAGCAAACTCATGAAGGTAATAGCTAGACTATGTCACCAGAGAAAAGAATGTGGTTAGAGAATGGAAAACTGAGGTTTAATCTGCACAAAATTGGAAAAAGTTGTTTGTAAATGTTTGGAAATTAATAGAAATGGTGAAAGCACATCATAGGATTTGTAATTAGTGGGCCAACATATGGGTATGATTGTGGGTTTTTTTGTTTTGTTTTGTTTTACTTTTTTTGGAGTAATGAAACTGCTGTAATATTGATTGATGAATGCACAACTCGGTGATATCATTGATTGTACACTTTAGCTAAATTATATGGTTTCTGAACAACAACAAAATAATAGGGTGGGTTGGGAGAAAATACACCAAAGTAAGATACAGACTATAGTTAGTAATAATACTTTGATGATACTCTTTCCTAATTGTTAAAATATTTCACAACAATGCAAGATGTTGGTGGTGGGGTGATGTATGGGAGCCCTGTATAATGTTGTACATGCTTGCTTTGTATGTTCACAACTTTTACTGTACATTTATTGTTTACATATATTCATGTATGAATGATATACTTCAATAAATTGTTTTTAAGTGAAAAAAATAAGTTGGCCATAAATGTGAGGGTTGATTTCTGAACAGTCAATTAGATTCCATTGGTCTATATATCTATTCTTGTGCCAGTACCATGCAGTATTGACTTCAGAGGCTTTTTAATAAGTTTTTAAGACTGGGAAATATGAGTCTACTAACTCTGTTCTTTTTTGAAGATGGCTTTGGCTACTTGGGGTACAGTAATTTCCCATGCATAGTTAGTGATTGCTTTTTCCATTTCTGCAAGAAGGCTGTTGGAGCTGTGATTGAGAGTGTGCTGAATTTGTAGATCATTTTGAATAGAATTGAAATCTTAACAATATTTAGTTTTCCAATCCATGAACACAGAAAATTCTTCCATTTATTTTCTTTGATTTTGTTCAGCAATTATTTTAGTTGTTTTTTTTTTTTGTTTTTTTTTATGCAAGTCCCTTATACCCTTGGTTATATTTACCTCTAGATATTTGAGTCTTTTAGTTGGCTTGTAAATGGAATTTTTAATTGATTTCTTCTTCAGATTGTTCATTGCTAGTGTATAGAGATGCTAATGATTTTTGAATATTGATCTTGTACTCCATCACTTTGATGAATTCATTTATTAATTCTAGTAGATTTGTTGCAAATTTTTCAGTATTTTCCGTATTGGATCATGTCATCTGCTAATAGGAAATCTTCCTTTCCAATCTGGATAACCTTTTTTTTCCTTTCTCTTTCATAACTGCTCTGACTAGAACTTCCAGTACAATGTTGAATAACAGCGGTAATAGAGGCCATCCTTGTCCAGTTCTAGATCTTAGAAGGAACACTTTCAGTGCCACGCCATTGAATATAATGCTGGCTGCGGCTTTTCATGTATGCCTTTTATCATGTTTAGGAAGTTTCCTTCTATTCTTATTTTTATTTTTATTTTAATAACTAAAGGATATAGGATTTTGTCTAATGCCTTTTCTGCATCAATTGTGATAATCATGTGTTTTTTCCCTTCATTTTGTTGATGTGAGAACATTGTTAATTGATTTGTTTTATGTTGAACCACTCTTGCACACCTGGGATAAAACCCACTTGATCATGACGTATAATTATTTTAATGTGCCTCTGGACTCGGTTGGCTGGTGTTTTGTTGAGGATCTCTGTATCTATATTCATAAGAGCTATTAGTCTGCAATTTTCTTTCATGTGGTATCTTTATCTGGCTTTGGTATGCGAGTGATGTTGGCCTTGTAGAATGAATTAGGGAGTTTTCTCTCCTCTTCAAGTTTTTGGAAGAATTTGAGAAGGATTGGTTTTCATTCTTCTTGAAATATTTGGTAAAATTATGCTGTGAAGCCATCTGATTCTGGCCTGTTCTTTGTTGAGAGGTTTTTGATTACTGATTCAATCTCTTTACTAGTTATTAGTTTGCTGAGATTTTCTATTTATTCTTGAGTCATTGTAGGTAGCTTGTGTGTTTCTAGGAATTTGTCTGTTTTATCTAGACTATCTAATTTGTTGACATACAATTGTTCCTAGTATTCTTTTATAGTCTTTTTTTCCCTGTGGGGTCACTAGTAATGTTCTTTCATTTCTGATTTCAGTCATTTTTCTTCTCTCTATTTCATTGTCAGTCTAGTTAAAGGTTTGTCGATTTTATTGGTCTTTATAAAGAACAACTTCTGTTGTTTTTTTTTTTTAATTCTCGATTTCATTTATCTCCATTCTTTTTTTTCCCCTGCCTTTTGTTCACTTTGGGCTTAGTTTGCTCTTCTTTTTCCAGAATCTTCAATTTCCAGGCTAGTTACCTGATTTGAGAACTTCCTTCTTTTTTGATGTAACCATTTAGAGTTGTAAATTTCCCTCACAGCTGTGTCTTTCCTGCATCCTGTAAGTTTGGGTATGTGTTGCTTTCATTTTTATTCACCACAAAATATTTCCTAAGTTCCATTGTGTTTTCTTCTTTGACCAATTGTATACTTAAGAGTACATTTTTTCGTTGTCATGTATTTGTGAATTTTCCATTTGTTCCTCTGTTATTGATTTACAGTTTTGTTCCATTGTGGTTGAAGAAGATACATTGTATGTTTCCAATATTTTTGAATTTATTGATATTTATTTTGTGATCTAAGATATGGTCTCTCTTTGAGAGTGATCTCTGCACTAGAGAAACATTTGTATTCTGCTGCTGTTTGGTGAGGTGGTCTACAAATGGCAGTTAGGGCTGGCTCGTCTAGAGCGGCGCTCAAGTCCTCTCTTTCCTTATTAATCTCCTGTCTGTATGTTCTATCCATTATTGAAAGCGGTGTATTGAAGTCTCCTCCTATTAACGTAAAGCCTTCAATTTTTCCCTTCGAATCTGACAGTATTTGCTTTAAGTATTTTGAGGCTTTGCCATTATGTGCATTATATTTATAACTGTTACATCTTCTTGTCGAATTGACCCCTTTATACGTACTTAGTGATCTTTGTCCCTTATAACAGTTTTTTACTTAAAATCTACTTTATCTCATATTAGCGTAGCTACCCTAGCTCTCTTTTGTTTACTAGTTGCATGGTATATTTTTTCCCCATCCTTTCACTTGCAAGTTACTTGTGCCTTTGAATTTAAGGTGAGTCTCTTATAAACAGCATATAATTGGGTCACGCCTTTTTATACTTTGCCAATATCTGTCTTTGACTTGAAAGTTTCGTCTATTTTCATTTAAGTAATTACTGATAATACAGGACTTTCTTCTGACATTTTGCTAATTATTCTTTGTAACTCTTATATGTATTTTAACCCTCAATTTTTCCATTAATGCCTACTTTCGTATGTGTTTGATTTTGAATTTTACAATTTTGAGTTTCTTATCATTTCTTTCTGAATATATTTTTCATGTATTTTTTGTTACCATGAGGTTAAAATTTAACATATTAAATCTATAACAATTATATTTGATTTGATACCAACTTATCTTCAATAGCAAATACGTTGTGTTCCTCTACCCCCCATCTCCCATCTATTTGTGTAATTTTTACAAATAATATCTTTCTACATTGTATGTTAAAACCATGGAGTCATCATTTCTTTTCATGCCTTTACATCTTAGCACCTTTATTAGAGAGCTTTATACTTGTATTCCATTTTGGTCCACTATGTCCTTTCTTTTCAGTCTGAAGAACTCCCTTTAACATTGTTTGTAGGGTAAGCCTAGTGGTAATGAACCCCTAAGCTTTTTATATTGTTATGTTTTTAATCCCTCATATTTGAAAGAAAGTCTTGGTAGATATAAATTTCTTGGTTGGTAGTTGTTTTCTTTCAGCACTTTTAAGTATTTCATACCACCGCCTTCTTGTCTCCTTGGTTTCTGATGAGAAGTCAGCACTTAATCTTACTGGAATTCCCTTGTACATAACTCCTTGCTTTGCTCATGTAGATTTCAGAACTCTCTCCTTGTCCTTGGTACTGGAGGATATGATTAACACGTGTTTGGCTGTGGTTCTCTTTGAGTTTATACTATTTACAGTTCATTGGCTTCCTAAACCTGCATATTAATGTCTTTCACTAAATTGGAGCTGTTTTCTGCTCTTATTACTTTAAATATTCTTTTGCCCCTTTCTCTCTTTCCTCTCCTCAGACTCCATAATTCACACACTGGCATTCTTGATGGTGTCCCACAGGTCTCTCAGGCTCTGTTCATTCCTTTTTATTCTTTCTTCTTTCTGTTCCTCAGCCTGAATCATTTCAGTTGTCTTGTTTTCGAGATCATTGATTCTTTCTTCTGCCACCTCCAAACTGCTGTTGAAACCCTTTAGGGAATTTTTCATTTCAGTTTTTGTGTTCTTCAACACCAGTATTTCTGTTAAAAATATGGAATTCTTCATGAATTTACATGTTATCCTTGTGCAGGGGCACATTAATCTTCTCTTTATTATTACAACTTTAGTCTATTTGCTGCCAAAACAAGCATTCTCCATATACTTTGCATCAATTATTACCAATTTGTTTTGCAATTTTTACCAACCTTTTGATATGAAATTGTTATTGTCTGTATTTAAATCTTTCCTCTTTCAATACATGTATTTTTAGTTTATTGATTTATTAGCATTCGTTGTTTATGCTGGATTCTAACACTTGTTATATTTGTAAGAACTGCAGCGCCGTCTCCTGAATTACAGCCTTGCTATGACTTTGACATCATATCTTCTTTCTTTTAATATTAAAAAACATAACATCAAAATTTTTCTGAGTTTTGTTCTATATGTCTTTTTTTTTTTTTAGAGAGAAGTTGTGGGTTTACAGAACAATAATGTATTAAATACAGAATTCCCATACACCATCCAGCCACCAGCAACCTGCACTGGTGTGTGACATTTGTCAAAATTAAGGACAGAAAATTTTTGTAATTGTAATATGATTTTTTAACAGTCGTTACCCTTGTCACAATTGATGAAAGATTATTAAAATATTACTATTATCCGTTGTCCATAGCTTTCACTAGGTGTACCTCCTTCCCATATTCCACCCCATAATTAACACTCTGTATCAGTGTCACACATTTGTTATAATTAATGAATAACATTCTTATACTTGTATTATTAATTATAATAGTTATGTAAATTTGTTCTAATTCATGGAAGAACATTCTTATATTTGCACTATAGTATATGTCTTTTTAAAAGAATCAATTTCTACCCAAGATCACAGATGTCCTCACATATTTTCTTCTAAAATGTTTGATATTTCATATATCACACTTAAGTCTTCAATCCACATTGAATAGATGTAATTTACTTTTCTTTTCATAACTGAAAATGCCACAATAATTTATTCCTTACTCAATTTTCACTGCTACCTCTAATATGTCAGTTTTCTATAAATGATCACTCTTCTGTTCTGTTTATCCTTGTGGCAATACCAGACTGTTGCATTATAACAGTGTGATATAAAGTTAGGAAAAGAAACCAATCATCTTCAAACATGTCTTAAGTATGTTTGAAACTCTGCCCTCCATATGATATTAGGATTAAGTTGGTACACACACACATATATTAGTTTAAGTTATATTGGTAAAATTGACGTTTAAAATTTACATCTTATCTATAATCTTCAATAATGCTTTTGGAATATTTTCTGCAAAGATTTGCCCATTTATGTTAGATGTATTTCCAGACAATCATAATTTTTGTTTATAGGATATTTTTCTAATATAGTTTCTAATTGGAGTCCAGCTTTATGTAGGACTATCACTGATTTTCATATACTGGTATTGTATCTATCAGTACATTCTTATGATTTCTAATTATTTTTCTATTCATTTGTTTATACACTATAAAAATGATATCATCTGCAGTAAAGTCTTTTTTTCCTTTTCCCCATTGCATTAAATTGGCTAGCATCATCTGTACAAGGTAGAATAGTGGAGATAATTTTCTTTTTCTGATTTTTAAAAAAGGATTTTATTTTATTTGTTTATCCCCTCCCTCTGTTGTTTGCACTCGCTGTCTGCTCTCTGTGTCCATTCGCTGTGTGCTGTGTCTGCTCATCTTCACTTTAAGAGGCACCGAAACTGAACCTGGGACCTCCCATGTGGGAGAGAGGTGCTCAATCCCTGAGCCACCTCAGCTCCCTGCTTTGCTGTCTCTCTCATTGTGTTTCCTCTTTGTGTATCCTTTGCTGCATCATCTTGTTGCGTCATCCCACTGCGCCAGCTCTCCTTCTCCAGGAGGAACCAGGAACCGAACCCGGGACGTCCCATGTGGTAGGCGGAAGCCCTATCACCCAAGCCACATCCACTTCCCTCATCCTCTTTTAGGAGGCACTGGGAACTGAACCTTCCCATGTGGAAGAGAGGCCTTCAATCATTTGAGCCACCTCTGCTCCCTGCTGTGTTGTCTCTCTCATTATCTTTCCTCTTTGTGTCTCCTTGTTGCGTCATCTTGTTGCATCAACTCCCTGTGCCAGCTGTTGCACCAGCTCGCTGTCTTGCTCGTCTTCTCCAGGAGGCACCGGGACTCAAACCCAGGACCTCCCAAGTGGTAGGTAGGAGCTCAATTGCTTGAGCCACATCTGCTTCCCTCTTTTTCTGATTTGAATGGGAAAGTTTCTAAAGAAATTTCCTTTGTTTCTTAATTAGCTAAGTGTGGATTCACCTTTTTCAATGATCATGTGCTTTTCCGCTCATTTACTTTTTAAATATGGAGTGTTCCTTTGATAGCTATTTTCTTTGTTTCTGAGATATACTCTGATGAACAAACTGCATATGTTAGTACAGTCCTGAAACCTATTTGCTAGTACTTTAAAATTACTTTATTTTAGCTCTAAAATGAGACTTACTTTTCAATTGTTGTTAAGTTGTCTCTTTTCCTAGTTTTAAAGAGAGATTGATTTAGCCTTATAGTATACATTCTGCATCTTAAATGTTTCTTCCCTTTAACTATTTTTAAGATATAGGAATTATGAATTTCTCTAAGGTAAAGTAAAACTTTAATTGTAAGGTTTTGTTTGGGGGAGAATGGGATAAGATTTTAATCATTAATTCATCTTAATAGTCCATTTTTCCTTATTTATGTTTTCTCTTTCTTCTTATGTGAGAAAATTTATTTTTTCTGGAAAATGTTCTTTTTCACTTAAATTTTCAAGTTCACTGGCATCTGTATCATCTGTATTCATAATTTTCTTTTAGTTTCTGTTGTGTAGTATTATATCCTAATATAGATTATTTGTTCCTCCCCTTTTTTTGTAAGCAGTCTTTATAAAATTTGTCTATCTTATAAGCAATTCTAAAGATCCAGCATTTGTGTCTGTTAATTCTCTCTTTCTTCCCTTTTAAAAATTTTTTATCTTATTTCTAATATATCCTTCTTTCTATTTTTTTGGATTTACTCTGCATTCCTTTTTCTAATATCTTGAGCTAAATAATTAACTCCTTAATTTAAAACTTTAAATTTACCTCTGAGTACATCTTTGACAGTATCCCACATACTTTGTTAAGTAGTTTTTTTATTATATTTGTTGGTACTATTTCTTGCTATTTCAATTCTAATGTTTTCTTTACCCCATCAATTTGACTGCATTTTTAGTTTCTAAAAATATATAAGTATAGTTATCTTTTTAATTGTTTATTCCTAATATAAATTTTTATTTCTAATGAAATTGCCTTTGATTTCTCATGAATGCATTGACTTAAATTAAATTTTGGCCTGAGAATGGGATTTGTGTGAGCAATTCTGTTTAGTGTGTTGAGACGTCTGTCACTATTCAATTTTTGTGCTTGTTCCATGTTTTCAGAAAAAGAAAGAATGTTATCTTTTTTAGTCATAGAGTTGATAAATATTTATTAGATCATGCTCGTAACTTCTGTTTTCAATTTTTGTACATCCTTGCTAATGTCTGTCTGCTTGATTTATTGCTTCATGATATACCAATGTCAGTATCACACGGAGAGTTTGGAAAATTCACTATTATAATTGGAGTTGCAGTAGGTTTTGCTTCGTGGAAGCTAAGATTTCCTTAAGTGCGCACTCATCTTTAATCAGCATCGTAGACTTACGTTATATACTATGGCCACCAAGATTTAGCAATGGAGGAGTTAATCAAGTGTCCATTTGTTTACATTTTATATCCTTTGTAATTACAAGAAAGGCTATTTAGGTTTCTATGTTAGTAGGATGACGTTCTTCTGCGTCTTTAAGCGAAGTCTACAGCACTTCTAGAATGAGAGTTATAGGAATGTGTGGGTAGTGCGACGTCATTGCTGTAGACGGTTGTGTGATGCCCGTTTGTGGGGAAGCACTCAGGTAGCATTGTTTTATCAGTACATAGCATATAGAGAGATACAGTGCGTTGCTATTGGAAACGGCTATTTATCTAGTTATTATTCATTTATTCTTAAATTTATTTTAGAATCTGAGGAGCTATCATTTAAAAGACCATGGTTAGTGGCAATGCTTCAAGATGTGTTCATCACTTATAACAAATGTACCACATTGAAAGATGCCATTAACATGGGAAAGTGTGGGAGGGGGAAGGGGTGGGGTATATGGGAATCCCCTATATATATATATATATATATATATATTTTTTTTTTTTAAGATTTATTTTATTTATTTATTTCTCCCCACCCCCTCATTGTTTACACTTGTTGTGTCTGTTCATCTTCTTTTTTCTTTAGGAGGCACTGGGAACTGAACCCAGGACCTGCAATGTGGGAGGGAGGTGCCTAATCGTTTAAGCCACCTCCATTCCCTGCTTTTTTCTTGTGTCTCTCATTATGTTTTTCCTTCTTGTGTCTCTTGTTACATCATCTTTTTGCATCACCTTGCTGCACCTGCCCATTGTGTCAGCTCGCTGTCTTGCTCGTCTTCTTCAGGAGGCACCGGGAACCTCTGCTCTGTGCTTTGTTTTGTCTCTTGTAATGTTTCTCCTCTTGTATCTCATTGAATCATCCTGTGGTGTCAGCTTGCTGCAGCTGCCCATTGCACAAGTTCTCTGTCTTCTTTAGGAGGCACTGGGAACTGAACCAGGACCTCCCATGTGGTAGGCGAGAGCTCAATAGCTTGAGGCACATCTGCTTCCCACCTCTGTACTTTTTATGATATTTATGTAATCTAAAGCTTCTTTTAAAAAAAAGTTTAGCTCATCTTGCAATAGTGATGCACATTTGTTCTAGAATGTGGAGAAGCACGGGAAAAATACAATTAATGTAACCTATGGCATGCAGTTAACAGCAATACTGTAATATTTTTGTATCACTGCCAAAGTCATACTGTGTGAATAATAGGGGGGTATGGAAAAATATACCAAATGTACGCTATGGACAGTAGTTAGTGGTAATAGTCTGATGTTGTCTCATAACCTGTAAGAAATGTTTCACAACAATGTAGTGTGTTGGTGGAGGGGTTTTGTATGGGAAGTCCACACATGTGCACGACTGTTTTGTAAGCTCACAACTTTAATAAAAATATATTTTTAAAAAAGTGAACATTTAATTTTGTTCTCTGGATATGCAGTGGAAATTGACATTTTGAAGTGTTCCCACATTTTGGGGGGAGACCCCAACTGACTCGAATTGATCATCTGAACAGAGGTTGAGTGCCCACCTCGTTTCAGGGTGGGGCCTCTGTGGGGTGTAAGAGCACACGTGGAAGGAAGGAGAGAAAGGAGAGCGAGAGGACGCTACCCAGGACTAAACGCAGGCATCTATGTGCACCATGCAATTTGCCAGGTAAGTGGTCAGGACCCAGATTTCCCCTTTTCTCGCCAAAATTATTCAAAAAACTTGTAAATACTGAAAAGGGCTGGGTGATTGGAAAAGGCTATAAGGAATCTACGGTAGAAGTACTGAAGCTAACAGACTGAGATCTGTCTTCCTTGGGTCAGAGGTAGGCCTGGGATTTCCTTGGTATAAGCTGTGAAAGCTAATGGCTAAAACACCTGACACTTAGAAGGCTTAAAATTTAGAAGCCTGGTGGCAGCTTTGCAGCTGAGCATCACGGCTGAGGGGAGGCAGATCACCCAAAGCTCCTGTATCCACGGATCTTTGGGCTGGGATAAATGTCCCTGGGATTTTTTTTTTTTTTTTTAACAAATGAGGGGAGGAAGCAGAGGGATAGAGGCTAAAAGACTGCTTTTCGCTAATCTGGGAGTTTAGGATTTTGGAGTTCTCGTGATCCTGTTCTACAGGCTTAGGTTGCCATAGTAGGTGCCATCGGGGCGAGAGTCAGCTCCTCTTTAGGAATAATTGCTGTGCGTGTTGGCTGACAGTTTACAGCTCTCCCCTTCCCCAGAAGACTGCCCTTGGCTTTCAGGAGCCACTTCACCTGCTATAGCCCCATCCCTACACCCATCCCCCTCTCTGGAAGGGCAGGCCGCTCTCAGAAACTGATTGCCGTTGGGTACAAAGACCCCCTTGCCTCAGTCTGTCTTCAGTTTTCTAAGGGGTGGGCCTGGAGAATCGTGAACTGAGCCCTGCTGAGCTTTTGTCCTCCTTCTTACCCTGCTTCCCTTAATCCCCCTCTCCTGAGAGGACTCCATGAATAAATCGCTTGTGTACGAATCCCCATCTCAAGGTCTCCTTCCAGAGAATCTGCCTAATAGAGGTGGGGGGGGGTGGGAATATCAGGGTTTAGGGCAAACCTCAGAGAAGGTGTAGTGAAATGCCTCACAGTGGGGGCGATGAATAGGAGCCACACGCTGGTGTGGTAATTGTTTGCTTCTCAGCATGCGTGTCTATCGCCTACTTCCAAAGACGCAGCCAGTGGCTTTCTGGGAAGCCATGAGCATCTTTACTTTTCAAAATCGCCACAGTTTTGATATGATGCCATGGCTAAAGACCGCTGATCTAACCCTTCCCCTCCTTTCTATAGCTCATTCATCTAGTGATACGTTGAGTATAGAAAGAGACAAGCAAATTGTAAGGCTCCTATGATACTGCTCTTACTTTTAGGATTCCTTTCCTCTTTTCCCTTTTCCTCTTTATTAGTTTTCTTCTTCTAACCTGATCAAATTTCTGTTCTTTCATTCATTTTATTTGACCTTGGGAAAATAACTTGACTACTCAACCCTATTTTATTTTCCTTCTTTAGATTCCTTCTTTAATAAATTGACCTGTTGCTTTACATATTGCAGGATAGTATAGAGCTTAGTGAAAAATTACGACACGTCTAGATAGCACTTGTCACATACGAAGCACTCAGCACTGGATTTCCTTCCGTTCCCTCTTCCATGCATTCTTCCCTCTTCTCCTTCATCTAGCCTCCCTCCCTCCCTCCTTTCTGTGAAATGATCCTTTAAATCAATTGGGGATATATGATCATGGTATAGGTGACCTGCCTTGATGTACCTGCACAAATACTATATACTTAAGAATCTATCCGTTTGGTGGAAGCTCCTGCTTCAGAGCACATATGCTGGGTTATGATGAGACATTATGGAAATCATAAAGCCTTGGGGAACAAGGGCATGCAAAGCCCTTAAATAAATACATTTTATTGAACATAAAAGAACAAATATAGTGTGCTTTCCACAGAGAATACTTTATCTTTGGTTTTATTGATGACAAATATTAACAATACAAATAAGATGCAAATATACATTCTTACTATGCAAAATATCAATTTTCCTAGGCTTATAGCTTTAATGTTGCAATGCTAGAACTCAGTGACAACTAATACTTAATTTTTGGAAATATAATATTGTTTCAACTCCTGCTTACCTTTACAGCATGTGATAATAGTTATTGTCGAAAGCGACTTTGAGAAATCTTAAGGGGCATTCATTAAATTTATAACATGTCCAGACAATAGAGCCTGGTGAATATAGAACAAATATAACTTATTTTGAAGTTTTCTTAAGCACACGACTTTGTGACTCTCTGAAGCTGTCTTTACTTTCCTCCTACCTCCACACATATTCACCCAAAAAGGTTTTTACCCACCTTCCCAGGTTCCACCAAAGGCTAGGGTCTCCCTAGGAGAATTCCATAATTTTTCTTTTTAATGTAACATTTTCTATTAATTAACTCATTATTTCCAAAACAAGTTGCAAAAAAAAATTATGTTCTAAGAACCAAGGAAGTTAACTATTTAAAGAGAGCCATTGTCCAACATATAGCATTTTCCTGTTTCTTTCTCATTTTATCTACAATAAATATGTTTTATTTCTATATCATAATCTCTATATTTATGAGTGATATCTGCTTAAATGTATATTCTGATTCAATAACTCTTGAAATTAAATTTCACTAAACAAAGTACTTTTAATCCTTGAGTGGAAACTGTATTGTATACACAGAGATAAATCATTAAGTAAAATTATATTACTTTGTACTTAAATCACTGGGATAAATTGTCTGTATTTAGATTTAAATTTAGAGCCAAATGAGACTGTCAAGATCAACTGCTTTAAATCTTTTGTAGATCACTGTGGCTCTTACTATTCCAGCAAGGAAAGAAAAATGGTGCCAAGTACATCATTTAAAAGGTGTTAATCTAGAGAAAATAATGTATAATAATATAAATATAAATAAGGTAAATGCTATAAAATAATATAATTTATTTAAACATAAAAATTAAGAACTAATTGTGATGTAGAAATTTAACAATTTTGATTTTAGAAAAAGTTAAAATTGATATTTTTCTGCATTCAGCTTAATGGGTTGTTTTCAAAGAGGTCTCTGTATCCAAAGCAAGCAGATTATGACATTAACATAAGTGGCTAGGTGGTTGCTTTGAGGTTTTGTTTTCATTTTTATTTTTCACCATTAGAAAGGTTGAATAAATTTTTGCTTATTAGGTTTATAATTCCTTTTGTTTTATTTATTCTATTTTTTCTATTAGTATATGCACCTTTTTCTTATTGAGTAAAATTAATTATAAAATAGCTAACCCTTTAAAGAACTCAGGATGTAGTTTTTTTCTCATAATGCATGTGCTGTTTGTTTTCTTGTTTTCTGACACTAGAAGTTTTTACATTTTTCATAAAGCCTGCGGTGGACTGAATTGTGCACCCCACTTTGGACCTGTTCTTGCTCTTGGTCTGCATTCTGGGGGGTTGGGCCCACCATAGGTGGAACCCAGTTACGCACGGCCCCTGCTGAACCTGTGCTACTGGAGTGCTTTGCAGACAGAGTGGAAGTGAGGTGGCGAGAGAGGCCAGGGAGGCCCCCCGTGCATTCCCACATGACAGAAAAGCCCAGGACCAGGGACCACTGGCAGCCAGCCCAGAGTGCCAGTCTTCTGTGAGAAAGCATAGCTTTGCCGATGGCTCCGTTTTCGACTTCTCGGAGCCTCGAAACCATGAGCCACGTCAAGCCACTGCACGGCATTTGATTTAGCAGCCATGAAACTAAAACAAAGTATTTTACTTATTTTGGATTTATTCCTGCAAAGCTCTTCCCTGTCACAGAACCAGTTATATTTCTTGTATGTTTTCCTCGAACTATAGCTTCTTTACATAATTTAATTTAGTGATCCATGTGGAATTTATTTCGGTATACGGTATAAGATGAAAATTCACACTTTCTCCTATATAGTTTATCATTTTTTTGAGAACCATTTAAAAAATAACTTGCTGATCTGAAATGTCTACTGTAGTTAGGGTTTCCAGATTTATCAAATAAAAATACAGGAAACCTCATTAAATTTGAAATTCATATTAAAATATGTATTTTTGGTATAACTATCTCCCATGCAATATGTGTATGTCCCTATAATGCTTATACTAAAATTATTTGTTGGTTACTAGAAATTTATATTTAGCTGGTTATTCTGTATTTTATCTGGCATCCCTAAATTTATCCAATATCAATTTTTTTCCATGCTTTCTATGTATTCTAATCAAGCTTGAATCACAAGGAAGAAGACTACTGATAATAGAGCAAATATAGTAGAAAGCCTTAGAGATAATAGAGCCCAAGTCTTGTTCATATCACTTCAAGCTGCCCCAGACCATTCAGCCATATGAGCTGTAAATCCCTAAAGCTAATCTGAGATGTTTTTCTAATATTTGCAAATGAAAGCATTTTTACTGACATAGAATAGATTATTTACCTGTACCTGAACTTAATGTATATTTTAGCATATTTGGGTATATGTGGTTGATTATTTTATAAAGTAATCATTTTAATATATCTTTGGCATACAACTAATTCTGCATATATTTTGGATTTTAATTAAGTCTTACATTGCTAAGATCACAGTAAACAAGAGACAGTAAAATTCTAAATATAACAATAAATATTTGGATACTTTGGTTACTCACCATCTCAAATTAGGACAGGATATTATGGACAGTCTTAGGTAGAAAAGCACTGTTTTTCAGCATCACTGTACTTCATTATGGCCTTAACTATCTCATTGAATCTCTGTCCTGTGGGAACACATAGTATAGTAAAACATAGCAATAAAGTCTTTGCTCGCATAGAATTCAGCCTGAGAGCTGGACGTCCAATGGGGTGGATAACATTAAGCCTGGAGCTAAAGAAGTTATGCGTGTCTACTGCTTCTGTGGCCTCTTTCACCAAAACACAGGCAAAAGTTTGAATTGGGATTTACCAACCCTGCAGGATAGAGTACAGGATGAACCACCAGCTTGAACAATGCCAAGAGTAAGCAGGAAAAAGTGAGTCTTTAAATGGGTAGAAAGAGTGTTCCTTCAGGGGAAGGTACAGTTTGAAAGCAAGGAACAGAGTTTTCATAATAGAATCAGGAGGAGAGGAATTTTTGCCTGCTGTGATAACTTAGAGTGTGACTGTGAATGGACTTCCAAATGATTCGGTGGTCAAAGAAGCCAGGGAGGCGCAGCGACCAGTACACACTGCACACTGCAGCAAGCTTCATGTCCACCCGGCACTACTGGAAGTTAGTGTTCTTTTCTCCTTCAACGGCCGCTCTTACCATGCCAAGCTACATCTTCTTACTTAAATTGTCTCTACATTTATCTTTGCCTTTCTTAATATATTGTGACTGAATTGTAATTACAATGCTACCTAAATTTAAAATTCTGTGTCAGATCGTATTTTCCCAAGACGAGTGCAATGGCATCTTCCTTCCCACAAGCTCCTTTGCCGTGATCTTGCCACCGCCCCATCAAGACGGGGAGCATGCTCTGTTACTTCCTTGGGCCTTGGACAGCTTTGACCAAGAGACTGACGTGAAAATCACGTTTGGTGGATGATTTCTGAGGCTAGGTCATAAGCAGCTCACTCTGGGGCCTTCCTTTGGGGACCCAGCCTCCAAGCTATGAGAAGCCCTGGCCACACGGAGAGCCGACGAGTGGGTTCTCTGGTCGAGAGTGCAGAGCCTGCAGTGTGCCGGCCACGTGAGCGAGCCATCGTGGCGTCCAGCCTCGCCAGGCTCTGGGACAGCTGTGGCCCCAGCCAACATCTGGCCACACTCTCACAAGAAACTCCAAACAAAAACCGCATCGCACTGCTCAGCCAACCCAGAAGCCTGTGGGAGATAACGAGCTCTTTCAAGCCAATACATTTTGGGATATTTTTTAGCTATAATATGTAACTGAAACAGATGCCTAGAATAATCTATAAAATAATCCAGGTAAATATATAATCAATTCACCCTTTCAATAGTTTCCCTTCTTCCACTCCCCAAAACGGTATTGTCACTACATAACTTTATCAAATACTGTACTTTAATTTCCTGTTAATAACCTCTCTTCCATGTCGATACCTCAGCCAACAGTGTCAGAATCCACGACTTTGTTTCTGATGGGTGAACATCTGGGGCTCAACTCTGTGGTGTTCCTCCTTTCCTCACTCCCCACCTTCTGCCCCTGCAACCGCACCCAGGGGCAGGTGGACTTGGTCTTTCTGAGAAGGTGGCAGTGCTGCTTGGTTTAGCTTTATTCCTAGACGGGTCCAAGAGAAACAAACAAGGAACTAACCATCGAGGGCAGCAGGAGATCCAGACAGCAATTCTGAGTTAGTCTGGCTGCTGTCTTTCTCCATCTGTCCTGAAACTGGAAATTCACTGCGAGAAGAGTCTCTGAAGCACATTCAGCAACCATTCTGCGGTGGGAAGGGTAAATGCTGGGCATGTTTATTTAGCAGGACAAGGCTCCATTGGTATTGGCATAGTTTATCTCACTCCACTAGAGGTGACGTGTACTATGGCAATATCTCTGCGAAACAGGAGCCGTGAAAAGATATGTCTGTTTAATTGAATTGTTTATTTGTTAAAATGAAAGCTTTTAATAAATATTTGTTTTTTTTAATGGATAGCCAACAGTAGTTTATGCCCAATACACACTGATAATAAGGTCAAGGCCCATTAAATGATACTCTTTTGAATTCAGGATCATTTTGCTATAGGCAAGTAACCAGTGAATGGAGCATGTGCAGATAAATTATTTTATTTAAATAATGACCTAATTAAAGATTTTTTCAGTTATTTTAAAATGTAATTAAAATAGTGCTTCATAGAATTCTAAGGTTGGAAATATATATGATTAGTTAGAGTTTTTGTCATGATGATGGCAAAAAAATCTACTGACTCTTGAAAGACTAGGAATAATTGACATTTTAAAAATAGTAGGATTAAAGAAAAAAATTTTAAATACATGTTCCTTAATTCTATTTTAATGAAACTATTAGGTGCTTTGTACTAATTTTCACTCATTTTTTGTTATAGAAAATAATTTTCACTCTCATATGTGACAGCTCTGCTCATCCTATCTACACATTTCTGAAATTATCCTTCTTTTCGGTTGTTGACGTCAAATGCTGGATTATTTCTCTTCCCTGAAGGAAGATGTCACTAAAATTATCTCCTGAAATCTGGAAAGTCTAGTGAAGCATACTTCCATTTTCAAAACAAAATAATAACCAAAAAGAAAAAGAAAAGACAATGTGATTAGTATTGTCCCTGTAGGTGAAATTAGAAAATGATCAGCTCCATCGTAAAGGAAAAAGAGTGGTATGTTCTTTATTGATGTGAAAGGAGTCTACACTTTCTGCTTCAGGTGTTGACATTATTTCACTTTATCCGTTGTGGTTTGCCTTGTAAAATGACTCATAGGTTTAATGGGTATTTGATTGATATATATAAGAGCTAATTATGCTTAATAGAATATGTTTAAAAAAAAAACTCTCGGGAAGCGGCTGTGGCTCAATCAGTAGGGCTCCCGTTTACCATATGGGAGGCCCCGGGTTCGGTTCCCGGGGCCTCCTGGTGAGGGCAGGCCCGCCCACGGGGCGCGGTTAGCTGACCCAGCGAGCACAAGCAGCGAGGGGGGGATAAATGAATAAATAAATAAAATCTTAAAAAAAAAAAAAAAAAATGGAATCATACAGCAGTACTCTTAAAAAAAAAAAAAAAAAAAACTCTTTTCTCCTCTATTGCATAGTAAATGGCAAAATGAGTTGACAATAAAATTATGTACATGACAAATTTGGTCCCTGATTGCTTGACAGGAGCATATTGGCTGACAGAAGTGACAAAAGTCTTACTCAAAATATCATATTTTATTTTTAAACACTCATGAACACCAACGTATGAGGATATGTCTTATATTAATTTAATCTTCCCTTTCGGAAAGACTTTTGTAATAGAGTATAAATTTAATCTGAATTGACATATTTGTCTTCAGAAGAATTTGGCATTAATGGAAATAATTATTTTATTCCTTACCAGTATGCCTGGATAAATTGTGAATTGAGCATAATCTATCACAATGTTATTTTTTTCCAGATATGAGACAAAGAAGCACTATAATGCATTCACTTTCCATTATGCCATTTTCTTCAGACATTTTGCCACATTATGAGCTCCTTGAGGGAAATCATTATCTTTCTTATAAGGAAAAAAATGAGACATCACCATTTCATTATGTATATTTCAAAAAGTTAAATGATTTAATATGTCTGCCCTGGAAAATCAGTGTATTTGCCTGCCTGTTCTTTCACAGGCACTATTATGCTCAGCTATAACACATTTTTGAAAAGCAAAAAATAAGATAGAGTAATGTTTACCAAATTTAACTTTTTCCATTTCATTGGTTAATATGAATCATTGAATATGTACAAGGGGATAAAAGCAGCCGTTCAGAAAAATAACAAAACAGGGGAGTCCTGCCTAAAGATTCATGTAGGCATTTAACAGCATTTATCAAGCACGTCTTTGACAGGCTAAAATGTCATGCTCATCCCCGATGGCTCCAAACAAACCATCAGCCACAGCGCTAACGATGTGCAACGAAGACGAGTCAACACGATATGGATATGAGATTGGCTGCACTGAGATCTGGTGGCCTAATGCTTCGTGACCTAGTCGGTCCCCTTGGAACCAGAGGTCACTTACCAGGACTGATCTAGCGTCCTTGTTTCTGGCACTGTGGTCCCAGCCAAGCTACAGTCTCAGCCTCCGTTTCATGGATGCCTTGCCGAGCCATCCACATTCCAGTTTCAGGACTCAGTGACGCATTCTCCCAGCAGCTGAGGTTGTCCAGCAACTCATCTCCACTTCCAGTCCTTCCCAGGACGTACTTGCATGTGAGGAGAGCCGCCTTGCCCAGGCCACAAAAGAGAAGGACTTAAAATGCCCGGTAGGCTGCACTGGTTGTGGAATTGGCACGATTCAGACCTGGAAATGCCAATTTGACTCAATACAGCGTGATACAGATGCGGTCAACACTGATGGAGCCAGAGAGAGCAGAGAAGGGCTCTGCGGCAGGTAGAAGCTGAGGGCAAGTGGCCCCGTCTCTTGCGCCATATGCCTTATGGTATTAGAGATATCAGTGGTGACAGCGGATGCAGTGTGGCATTTCTGGCAAGCTTCAATGGGAAAATCACATTGTAGACTCCTGGGATTCTGGAGCAATGCTCTGCCATCTTCAGTGGAGGATTATGCACCAACCAACAGGGACAAAACCCAAAGTTTGGTTCACAGAGGGGTTGCTTCAGCACAGCCCTGTTTGTGGGTGTTGCTGAAAGATGATGGTGAGAGGAAATCCTCCTAGTGGGCAGAGATTTGGAGTGGTGCATAGTTATTTACTTTTAAAGAAAGAGAAGTGTCCTTGGTTAGAAATATGTGCACTTATGTGCAGTGGTGAGGGACTGGTATATTCGACCAGGGACCTGCAGTGAGAGAGGTTGGAAGACAAGAGACAGATGATTCTAAGGCAGGTTGGTGGGCCTCTCGAGTGGGCGCAAGGTGTGGGTGCTACTTTTATTGCATGTCAATGCCCATCAGAGAGCATCTAGTAAGGAAGCAATAATTATAAACAAGCTAGAATTACCTGGCCAGTTGACGTGTGCCTGCTTCTGTTATTAGCCACCACAGTGCCGATGTAAGGGCACGTGAATGGGGAGGCCAAGCTGGAAGAAATCGAGCCAGGCATGGGCCAGCTAGAATGGATCCCACTTACCAGGACTGATCTAACGACTGCTGCTCCTGAAGATCCAATCCACCAGCTTCCCATAGAGCACCATCCCTCCAGAAGAAGAAGCCGATCCCTGGTAGCAAGCAGAATTCCCTGCACCTCTTCCACCCTGAACGGCACAGCAGTTCTTATTCACAGGAATTGATGTATTATTAGCATGAATTTACCTTCCTTACCAGCAGGGCTCCGGCAGCACCTTATCCAAGGCTTTGCACGGCTTTTTATTCCCCATATGACATCAGACTAGGAGTCCTGCTTTGTAACACTGGGAATGTGTCTGTGGTCAAAGGATGTGTGTCGTTCCTAACACGTATCACACCATCCAAAAGCTGCGGACCTACAGAGTGAGAGGACAACCCGTTGGAGCTCGAGCACAGACCAAGGCGGTCGTCCTTCAGGCCAAGCATACTCCTTCAGGTAACGACCATTAGGTGATGCTGTGTCCTCCAGCAGGTAAAATACTTAAGTCCGCAACTAGACTGGAAGGAGAAGTGGCCCCACGTACCAACACTCCGTCTAATCCACTTGGTGATTTTGTGCTTTCTTTCCCTGCAATCTGGGCTCTGTGGGTTTAGAAGTCCTGCCTCCCAAAGAGGGGAGCGCTTCCCAGAGGACAAAGCAGTGACCTCATTCAACCTAAACTGCAGGTGACAGCGGGGCGTTTGGGCTCCTTGTGTCAGAAGAAAGTGGGGAGAGTCGCCTTCCTGGGGTGGGAGTGGGGATAGAATCTGCCCTGACTGAGGAGGAGGTGCAGAGGGCTACATTTAGCATGTAGGGGACCACCTGGCCGTCCCTTCAGCTCCCACATGCCCGACTTTGTTGGTAAAGGCACAGGTGCAGCAGCCACGGTCGGAGGAGGGAATGGTAACCTCTGGGCCTCCCGGGGATGAGGATCTGGGTCACCCCATCAGGTGAGGAGCCCCCGGCTAGCAGGAGTTGTGGCCAGCTTTGGAGGAGTCCTGAGTCAACAGGAGAGAAGAGGGCTGATGTGCTATCAACAGCAGGCTTCAGACCAGCTCCAGGAGCAGAGACTGTGGCTAGTTAATTCAGCCTCATCTCGGCGGTTTCTCCCAGAGAAAGAAGCCCATCAATATCCTGGGGGATCACTATGTTATCCAGTCCCTAGAGGATTC
Organism: Tolypeutes matacus; assembly: GCA_026826555.1. Lineage (NCBI taxonomy): Eukaryota > Metazoa > Chordata > Mammalia > Cingulata > Chlamyphoridae > Tolypeutes > Tolypeutes matacus. The sequence goes on along the minus strand of JAKSZT010053830.1, from coordinate 27,119,286 downwards.
TCCAGCTTCCTGTCAGTTGAAATATCACACCCACATACTTCCCTTTCAGACACAATCTCATTTACAAATCAGCAGTGTAAGTTATACTCACTATAATGTGTTACCGTCAACACATTTGCAATAAACCTTATTAAAAGTCCCACGTACATTAAGCATCAGCTCCTATTCTCAACCTTCATCCTATCCCCTAGTAACCTATACTCTAGAGTTTATCTCCATGAGTTTACTCATCGTATTTAGTTCATATCAGTGAGACAATACGATATTTGTCCTTTTGTGTCTGGCTTATTTCACTCAACATAACGTCCTCAAGTTTCATCCATGTTGTCATGTGCATCCCGATTTCATTTCTTCTTAAAGCTGAATAGTATTCCATTATATGTCTATCCCACAGTTTGTTTATCCATTCATTGGTTGATGGACACTTGGGCTAGTTTCATATTTTAGCATTTCTGAATAATGCCGCTATGAACATCAGAGTGCAAACATGACTTTGCAACCTTGCTTTCCTTTCTTCTGAATGTATTCCTAGTAAGGGCATTGCTGGACCATATGGCAGTTCTGTATGTAGTTTCCGGAGGAACTGACAATCTCTTCCACAGAGGCCGCAGCATTCTACATTCCCACCAACACTGAAGGAGTGTTCCTATTTCTCCACATCCTCTCCGGCACTCGTAGCTTTCTGTTTGGTTGTTGTTTTTAATAATGGCCATTCTATAAGGTGTCAAACGATACTAGGTTGGGGAAAAATACACCAAAAGTTAGATATTAGCTATAGTCAGTAGTAATATTTTGAAGATGCTCTTTCATAATTTGTAACAAATGTTTCACAACAATGCCAGGTGTTGAGGGTGGGGAGATGTATGGGAGCCCTGTGTGATGTTATGCATGATTGTTTTGTAAGCTCACAGCTTTCACTATACACTAATTGTTTATGGGTGATAAACTTCAATTTTAAAAAGCTGAAAAAGTTCTGAAGGATCAACTTACAGACCTTACATGAAGCAAGTGGATCCCACCGAAGCCTGGGATGCTATTCTGTGACACCCATATCCATTTCAAAGCTGGAGATTTAATTCCTCAGGCCCTGAGGGGTTGTCAGCTGACAGAGTTCAGCTGTCGGTTCTATCCAGCAAGTACCCTCAACTCTAGAGAGCGTCTTCATGTTCTCAGGGCCTGAGGGAAGCTCACACCCAGGGACCGGTCGAGGCGCCAGTGTAAAGACTCAGCCCCATGGGCAGTGCATGGGTGTGACGTTGGTGCAAGGACACGATTGGGTTCAGCCGTGCTGGTCTGTGAAGGGGGGTGGGGTGGACTATCTACGGGACTTGGGAGAGGGTTGGGGGAAGGAACAAGTGAACTCTGGGGACTTGCAGGGTCTGTGGTTAATCCTATAATGTTGGAAATGTTCTTTTGGCAAATGTGACAGGGAAGGGTTACTGGTGTAGGGTGTCAGATGTGGGGGGGTTACGGGACAGGGCACACCTGGGGCAGGCTTCTATGGAATATCTAGGTGTTCATCTTGTCTTAGTGTGTTATCTCAGTGGGTGGAGACCCACACAATAAAAAAGAAAACATTAAACTCCCATCCTGGGGAGTCCTGCTATGTTCTCAGAGGGGCAAGAATCCCTCGAGAACGTAGGCAGTGCCTAATAAAAGAAAACAGACCAATATGTCAAGCCCTCAATATTATTGCAAGTAACTATGAATCTTATTCTTCAAAAATTGAAACTTAGTGGTCACGATAGTTTCTGAGAGGAGCGGGAGGGAAGAATGGATAGATGGAGTATAGGGCATTTTTAGGGCATTAGAATTACTCTACATGATCTTGCAATAGTGGATACAGGCCACGTTAAATTTCATCAAAACCTATAAAAGCATATGGTCCAAAATGTAAACCATAATGTAAATCATTGACCATGGTTAGTAGCAATGCTTGAATATTTGTACATCAATTGTAACAAATGTACCATCCACATATAAACTGTTACTAAAAAGGGAAAGGGGAAGAGGGGGAAGGTATTGGGTATATGGGAATCAACTGTATTCTCTGTGACTTTTCTGTATCCTAAAGCTCCTTTGAAGATAATGTGAAAAAAGTAAGGCACTGGGGATATATATGGAACAAAATGTCACTGCACATACAAGACAACAGATCTTACAGTGATAAAAGGCACAATGTCTAATTTTTTAATATTTTTAATTATTTCAAGCTGTTTTACATTTTTTGTATTTTATTGGTTATTTTTAAAAATTATTACTTCAATATCTTATTAATTTTATTTGGTTATTTTGTTGGCTTCATTTTTGGAGAGGTTTTGGATCACAGAAGGGTCACAGCAGTGGCAGGGGAGGATCACTGCTGCAGTATATCAGTGACGTGGGAGCACATGGGAAATGGCTCACCTGAGGCATGCCTCTAAGACAATGTTCAAGTGTTCATGGAACATTGTCTCAGTGGATGGAGATCCACATAATAACCAAAAGAATATTGAATTCCCATCCTGGGGAGTTCTGCTACATTCTCTAATAGGACAGCAAGAATCCTCTGAGTGCAAGGGCAATGTCTAGTGAAGGAAGACAGACCATTATGCCAGGTCCTTGACAGTGATGATAGTACTTATGAACATTTTCTTGTGAAATTGAAACTTAGCCTAGTATTATATATTGCCTAAGAGTTACCTCCTGAAAGCCTCCTTGTTGCTCAAATGTGGCCTCTCTCTAAGCCAAACTCAGCATACAAACCCATGACCTTCCCCCCGGCATGGGACATGACTCTTGGGGAAGAGCCTCCCTGGCAATGAGGGATTATTACCAAGCGCCGACTAGCAATGCATCTGGAAAAAGACCTTGACCAAAAGGGGGAAATGGTAAATATAAATGAGTTTTTATGGGTAAGAGATTCAAAGTGAGTTTTGAGGTCATTACAGAGGTTACACTTATGAAGGCTCAGCAGGATCTCATTGACTGCCACAGTAAACAGTGCCTCAAATAGCAGGGCTCCTGAGGGCTCTAGAGTTATCCAGAAACTATAAGCAGGGCAGATAGCTCAGGAGTTCAGCACCCTGTCAGTGGGCCTTACTTTGGAGTTTATGCTCCCCAGTGTAACAGAGTTAGACTCGTTTCTAGGTTCTTTACACATGGCTCTTCTGCCCCTATTATTTGAACCCATAATTAGCACAATACTTGATAAATATATATTCCAGAGACTTAAATCTTTGGTCTGTCCATGTGCCAGTTGGGCCCTGAATTTCAGCAGAGTTGCAACACCTACTCTCCAGTTTGTTGGACTCACCCAGGACAACTAACAAGGAGATGATGATGGACAATGCCCATCCCAAGGAACAGAGAGTGTCTGTAACTGTAAGCAAGATAGCTCCATCTATCTGTCCCATGGGCTCTAAGCCCCCACTCAATCAGAATCAGCTGGGCATCACCATCCCAAAATCCTCAAGACTGGGGAATGAACAAAGGACTAAAATAGACTTATTATTTTTCTACTATAGACCTATTATTATTCTAGCAATGGAAGAACTCTTATCAGTGGTGTAAAGGCTGTGGCTGCCAGAGGTTCTGAGGGATGGGAGAGGGAAGAATAGGTGTAATATGGGGGCATTTTCAGGACACTGGAGTTGTCCTGCATGACACTGAGTGATGGGTACAGGCCATTGTGTATTTTGTCATAACTTACAAGATTGTGTAGGACAGAGTGTAAACTGTCATGTAAACTGTAGTCCATGGTTAGTGGCAATGCTTTAATATGGGCTCATCATTTGTAACAAATGTGCCACATTAATGAAGGATGTTGTTAATGTGGGAAAGTGTGGGATGGGGAGGGAGTGGGGCATATGGGAATTCCTAATATTTTTTATGTAACATTTATGTAATCTAAAGCAGCTTTAGAAATTAAAAAAAAAATTTTTTTTTAACATTTTAGCAAGACCCAGCACTGTTGCCTCACCTTGGGATGCCCCTGAATGGCTGCTCCAGGTCCTGAGTTTTCTGGGGTCAGCTGAGGCCCCACCCAGGGCTCCTGCCTGCTCAGTGCAGCCTCCATCCCTGAGCACAGCTCCTGACTCTAAGAGCAGGATTCCTGCCTGCTCATCTGCACGGCAGAGTCTGCTTCTCGGGGAAGCCACCCAGTGACATGCCATTTGCTAAGCCGTGTGTGTGATAGTTACGTCTACCTTTAGGTAATGAGGATTGAGGGAATCTGTGGTACCAGGCAGTACATTAGACCCTTAAAAGGTATTTCCTCTCCACTTTCTTTTGCTGCCGGATAGTTAAAATGACGCAGCTGTTACATCGGCATTTTTCTATGGCTGACCACTCCTTTTCCAAAGGCAGCAGTTCTGAAACATCTTGGCCATCTCCATCCAGCTCCCTGTGAGCTCATTCACAAACTTACGTTTCAATAGGCTTACGCGCATTTGCTTGGCAACTCAAAAAATTTAGTATAACTCCTTTGTTAAATGAGAAAAAATAAAGTACAGATGATTTTCCTTCATCTCTTGTCCTATTCTTTCCTAATTGAACTTTATTATTTTTATTGGTATTGGTATTCTGACTTACATGATCTATTTCCCCGTATATCTATATTTATAAATATATATACATATATGTTTAACACTAAATGACTGATGGTTTTATAAAGCCAGTCATAAATCAAGATGTAGTTAGGGATATGAACACAAATCATAACATGACAATTGGTTTGGGTTTGATTGGAAATAAGGTGTTGATACTTGAAACTACAAAAGTTATGGTAATTCACTATGGTTTATTATTAAAATAAAATAAAATAAAAAAAACTGCTTCTGAAGATATCTAATGCCGGACTTTTATTTTAAAAAATTAGAAACACAAAATCAAGGGCTTCTTAACAATATGTTTTAAAATTTCCCATATGCAGTTTCGATTGCCTGTTCTCTGTGAAAGTAATTTGGCTCATTTGGAAATAAATCCTCTAAGAAATTTCCTGTACAGTTATGAAGGTCAGTTTGGATTAAGGGTCAGGATTTGGGATTTTCAGTCAAAAATTCCTAGCCCCATTTCCTATAATGTGCTCAAGCCAAGATTGAGGTCAGCAAGTAGTTTGAAAAATAGCAAGAGATATTCAACTTTCCACTTGATATACCAAATTTAAAATTCAAAGAAAAATTGTGAAAATGGAATTTGGTCTATTATGAAGAAATCAAATTAATTCCTTTAAAAAACTCAAGAAGTATTTCTCAGAAATTTAAAACTAACCTTAAAAAAAATAGACCAAACATAGGACAGCATGGCAAAACAAATAATATCAGATTAAAGATGGAAGGTTTGGCTTTGAGTGCTTGTCTGCTCTGTGTCATGCAAACTTAGTTCTTGGTAATTCTTTTAACCTTTTTAAGCCTCCATTTCTTCAAACTAAACTGATGCTAACATGTCCTACCATAAACTAGCTCTCTCTGCCCATGAGGAAACCTTTGAAGGTTTCCCCATCTGTGAAAAATCAGAGAGCTGAATAAAGGATCTTTCAAGCCAGTGTTTTACATACCCAATAATTATCTTTCTTACCTTACAGGCTTGGTTTAAAGATTAGATAAAGAATGCATGTAAAAGTGATTTATAAATGGCAAATACAATGCAAATCAGTCATTGACAAGTATAAAAACTGTGTATTTTTTTGTATTTTTTTGTTTTTAATCTACAAATACATAGAAAGAATCAAGGCAGGAGAAGTGTAGTAATAAAATTCCATACAAAATACCTGCAAAATGCTGTCCTTAAAAACAATCCGTGAAAATACAACTACTACATAAGATAAAAATTCAATCAAACGTGTCATACTTACAAAGGCTTTGAAATAAAAACAAAAGGAACAATTGTTCACATGAAGTTGACTTTAGGCTGGGAGGCTGATAACACAAATAAGACAGTTTAAGAAACAAAGGAAAAAGAGAGTGCAATTGGGAGGGAAAATCCACTTAACAGATCTAAGCATCAGAAATTTGTCCCCAATAATTTTTACACTGGGAGTAAAGAATTCACTTTAAAATTTTACTCCAGGTTCCTTCTTCAATCTTTTTTTCACCTCATACAGTTCTATCTAAATAAATTAATCATTACAAGTATTCATTTATTTGTCATTTTATATATCAGTTCTGATACATAGAGGCTCTCCTTAAAGATAGAGTTAGTTTCTTTTCTTTTTCTTTACTCATGTACATTCCTAAGAAACTTCTACACATTGTGGATTTTTTACTAAGGATTCCAACCTTACCAGTAATTATTTACAAATTGGTACGTTCATTTTGCTTTCTTTTCTTAATTGTTAATGTAGATAGTCTGTTTATTTGCGAATACTCAATAAAACTGTCTGATATGAACAATTTTTTCTAAAGTGAAAAACTCCAAATGAAGAAGACAGGAATCCATCTAAGCAAACTTATTATTACTTTTACTTTCAGCTTTCCATAATTTCTTTCTGTATTGTTGGCACACTGTTTACTTTTGATGGCCTTTGGTAGCCTGCTAATTAGATTGTCTATATAAAGAGAAAAAGAGAAATTGTAAATTCATACAAATTCATTTCCTCTTGGGAGAAAGTCTATCTTCAAAGAGAATAAGGTAAAGTCTATACTTACCCCCCAAAATAATGTCTGGCAAGGCAGTCGTCAGTAAACAGGTGGCCTCAACCTGCTCACATCCCACACACTCAGACTCCAGCCTGCGACAATGACGCAGGCATAATTCTATTGCAACAAGATCCTCAGGGAATGCTATTAAAATGTCAGGTTTATCGATGCCTCAAACTTAATAAAGTTTTTCTCTCTTAGTCTTCCAAATATATAAGGAGTCTAGTTTTAGAAAGAAGGCAACATATGTTCATGAAAACGAATTATAAAAAGGAGAACACATATTTACAAATGTTAAACACTAAGCCTAACATATTAAAAATGCATTCTGTCCTGTATTGCTTGATGATTTTTAGGAATATAAGATGCTGAGGTTATATCTTTTAATTTCCTGTAACATGTTACCCTTTCAGTAATTTACAATATTACCCTAAAACTACCAGAAATAAATCATGTAAATAATTTCTCCTGATTCTGAAATATTATTCCTGCAGATGTTGTGAGGGCTCCAGAGGTGTTATATTCTGAACAATATAATGGAAAAAGGCACCATGTTTCTTAACTGTAAATCGTTTCAATATCATATGTAATACAGAAAAAAGAAAGGTGAAACACTCTCCCTGTAACAGCAGTTTTCACATGATAGATCCTTTAACAAGTCAAGCCCGGCAGGAGATAAAGGTGGGGGCTTGCAAAAGGTATTACATTGGAAACGCATACATAAAACGAAGAGTATCCAAACACAACTCTCTTAAAGGCTGACCTAAAGAGCAGTGGTGGGGGTGAGGAGAGGGGGGAATCCCTACCACCTAAACAAAGATGGTAAAGAAATAAAGAAATTCCCTTGGGTACAGGGGAAAATAAAATCTCCTTGAGAATTTATAAGAAATGCTGGCTCTCATGTGGGTTGACTAGAATTCATAATTCATTTCCCCAAAACAATACAAAGTGAGAATTAAATTTAAATCTTCCTTGGGTTGGTAATGCAAAGTAGTGCACATGTACTAAAAAATGTCTCTAGGCTAGAGGAATCCATTTTAAACTAAGTTTCAAAAAACATCAGCTGCAATAAAAATTATGAAGCACTTGTGGAATCAAACCAATATGAGGTAGAGCAGAATAAAAATAATAGTTACTGCAAGAATATGGTTATTGGAATAATATGATTTAAAATACAATGATATGCAAATGTTTAAAGAAATATACGGGGGTATTCAAAGTACGATAATGAGACAAGAAACTCTAAAATGCAGATGTATATTAGAATATAATAAAAAGAAATTACAAAATTGGAAAAATATAATTATTGACAAAAGAAACTAAATAGACATTAAATGTTATATTAGATAAAAATAAAAACAAATGTGTGAGGACAATCAGCAATATGGTGGCAGAGTAAGGGGCTCCTAGGGTCAGCCTGCGACAGGGTGGTTAATAATCAGCCGGTGGAATCTAAAGCACCTGGCTGGGGGCTCCGGGAGACCAGAAGTGCATCCTGCAACATTCTTGAAAGAATGGAAGGAGGAGGCTGCCCATCTGCAGAGAAGATTCCTAAGTAGAGCCCTCCACACCCCGGAGGCCTGTGCCTATCCTCCACTGGCAGCACAAGTCTTCTCTGGAGATAGTCCATATCTGGAGCTGGAAGCTCCACTTCTGAAAAATGGGGAGGAAGAGATGATTGGGCACCAACTTCAGCTACTGATTAGTAAATTCGGCTGGCTAAAGTATAACCCTAAGAACAGCTAAAGTTTGAAGCTGTCCAAGCTGGAAAGAGACCAGTAGCCGCCATTTTGACTCTGCCCCCAGCATGAGGGGAAGCTAGGCTGACGGAAAATCACAATCTGGTAGAGATCAGTTTCTTTCATCCAGATCGGCCTGCAGCCCTAGCCCAGGCTTCAGTCCCACCTCTAGCAGAGAGGAAGCTGGCGGGACCTGCACCAGCCTCTCCGGGTAACTGCAGGTATATTCGACTGGCACAGACTGATTAGTCGGAAGTCTACCCAGGTAACTGCAGGCATTTTGGATCCACATGGCATAGATTACTGCCCACACCTGCAGCTCCATCCCCGCCCCAGGCAGGGAAGAAAGGGGCATGAAGCTTCATTAGTTTCTCTGGGAAACTAGAGTCTAGGCCTGCACGACTTGTATTATTACCCACAACTGTGGCTTTGTCTCTACACCTGCCAAAGGAGAAAGTTGGGAGATGCTTCATTGGCCCCTGGGACAATGAGGGCAGCTTGAGCCTCCACAGCTTATAGCACCAACTATATCCTTGGCTCCTACTACACAATCAGCAAGGGAGAAAGGCAGGAAGTCCTAAACTAAAGACAGAAACTGCACCCAGAATAAATACATCTAGTAAGCCAGATGCCAAGACACCAACAAAAATTACAATCCACAACAAGAAACAGGAAGATATGGCCCAGTTAAAGGAACAAGATAAGTCTCCAGATGACATAAAGGAGTTAAGACAACTAATCATAGATGTTCAAACAAATCTCCTTAACAAATTCAATGAGATGGCTAAAGAGATTAAGGATATTACGAAGACATTGGATGAGCACAAAGAAGAATTTGAAAGCAAACATAGAAAAATAGCAGATCTTATGGGAATGAAAGGTACAAGAAATGAAATTAAAAATACACTGGAATCATATGATAGCAGATTTGAGGATGCAGAAGAAAGGACTGGTGAACTTGAAGAAATGGTCTCTGAAAGCAAACATACAAAAGAATAGATGGAGAAAAGAATGGAAAAAATTGAACAAGTTCTCGGGGAATTAAATGACAGCAAGAGATGTGCAAACATACATGTCATGAGTGTCCCAGAAAGAGAAGAGAAGGGAAAAGGGGCAGAAGGAATATTTGAAGAAATAATAGTAGAAAATTGTCCAACCCTACTGAAGGACATGGATATCCATGTCCAGGAAGCACAACGAACTCCCAGCCACATAAATCCAAATAGACTAACTCCAAGATGCATATTAATCAGAATGTCAAATGCCAAAGACAAAGAGAAAATTCTGAGAGCAGCAAGAGAAAAGCAATGTATAACATATAAGTGATACCCAATAAGCTTAACTGCCGATTTCTCATCAGAAACCATAGAGGCAAGAAGCAGTGGTATGATATATTTAAGATAGTGCAAGAGAAAAACTTCGAGCCAAGAATCTTATATCTGGCAAGGTTGTCTTTCAAAATAAGGATGAGTTTAGAATATTCACAGATAAACAGAAACTAAGTGAGTTTATGACCAAGAGATTGGCTTTGCAGGAAATGCTAAAAGGTGTGCTACAGTCTGAAAAGAAAAAACAGGAGAGAGAGGCTTGGAAGACAGTCTAGAAATGAAGATAATAACAGTAAAAATAACCAAAAGTCTCAAAAGAGTGGTGAAAATAAAATACGACAGATAAAACCCAAATATTTAGGAATAAACTTAACCAAGATATAAAGCACATGTATTCAGAAAACTACAACTCATTGTTAAAAGAAATTTTAAAAAATACCTAAATAATTGGAAGAACATTCTATGCTCATGGATTGGAAGACTAAATATCATTAAGATGTCAATTCTACACAAATTAATATACAGATTCAGTGCAATCCTGATAAAAATTCCACCAGCATTTTTAATGTAAATGGAAAACATGATTATCAAATTTATTTGGAAGGGTAAAGGGTCCTGAATAGCCAGAAACATCTTAAAAAGGAAAAGCAAAGTTGGAGGACTCTCACTTCTGGACTTTAAGTCATATTACCTACCTGCAGTGGTAAAAACAGCACGATAGTAGCATAAAAACAGACACATAGACCAATGGAACAGAAGTGATGGTACAGTAACAGACCCTCACATCTGGGGTCAAGAGATTTTTGACAAGGCTGCAAACTCACCCAGCTCGGGCAGAGCAGTCCACTCAACAAATGGCACAGGGAGAACTGGAAAGAGGACCCCTATCTCATACCTTATACAAAAATTAACTCAAAATGGATCAAAAACCTAAATATAAAAGAAAGAACCATAAAGCTTCTAGAAGAAAATGTAGGAAAATAACTTCAAGATCTGGTGGTAGGTAGTGGATTCTTAAAGGAGCTAAGGATACTGATGTTTAATGTATATAGAAATTTTAACTAACTTTACTGTAAAAGTGTGGAAATGTCTAGAGTTGATAACACATTACAGTGAGTAACAGCTGGTTTATAAATGGGAATGTGGCTGAAAAGAGTAGTCTAGGGATGTAAATACCAATTGACAAAAAGCTAGAGAATAATCTAGGGACTGAATAACACAGCAAACCCAGAGGTGGATGAGAATTGTGGTTGATGGTACAGATGCAAGAGTGTCCTTTGTGAGCTAGAGCAGATGTACATCAGTATTGCAGGGTGGTGGGGATGTGGAGAAGCATGGGAAAAATACAACTGGAGTGATCTATGGACTGAGGTTAACAGTAATAATGTAATATTCATGCATCTCTGCCAAAGATGTACTGTGCTGATAATGCAGGAGTACGGAAAAAATGTGCCAAATGTACACTATGGACCTGGTAATAATCGGATGATATTAACTCATAATCTATAACAAATATGCCACCACAGTTGTGTGTTGATGGAGGGATGTTGTATGGGAATTCTGCACATGTGCATGATTGTTTTGTAAGTTCACAACCTCTGTCATAAAAATATATTTTAAAAATATTAATAGGGTAGGTTGGGGGGAAATATACCAAATGTAAGATAAGGACTATAGTTAGTAGTAAGATTTTTACAATATTCTTTCATAATTTGTAACAAATCTCTCTCTCGTAACAATGCTAAGGTGTTGGTGGTGGGGTGATGTATGGGACCCCTGTGTGACGTTATGCGTGTTTGCTGTGTAAGTTCACAACTTTTACTATGCACTTGTTGTTTATGTATGTTCATGTATAAATGATATAAAAATAATAATCATAATAGGGTGGGTTGGGGGAAAAATATACCAAATGTAAGATACTTTGGTTAGTAGTAATATTTTGAGGATGCTCTTTAATCATTATTTTAAAATGTTTCACAACAATGCAAGGTATTGGAGGTAGGGTGAGGTATAAGAGCCCTGTATGATGTTATGCACGTTTGTTTTGTAAGTTCACAACAATTACTATACACTTATTGTTTATGTATGTTTACGTATGAGTGATATACTTCAATAAATGAAAAAAAATGGAATAAAACCAAATGTGTGAGCTAGAAGTAGAAGTTATATAACTGAAGAAATAACTAGGATGTAGCATAGAGAGATGATGTAGAAAATATGGATAAGGCATGGAGAAATGGAGAAATGGAGAAATTGAGGTTAATTAAGCTAGAGGAAATTTTTTCCAAGATATGGGCTTAGAATATTTTAAAACTAATGAAAGCCTCTAATATTTAATTCAAGAAGTCCAAAACTCCCATGTGACAAATAAAAACAGATCAGCACTGGGGCATATAGTAGAGAACAGCAGAGCACAAAAAATAAAGCAGTTCACCAACAGAGAATGACATTTGAAAAAAAAAAAAAAAAGCTAGTTGATCATATAGAAAATAAAATAAAATTATGGCCCTACCTCATATTATACCTAAAAGTGAATTCCAGGTGGATTAAAACATTAAATGTTACATTTTATAAGAAAATATTAGGGCATCTTTATGGCCCCAGGAAAAGAACCATTTCTTAAAGAATCCATACACTCAAGCAAAGAAAAATAAATGCAAATTAATAAAGATTAATCACTGAATTACCATAATATTAAGAATATCTGTTTGTAAATAGACTCCTCAATCTCAGAGAAAATATTTGCTGCATATATATTTTAAAAAAAGGATTAGCACCCATTATTTTCAATGAACTCATAATTATATAAAAAGGTGATAAACCTAGTAGAAAAATGGAAATAAAATGAAGAAACAAATCTCAGAGACATTTCAAAATTGGCTAATAAACATAAGAAATCACACACAACACCATTATTAAAATGAGAATAATGCAAAGTGAACAACCATTTTACACTGATAATCTGAGTTCTTGATTCGACACTATGTTAAAGAATAAACGCTAGAAGAGCATCAGATGGTGTGAAGGAAATAGAATCAGGGTTTGCGTCTCCCTGGCCCCCTTCCTGCCAGGTATCACAGTTTGGATTTGTCCCTCTACTTAAGACCACAGATGCTGCCAGGGAGCTCTGTCCTGTAACGACTCTCTCTGAGTTTTGTCTACTTGCTCCTCAGGCACCTTTCCCTCAGGCCTAGGGAAGATAACTCCGTCCTCTGCTTACAACCTCGTAAATATCCATTTATTAAGTGCTTTCCATTTATCTCCATCTAACTGTAACATCTGTTTTCTTCTGCAGCTTCCATTCTCTTTTGGCCTCATTTGGGGCAATTGAACGTGTTGGCTCCAAAGGCCTTCACCGTCCCGTTCCTAGGTACGGCATGGGGCGCACTGGGACGCTGGCGCCGGCCACGGGTGCCTGTAGTCTTCCTGCCCTCGGCATGGGCCCCCGCCCTGGGCTGATATCTGCCCCAGTGTGATTACACAAGTGGACGTGTTCGTTACGTGGAAACTCTGGAGAATCGTTTACCTAGAGCAGCTCTTTCGTTGTCAACTGGAGATTGATAGGAACATTTTCAGAGCAGCATAGTTTGCAACAGCAAAATCATCAAATAACCCAAATAACACATCTATCGCTAGTGTAAATCAATTAGGCCATGATCCTAGGCCGTGATGCTTTACAGCGGGGAGGGTGAGTTATAAGAATGACACAAAGCAGGGGCCCACAGCATGACACACGCATGGGCCAACATGAATACGTCTCACGGTCATTATTTTGAAGGGAAATGGTTAAATATGAGTCTATGAATATACAATTAGAAACATGTCAAACTAACCAATATGCTGTTGATAGTCACATAAAAGTGGTTAAATTATTAAGGAAAGCAAAGGCACAATGGGTACACAACTCACGATCAGGATGATTGTTACCTCTAGGTCACTATAGAGGAAAGCAATGAGGCTTCTCTCTACTGCATTTATACGTTTATACCGAAGATTTTATTTTACATGTGCTGTATTTTACTATAAAGTATCTTATTGTTTTTATTTTTTACTTACTAATTACTATTATATGTTTTGAACATTAAAAAAAACTATTAATCTCTGCATGGCTTCCATTTTTGAGGCAAATGATATATATATAGTTAGAAAGGAAAAATCAATGTATTAAAGATAATTTTATAGATTGTTTTTTAGCAGAAATAACCCTACAGGGATATAAAATTCTGGACAAAATCAAGTAGTAAAACCATGCACTGATTAATATTTTACCCTTGTACCCTGTAGCACCATTCAAAATGTAATTGGCATAATTAATGAGCAGCCTGGTAGGAGGAACAATTGTAGCAGTAAAAGGAAATGGCTTCTGAAACTATAAAAATGCTGCTTGCCGAAAGGAGAGGATGAATGGCCCTTGACCTTGCCTAATAATTTGCACTTTATTGGTTTACAAAAATTACACCTTTGAGAAAAGCTCAAGTTAGTAATAAAATTGCAACCCGGCCCAAAGTCTTCTAAGATTAAAGCATAATCCAGTCCAGAAGCATAATTAAATTAATGATAAACCATAGCTATATGATGCTGTACTGGAAGTGGCTTCCAAAGGCCCATTGAAAGAAATCCTGCTTATTATTATGTTCTCTTACTGCAAAATTTTCCTCGCGGAAGACTCTAAATGCACTACGTCAGCTAACAATGTGCTCCATTTCAAGCCGGCATGTGCCCTTCTCGCTATGCCTGCCCCTTGGAGATGAGGGGCTTGGAGATGAGGGAAGACAGAAAGGAAGGAAATGGCAGCTCCTGGAGCTACCGGGTCCTCAGGAGGCAGCCTGTGTTCACGTGAGCTGTCAGATTTCAAGCAGCACACGTCCCTGAGGCAAAGGGACTCCCATGCTCCCTGCCTCTGATGCTTCCCGATGATGCCCTGTTAGAACAGCTCTTATCAGAGGAGAGCAGAGTCAGTGCTGCTGAGCGTATTAATGATGCCTCACTCACAAGACTCGCAAGGTGGCAAGGAACAGAAAACCATCTGCTCTCCCTCAAGTGAAGCTCTGGCCAGGCTGAGGGGCTTAGCAGGCAGGCGTAATGAAGAGGCACATTTCACGGCATGCAGTGGACTTTGGAAAGCTCCCCGGCTGGGAAAAGCCAGGGTAAGAGTTAGCCAGAGGGCTTACAGATGTGTCACAACCCAGGACTATGGCGATGTGAGCTGCGGCGGGTTCACAGGCTGCACATAATTCCCACCCCGAAGCGCCACAGTGGCTCCTCGTAAACAAAAACCATTTTCCACAGGTCCTGTCTCCACTGCTGCTGCCATAAAGCAGCCAGTCCACAGTCAGTGGGATAGCCACGCAGCTATGGCACGGAAACGGCACCGGCCTCCCGTGTTTGCGGGAAACTTCACTTCATTGAGGGCGGTGACTGTGGCTTTTCCTGCAAACTTCAGGGTATAGCTAATAAGCAGGCAAGACTTCACAGCCCAGTGAGGCAGGACAGAGCAGGGACCCGGGGAGGAAGGGGCAGACGACCTAATGCGCCACCCGGACAGAAACCGCGGGGATGGCCTGCTGGCCTACGTCAGCCTGCTGAGTCACACTGGCCAGACAGGAAGGGGCAGTTCACAGCTCACACCTGCAGCTCACAGCTCACAGCACATACCCTGCAGGTCACAGCACACAGCACACACCTGCAGCTCACAGCACACAGCACACACCTGCAGGTCACAGCACACACCTGCAGCTCACAGCACACACCTGCAGCTCACAGCTCACAGCACACACCTGCAGCTCACAGCACATACCCTGCAGGTCACAGCACACACCTGCAGGTCACAGCACACACCTGCAGCTCACAGCTCACAGCTCACAGCACACACCTGCAGCTCACAGCACACACCTGCAGCTCACAGCTCACAGCACACACCTGCAGCTCACAGCTCACGGCACACACCCTGCAGCTCACAGCTCACAGCACACACCTGCAGCTCACAGCACACAGCACACACCTGCAGCTCACAGCACACACCCTGCAGCTCACAGCACACACCCTGCAGCTCACAGCTCACAGCACACACCTGCAGCTCACAGTACACACCTGCAGCTCACAGCACACACCTGCAGCTCACAGCACATAGCACACACCCTGCAGCTCACAGCACACACCCT
>JAKSZT010053830.1:27093231-27103341 GCA_026826555.1 Tolypeutes matacus | reverse complement strand
CACACACCTGCAGCTCACAGCACACAGCACACACCTGCAGCTCACAGTACACACCTGCAGCTCACAGCACACACCCTGCAGCTCACAGCTCACAGCACACACCTGCAGCTCACAGTACACACCTGCAGCTCACAGCACACACCCTGCAGCTCACAGCTCACAGCACACACCTGCAGCTCACAGCACACACCTGCAGCTCACAGCACACACCCTGCAGCTCACAGCTCACAGCACACACCTGCAGCTCACAGCACATACCTGCAGCTCACAGCACACACCCTGCAGCTCACAGCACACAGCACACACCTGCAGCTCACAGCCCACAGCACATACCCGCAGCTCACAGCACACACCTGCAGGTCACAGCACACACCCTGCAGCTCACAGCTCACAGCACACACCTGCAGCTCACAGCACACAGCACACACCTGCAGCTCACAGCACACACCTGCAGCTCACAGCACACAGCACACACCCTGCAGCTCACAGCACACACCTGCAGCTCACAGCACACAGCACACACCCTGCAGCTCACAGCACACACCTGCAGCTCACAGCTCACAGCACACACCCTGCAGCTCACAGCTCACAGCACACACCTGCAGCTCACAGCTCACAGCACACACCCTGCAGCTCACAGCACACACCCTGCAGCTCACAGCTCACAGCATACACCTGCAGCTCAAAACACACACCCTGCAGCTCACAGCTCACAGCACACACCTGCAGCTCACAGTTCACAGCACACACCTGCAGCTCACAGCACACACCCTGCAGCTCACAGCACACACCTGCAGCTCACAGCACATGTGTAAAGGGCTGCTTTATCAGGAGAGCCAGCAACATCATTCCATGGTGGCAAAGAGGAAGGGGCAGGACGAGCCCCCCACCCCGCCCTGCTTTCAGGTTACCTCACGTCTAGTGGACAGTGACCAGAGGCCAATCACCTCCGGCCAACACGCCCTGCAGAGCTTGTTGGCAGCAGCCAGAAGCCAGTTGCCACGAGGCACCAACCCCCACACCCCGAAGAGAATCAAACCCCGAGTCCCCTGCTTAGTCTCAAATATGCCAATCAGCGCAGTCCCTGGAGTCCTGGACCCCATAAAACAGGGCGCCCAAGGGCAGAACTCGCCTTTCTCTCTCTCAAGAACGCTCGCCTTCAACTCTGAAGGTGCACTTTCTTTCTCTTGCTTTACCCCCCAATAAATTCTCTGCTCGCCTGATGGGTTTGCAGCTCATCCTTGAATTCTTTCTTGAGATAAAGCCAAGAACATAGGCCCAGGCTCTGATAACACTAGAAGCAGTCTTTCCTTAAGATGACATCGCATATTTAGCTTTAATTTTTAATTTCTTTTGATAATTATTATAAACTCTTAGAAGACTATATTATTTCCTTTTTATTTAAAATTTTCTGATATGTAACATATTGGACTCCACCTCATTCACACCCCCAGTCCAAATAATTTTCAAGATATCTCCTTTTTAATATTTTCTGAAAAACTTCTCCATTTGGGAAGTTCATTGTATCTCCAATATTTATTTATTTTCTTTTTTTAAACTTTATTTTGTACATTTAATAATTGAAAATATAAACAATTAAAAACTAAAAAGTAAACACAGATGAATAAATATATACATTTCTCAATTAAATGTACTAGATAATATAAAAAAAATTTTTTTTAATCAAACAATATGTTACACAATATATTTGGTTCATAGTAACGCATTCATACAGTATTTTTCCTTTTGTGTCTGGCTTGCTTCACTCAACATAATGTCCTCCAGGTTCATCCATGTCATATGCTTTATGACTTCATTTCTTCTTACAGCTGCATAATATTCCATCGTGTGAATAGACCACAGTTTGTTTATCCATTCGTCTATTGATGGACACCTGGGTTGTTTCCAGCTTTTGGCAATGGTGACTAATGTGGCTATGAACATCGGTGTGCAGATGTCTGTTCGTGTCACTGCTCTCAGTTCTTCTGGGTATATACCCAGTAGTGGTATTGCAGGGTCACGTGGCAAGTCTATATTCAACTTCTTTAGGAACTGCCAAACAGTCCTCCATAGTGGCCTTACCATCCTGCATTCCCACCAACAGTGAAGAAGTGTTCCTATCTCTCCACATCCTCTCCAACACTTGTAGTTCTCTGTCTTTTTAATAGTGGCCATTCTGATAGGTGTGAAATGATATCTCATTGTAGTTTTGATTTGAATTTCCCTAATCATGAATGATGTTGAGCATTTCTTCATGTGTTTTTTTTTTTTTTTTTTTTTTGCCATTTGTATTTCTTCTTTGGAGAAATGTCTGTTCAAGTCTTTTGCCAATTTTTAAATTGGATCGTTTGTCTTTTTATTGTTGAGTTGTAACATCTCTTTATATATCCTGGATAGTAAACCCTTATCAGATATGTGATTTCCAAGTATTTTTCCATTGAGTTGGCTGCCTTTTCACCCATTTGACAAAGTCCTGTGAGGTGCAAAAGTGTTTAATTTTGAGGAGGTCCCATTGATCTATTTTTTCTTTTGTTGCACGTGCTTTGGGTGTAAGGTCCAAGAAACCACCACCTACTACAAGGTCTTAAAGTTGTTTCCCTACATTTTCTTCCAGTAGTTTTATGGTCCTGGCTTTTATATTAGATCTTTGGTCCATTTTGAGTTGATTCTTGTATAGGGGGTGAGATAGGGGTCCTCTTTCATTCTTTTGGTTATAGATATCCAGTTCTCCCAACATCATTTGTTGAAGAGACTGTTTTTTCCTGTTAGCATGGGCTTCGTAGGTGTGTCAAAAACCATTTGACTGTATAGGTAAGAGTTTATTTCTGGGTTCTTAATTCTATTCCACTGATCGATGTGTCTATCTTTATGCCAGTACCATGCTGTTTTGACCACTGTAGCTTTGTAATATGTTTCAAGGTCAGGCAGTGAAATTCCTCCCACATTGCTCTTCTTTTTTAGAATGCTTTTGGCTATTCGGGTGCACTTACCCTTCCAGATGAATTTGGTAATTGCCTTCTCTAATTCTGTAAAGTAAGCTGTTGGGATTTTGATTGGTATTGCATTGAATCTATAAATCAGTTTGGGTAAGATTGACAGCTTCATGATATTTATTCTTCTAATCCATGAACACGAATGTCTTTCCATTTGTTTAGGTCTTTTTAAATTTCTTGTAGCATTGTTTTGTAGTTTTCTGCATATAGGTCCTGTACTTCTTTGGTTAAATTAACTCCTAGGTATTTGAGTCTTTTTGTTGCTATTGAAAATGGAATTTTTCCCTGATTTCCTCCTCAGGTTGTTCAGTACTAGTGTACAAAAACATTACTGATTTTTGCATGTTGATCTTGTATCCTGCCACTTTGCTGAACTCATTTATTGGTTCAAGTAGCTTTGTCATGGATACTTCAGGATTTTCTAAGTACAGGATCATGTCATCCGCACACAGTGAGAGTTTTACTTCCTCTTTTCCTATTTGGATGCCTTTAATTTTTTTTTTCCTTGTCTAATTGCCCTAGCTAGAACTTCTAGTTCAATGTTGAATAAAAATGGTGACAGTGGGTATCCTTGTCTTGTTCCCAATCTTAGAGGGAAAGCTTTCAACCTTTCCCCATTGAGTATGATGTTGGCTGTGGGTTTTTCATACATGCCTTTTATCATATTGAGGAATTCTCCTTCTATTCCTATCTTTTGAAGTGTTTTTATCAAAAAAGGACACTGGATTTTGTTGAATGCTTTTTCTGCATCTGTTGAGATGATCATGTGGTTTTTTTCCTTCAATTTGTTAATGTGGTGTATTACATTGATTGATTTTCTTATGCTGAACCAGCCTTGCATACCAGGAATAAATCCCATTTGGTTGTGATGTGTAAGTGTTTTGATACACTGTTGGATTTGATTTGCAAGTATTTTATTGAGAATTTTTGCATCTATGTTCATTAGAGAGATTGGTCTATAATTTTCTTTTCTTGTAGAATCTTTATCTGGCTTTGGTATTAGGGTGATGTTGACTTCATAGAATATGTTGGGTAATTTTCCCTCCTCTTCAATTTTTTGGAAGAGTTTAAACAGGATTGGTGTTAATTCTTTTCAAAATGCTTGGTAGAATTCACCTGTGAGGGCATCTGGTCCTGAACTTTTCTTTGCTGGGAGATTTTTGATGACGAATTCAATATCCTTAAATGTGATTGGTTTGTTAAGTTCTTGTATTTCTTGTAGCATAAGTGTAGGTTGATTGTGTGTTTCTAGAAATTTGTCCATTTCATCTAGGTTGTCTAGTTTGTTGGCATATAGTTTCTCATAGTATCCTCTTACGATTCTTTTTATTTCTGTGGGGTCATTTGTAACTTCCCTCCTTACTTTTCTGATTGTATTTATTTGCATCTTCTCTCTTTTTTTCTTTGTTTGTTTAGCTAGGGGTTGTCAATTTTATTGATCTTCTCAAAGAACCAGCTTTTGGTTTTGTTGATTTTCTCTATTGCTTTTCTGTTCTCATTTTCATTTATTTTCACTCTAATCTTTATTATTTCTTTCCTTCTTTTTGCTTTGGGATTGGTTTGCTGTTCTTTTTCTAGTTTCTCTAGTTGTTCAGTTAAATCTTTGAGTTTAGCTTTTTCTTGTTTTTTAATATAGGCATTTAGGGTTATAAATTTCCCTCTCAAGGCTGCCTTCACTGTATCCCATAAGTTTTGATATGTTTTGTTCTCATTTTCATTTGTCTCAATATATTTACTGATTTCACTTGCAATTTCCTCTTTGACCCACCGATTATTTAGGAGTATGTTGTTCAGTCTCCACACATTTGCAAATTTACTTCTTTCCTGTCTATTATTGATTCCTAGTTTCATTCCATTATGATCTGAGAAGGTGCTTTGTATAATTTCAATCATTTTATATTTATTGAGAGCTGCATTGTGACCTAACATGTGATCTATCCTGGAGAAAGATCCATGGGCACTTGAGAAGAATGTGTAACCCGCTGAGTTTGGATGCAGTGTTCTGTATATGTCTGTTAGGTCTAACTTGTTTATCGTATTGTTCAAGTTCTCTGGTTCCTTATTGATCTTCTGTCTAGTTGTTCTATCTAATGATTGTGAGAGGGGTGTTGAAGTCTCCAACGATTATTGTAGAAATGTCTATTTCTCCCTTCAGTTTTGCCAGAGTTTGTCTCATATATTTTGGGGCACCCTGGTTAGGTGCATAGACATTTATGACTGTTATATCTTCCTGGTGGATTGTCCCTTTTATTAATATATAATGGCCTTCCGCATCTCTTATCACTTTTTTGCATTTAAAGTCTGTTTTGTCTGATATTAATATAGCTACTCCTGCTCTTTTCTGTTTACTATTCGTGTGGAGTATCTTTTCCAACCTTTCTCTTTCAACCAGTTTGTATCCCTGGGTCTAAGGTGGTTTCTTGTAAGCAGCATATGGATGGCTCATGTTTTTTTATCCATTCTATCAGCCTATATCTTTTGATTGGTGAGTTTAATCCATTCACATTCAATGATATTACTGTAAATGCACTATTTACTTCCTCCATTTTATTCTTTGGTTTTCATATGTCATCTTGTTTTTGTCTCTCTTTTCACTCTTTTGGTTATCCTTTCTGCTTTTCTTTCTTCTATACTCTCCTCCAAGCCTGTCTCTTCTATCTTTTTCTTTCAGGTTCTAAGGCTTCCTTTAATACTTCCTGCAAATGTAGATTCATTTTTGCAAACTCTCTTAGTTTCTGTTTGTTTGTGAATATTTTATACTCACCTTCATATCTGAAGGACAGTTTTGCTGGATAAAGAATTTTGGCTGGCAGTTTTTCTCTTTCAGGTTCCTATTTGTATCATACCACTATCTTCTCGCCTCCATGGTTTCTGAAGTGAAATCTGCACTGTCTTACTAGACGTCCCTTGTACGTGATCGTTTGCTTCTCTCTTGCTGCTCTGAGAATTTTCTCTTTATCTTTGATATTTGACATTCTGAATAGTATGTGTCTTGGCATAGGTCTATTGGATTTATTCTGATTGGGATACGGTGTGTTTCTTGGACATGTAGGTTCATTTCTTTCGTGAGAGTTGGGAAATTTTCATCTATTATTTCCTCAAATACTCTTTCTGCCCATTTTCCCTTCTTTTCTCCTTCTGGAACTCCCATGACAATTATATTGTAGCATTTTGTGTTATCATTCAACTCTTTAAGCCCCTGTTCAATTTTTTCCATTCTTTTCTCTCTCTGTTCTTTACTCTCTTCAATTTTAGCTGCTCTGTCTTTGGTATCATGTATTCTTTCTTCTATCATTTCGAGTCTGCTCTTGTATGCCTCAGATGTGTTTTTGACTTCACCTATTGTGTGTCTTTCATTCCCATGAGCTCTGTTACTTTTCTGTTCAGGATTTGAAATTCTTTTTTGCATTTGCTCATTCAGGATTTGAAATTCTTCTTTGCATTTGCTCAATGTCTTCTTGATGTCATTTATCTCTTTAACTATATTGTCTTTCAACTCATTAATTTGATTTTGAAAATTTGTACTCATCTCGCTGATTAGTTCTCTCAAATTAGGCATCTCTTCTGGGACTCTGATGTATTCCTTTTCTTGGGCCATGTCTTCTATTTTCTTAGTATGGCTTGTAATTTTTTGCTGGTGTTTAGGCATCTGGTTAGGATGTAGTTTACTCAGATGCTCAATCTCTTTCTCTTTTATAGGGATTTAGTGGCAGGAGACTGTGAGTTACCACAGCTCTTTGATTTTTGGCTCAACCTAGATTGTTAGGATTGTCCTGCTGGTTGTTCAAAACTGGGCACTGGACCCAGTAATTGGCTTCCTAGGGCCGTGGGCAGGGAGGCTATAGATGCCAGGAAAAGCTTCTCCTACTTATTTTAAATTTTCTTATGTGCACTTCCTTGGTTTGCCAGCAGATGGCGATCTTTGGCAGCTCTCAATTCAATGCCTGGTCAGAGTGTATTTGTTGTGACACAGACCAGATCAATGTGATAGAGCTTCCTGTCTCGGGGCTAAAAGCCTTGTGATTCAAACTTTCTGAGACAGTTCTCCAGTCTTCTCTGGTAGTCCCCTCCCTTTTCCCAGCTAAGAAATATTTCCACTCCCCTCTGAGTCTTTAACAATCAGTCCCTGTTAGTAGAGGAGGAAACTGGGAGGTTTGTATATCTTTAGCCTTTTGCAGGCTCCAAGGCAAACAATGGCACAGCCCTACCTGGCCTAGAAGGGTTCTCGGGACAGGGCCGACCAAACCTGGGAGTCAAAAGCTGAGTCATCCCCAGGCTCGCTCTCCCCTCTCCTGTGGAGTCCTCAACAATTAGTCCAGGCTAGAAGAGAGGGAGACTGTGAGGGTCGGATTTCTCCAGTCCTTCACCAGCTCCCAGGTCAAAACACCGTGTGGTCCCACTTGGCTTGGAAGGGCCCGTGGGGCTCCGCACCCCAAATTTGTGAGTCAGAATCTGAGTTAGCCTTAGGCTGTGTCCCTCTCTCTCCCTTTTCCTGTGGTGGTAGATCCCTGGAGTCCCCTTTGTCTGGAGTCTCAGGCCCAGGGGACCAAGAATTCTAAAAAGTCTTTAGTGTGGGGGAGGGTACCGGCAGCAACTCACAGTTCTGTCATCGTCACGATTTCCTTCTTTTGTCCCTCTCTCCTCTGGGTGGTGTGCAGCCTTCACCTGCTGTCCTAAACCCTAGAAGATCTTTTCGGGGTTGTTTCAGCCTGTCTTCTAGCTATTTTTCTGGAGAAGAGATTCCCATGACTTATTAGTCCACCATCTTCCCGGATGTCCTCTCCAATATTTATTTTAATAAAACATTATCTAGACTGCATATTCCAAATTTTAGTCAATATATATGCAGAGAGATTGAATTTCTGGGACACTAGACAATTTATCGACACCTGGACCTACCTGCTCACAGTACTGCCACCTACACCAAATGGTCTGGCTGTACAACAAGGAGGTTTCACACATTTGTAGACCAAATGCTCAACAATAAGGCCATGGATTAGTTGTGTACCTTTCTGAGTGATGAGCCCAGCCTCCATCCTAATGAGGATGTGGCACAGCAATTAATGAGCCTTTAAAATCTGGCAAGATCCCACCTTACAGAAATAACGTCTCTGCCACTACGAATTCTAGATATGCTACAACTGTTCTTATTTTGGATGCCCACCTTATTTGCAATACTTTGCAAAATATTGAATATAATTTTAAGTTACTTTCTATTGTCGGATGTGTATATGGCCACTTTATGTCAATGTGTAGCACTTCTCAAATGTTATAATTGTGTCAAAAGTAGGATTAGAAAGATGCCAGAACATATATTGGAAAGATGCTTACTACCTCTATTGCTAGATTTAATAAATGGTGCCAGGGGGCTGAAGGAATAAAACTGATGTGATAATTCCTAGTTGGAATCAGATAACATGAGGCAAATATTTGAGGAAAATTCGGGGGGAGAGTGAAGAGTCATTTTAGTGGAATTTATCCAGTTTGTCCCTCCTGCAAAATGGGCTGGGCTATTAGTGGAACCTTCTGGATTTTCCTAAACATAAGCCAAATAGGTGAGGATAGTTAGAAAATCCCAAGTGAAGTTGAAAGGGATGATAGGTAAATTTCTATATTTCTGCAACAAAAAAACTGTAAAATAAAATATTAAAAAGATAATGCTTACCATAGTTCAAAGGAGCTGAATACCTAGGAATGATCTAATAAAATATGAATGGAACTTCTATATTGAAAACCCTAAACTATTTTTGAAAAATTAAATAAAATAAGTGATGGGCTACACAAAGTTTATGGCTTGGAAAATTCAATGCTGTAAATTTATTAGTTCTCCCAGAAATGATTTATGGATTCAATAAAATCTTAACTGAAAGCCACAGGGTTTCTTGTGGAACTATGACAAGATGATTGTAAAGTTTGTAGGAAAATAAGATTAGTCAAACAATTTTGAAAAATATAGGGAAAAGACCTACCCTATCCAATATCAATACTTATTATAAAGCTATGATGTCAAAAGATCAAGGAGAAACAAATAGATCCATGGACTATATGGAGAATCTAGAAATAGACCCACGCATATATGGGCATTTGATTTATGATGAAATTGGAACTGCAGGGTAGTTGGAGCAGGAAAAAGACTTAAATAAATTATGCTGCTTGAATTGGATACACTTATGGAAAAACAGGAAACAATCTCTACTTTATAACATGTACAAAATCAGCCCCAGATTGATTATAGATTGAAATTTTAAAGAAAATATAAAATCTAAAAATTAACCTAGAAAAATATCTTCATGACCTTGAAGGTCATGAAAATTTCCTTTGTCAAAATACACGAAGATAAACCATTAAAAAGATTAACTAACAATTTGAATGTCATTAAATTTAAGATCTTTTGAACATTAAAAGTCCTGTCTGTTGAAAACTCTCCTGAGCAACCAGCAGCACAATTATTTAACCAAAATATTGTTCTTCACAAATCTGAGAGAAAGATGAAATGAGATGGAAAGGTAAGACAAAAATCTGGAGAAAATATTTTAAAACAAATAACCGACAAAGAGCTTGTATCCAGAAATAAAAATAACTGCTGCAAATGAGCAAGAGAAAGAATACAGATAAAAATATGTGAATTGGTTTATCCCAATGAGGATATCCAAAATAAAAGTAAACATATGAAAAGGTGTTCCAGCTCATTAGTAATTAGGGAAATTAAAACCAAAATGAATAATTCTTTACAATCACTAGAATGATTAAAGTGAAAAAGTGATCAAAACTGTCAGTAAAAATATGAACAATGATGCAAGTGAAAGTTTATAAATCTACTTTAGAAAACCTCTCAGATATTATCAGCTAAAGTCCAAAACTTGCATGCCCTATAACCCTGGATTTCAATTCCTTTATATAGGCGCAAAAGAAATATAATACATAAAGATATGTATAGTATAGCTTTTAATGAGCAATCTCACAAATATAATATTGGGTGAAAGAAGTCAACAAGAGAGAATGAAATAAAGTAAAGGATGAAGGGGGAGGATGGAGAGAGGCAGGGAGGTAGGAGAAAATGGAAGAAAGATAGGAAGGAAAGAAGGAAGGAAGGAAGGAAGGAAGGGAGGGAGGGAGG
>JAKSZT010053830.1:27069960-27093131 GCA_026826555.1 Tolypeutes matacus | reverse complement strand
GGATGGAAGGAAGGAAGGAAGGAAGGAAGGAAGGAAGGAAGGAAGGAAGGAAGGAAGGAAGGAAGGAAGGAAGAGTATGATTCCACAAACATAAAATTCAAAAACAGGCAGAATTGGTGTCTGGTGGTAGTTACATCTAGAGAGGATGGAGATGGCGTTGACTGGGGAGGAGCAATAAAGATGGTTTTGGAATGCTCTATTTTTTGACTTGGGTGGAAATCACAAGGTGTGTTCATTATATGATAAATCATTCAATTGTATACTTGGCTTGTACACTTTCCGGTATGTTATATTTCAATTAAATATTTGCTTAAAATTATAATGCATCTCAGAACTATATACTAAATTAAAACATGTGGACACAAGCTTGTGATAGTTTATTGCCAATCTTTCATCAATATTTCTAATTTTGCTCTTTTCTCTCTTGATCGAATGCAGAATCAATCTGCATCCCATTAAGGTGAAAGATTCTCTTTTTTCAGCATACCTGATAATTTATAACTATCACAATTTTATGAAATTTGTGTCACATTTGCTTTCTCCCAAGAGCAATATTTTTTATTAATTTTATGTAATTATAAAATACAATATTACATAATAATATTTCTACAAATGCAGCTGTAGATTATGTCACTGACAAATCTGTATTATGTGATAATCTAAAATATTCATGTCTTGCCTGATAACATAAAATTTGGCAAGTATAAGGCATTATAATGATTAAAATATGTAACTTGCTAAAGTGTAAGTTATTCAAAAGCAGAATGTATTGAAATTAGGGATAACTATTTTTGTTTTTTAATTTATAATGAATTTCATTTCAAATAACTATGTATAATAGAATGATTCCCTGACCCAATATCTATGGACATACTGTTTGTATAATTTGTCCAAATAATATTTTTTAAATTAGAGTTTACTCTGACCGTAGCAAATAAATGTTATTCTTATAGCATAGAGTAAATTGAGCTTTCTTTTAGTTCTTTTCCCCCTTCTCTCAATTTATTTGAACTTAACATCTTCTATAATCCTAAAATTAAAATACCATGATCATTTAAATAGCTACACATGCTGCCATTTTTTTCAATGTTTTATATTACCAAGCAGGAAGGGGGGCGCATAATTCATTTTGAACAAAGCCTGGCCTGTAGCAGTGCTCTGTATATATATGTTAGGATAAAATACAGCATGATATACAATAAGATAAAAAATAAATCATGTGATCTGGGATGTTTGGGCTTTCTTTCTTGGCCTCTTCATCTGTTAATTTGTGGGCAAGAGCTCTTTTAAGAATTTTTCTTTGAATTATACCTCAACATCCCCTTCACTCTTTATAGTATCCAAAGCTTTCTTTATTATTTTCTCACATATTTTTGATGAACTTTAGAATGACCTGATACAAGTCTTAAAGGATGAGTAGGGTGACTAGATCAATCTGGCATCATGTATGTGATGCTCAGGTAGGCATACACCAAAGACAGGAATACAAGAGAGTACAGAACTTTCTGGGAATGTAAATGGTCCAGTATACTCATAACAGGGTGTGTAGAACAAGGTGATGCTGGGGTAGGGCATGTAAACCCTTGTAGGGACATTGTTCTGAAGGCAATAAAGGATTTTAAGCCTGGAAGAGACATGAACAGATTAGAATCTCTGGAAAGAGCACATTGGTGATAGCAGAAAATACATCAAAAGGCAGAGCCTGAGATGCTAATTCAGTCAACACCAGACACGAGAAGGGCTGATCTAAGACAGTAGTAGTGTGGGGGGGGGCTATGTTAGTCAGCAAAAGGTGTGCTGATGCATAGTACCAGAACTCTGTTGGCTTTTATAAAGGGTATACATTTGGGGTAGAAGCTTACAGTCACAAAGCCATAAAGTGTTAAGTTACTTCCCTCACCAAAGTCTGTTGCCACATGTTGGAACAAGATGGCTGCCAGTCTTTGTGAGTATTCAGCCTTTCTCTTCCTCCTAAGGCTCTGTGGTCCCAGCTCCTTCCTTTCTCAGCTGTAGGTTAGCATAAGGCTTGTCTCTCTCCCCAGGGCTTGTTTCTCTCCAGGCTCAGCTGCTGTCTTCTTTTTACAAGCCAGCTATAGACTATCAGATTCTCTCTCTTCCTGGGGCCTCTGCCTTCTCTTTCCTCACGTATTTGCTTCTCTGTGTCTTTACTTCCTGGGGCTCCAGCATCAAAACTCAAACTCTCCACTCTGCTGTGTTGTTTTCTCTGTGAGTCCCTGCCCATCAAGGGGGTGGGGACTCAATGTCCTACTGACATGGCCAAATCAAAGCCCCAATCTTAATTTAATCAAGTAAAATTGAAACCTCTAAATCTAATACAATCTAATATGCCCAGAGGAACAGACCAGTTTACAAACATAATCCAATATCTATTTTTGGAATTCATAAACAATTCCAAAATGCTTCAGGGTGGGAATAGGAGGTGCCGGTCAGGACCTGGGTCCGTGAAAACGGTGCCGCAGATGAGAAAGAAATAATAGGACAAGAAGAGAAGAGAGACTGGGATCAGGGGACTCTCCATCCAATATGTGCAAGATTTAAGGTGTTCAAAAGTTTTCAAAATACGCTGTTAGCACCAATTGTGAGAGGTGAGAAGGGCAATGTAACGCAAGTGTCACTGTCAAGTTTCTGTTTTCAGTGAATGAGGAAATGTGTTGCTATTAATCTAAATTGGAGAATACTGGTAGAGAAACATCTTTAAAGGGAAATTTTGAATATAAGAAAACAAGGGGAATATGACAAATATGAAAAAGATGTAAATGAGTGTCAGGTGCCCCAGACCGCCAAATGTGGTGATCTATATTTAGAGGTTTTTATGTAAATAGAGATCATGGGATTAGATGAGATGATTCTGGGAAAAGGGAAAGAGAGATAGAAGCCTGAGGGTGGAATTGTGGAAACACCAACATTTAAAGGACAATTGACAGAGGAACCCATAAGTAGAGAAGAGTGAGGAGGGCAGGAATGAGCACAGAGAAGTAGGAGCAATAGCCAAAAGATTGCATCCTGGAAGACACGGATAAAGTTTCAGGAAGTGGTAGAAGACATTCACCTTTTCAAATGTTGTGGAGGATAAGTGAGGTAAGAAGAGAAACGTATCCAAGGGATATGGCAACCAACCACACAGCCATTGACAGCTTTGGTGAGAAACTTCTGAGAAGTGCTGGGGAGCAGGCACTATTTTGGAGAGAATTGATAGCAATTCCAATTGACCTTTCGTGCATCCTTTCAGCACATATTTATGGATGCTACTATGTGCCCAGCACAGTGCTGTGCAGACCTAAACCAGTGAAAACAACAAGGCAATTGTCTGGACTAATAGAGCTTACCTTCTTGGGTGGGAAGACAAGATAAGTACACGCGGTGACCAGAAAAGGCCTCACTGAAGCGGTATTTGAGGAGAGAACTGGATGGAGTGAAGGGGAGAAAGTGGTGCAGAGAGCAACGTGGTTCTGAGATGGCCAACGTCTGTGGGATGGAGGACACTGTGGAGCGCAGTACGGCTGACATGGAGGGGAGACTGCAGAGAAGAGTGGGCAGAGGTGCATCGGGAGAGGAGACGAGCAGGTCATGTGGGGCCTCGAGGAGAAATCGGAAGGGAATCCGGGCTTATTCTAAGTGTATTTGAAGACTTTTGCAGGTTTTAAATAGAAATGTATCCTGGCTGGACTTATTTTCAAAGAATCATTCAACTGTTCTGTGGAGAAAAGTAAGGAACATAGAGGACAAGTGTGGAATTCTTTTCCAAATAACTTAGCGGAAGGAAGGGAATGGATTTAGGTGATAGATTGCAGTGAAGTGCAGAAGAAGGATTTTAACGATGAGAAACTTGAGCGTGTGTATATATATGTACACAAACACACACTCAAGTTTCTCATATTTATACATGTGTATTTGCTGTAGAAGAAGGAGGAGCCTATGATAAGAGAGAACATGAAGATACAGCAAAGAAAGTGTGATTGATGCAGTGAATTTGGGGGCAAGAGAAGGATAGATTTGGGCCAGAGGAAGAATAAATCTTTCACTGAATTAGGACAAAGGGATAAAGTGGAAGCCAACATTGCTAATTTTATAATGGGTCCAGGAAGCTGTAAAAGTCTTTGTCTATTGGCCTCCATCTTATTTTCCTAGGGCTGCATAGTAATGTCCCACAAACTACATGGCTGGAAAGAACAGAAATGCATTGTTTCACCAACTTGGAGGGTAAAGGCCCAAAATCAAGTTGATGGCAGTGAAGATTGCTTCCAGCTGGCAAGGCCAGCAGAACACCACTGTCCCAGCTCAGGGGAATATCCCCTCTCCTGACCCATGTGATAATCTAGTCCACAGGGATCTTAGGCATCCTTCCCTTCCACAAAACACCACTCTGGTCCATCGTATTGATGACATTATGCTGACTGGACTTAGTGAGCAAGAAATAGCTACTAATCTAGATGTATTGGGGAGGCATTTATGTGGCAGAGTGTAGGAGATAAATGCATCACAAATCCAGGGGCTTCCACCTCAGTGAAATGTCTCCAGTTGTGTGGGAATGCCAAGTAATCCCTTCTAAAGGAAAGGACATGCTCTTACATATGGCCTCTCCCTCAACCAAAGAAGAGGCACAATGCCTGCTTGGCCTCTGTGGATTTTGGAAGCAATACACTCCTCATTTGGGTGTGTTACTCCAGCCCATTTACTGAGTGATTAAAAAACAGCTACTAGTTTTAGATGGGAAGCAAAACAAGAGGAGGATTTGCATAGATCCTGGCTGCCTTGCAGGCTGCTCTAGTGCTAAGACCATATGACCCAGCATATCACCTTGTCATTAACATAAGTTGTTTTAATTTTATGTCACACTGTTTGATATCCAGGCAAGTTTAAGACTGAATATTACCCAAGGACTTGCATCCCCTTCTGGGGAAAGGATTAGTGGAATTATGTTAGGTGAAAATATGACATTGTCATTGTCTTTCTTTATAGGTTAAGCCTGGTTTAAGGAAATGTGTATGGATGCCAAGTTGACAAGGTTGGACTGTGATTTCATGTGTCATCTTGGCTAATTTATGGTGTTCAGCTGTCTTGTCAAGTAAACAGTGGCCTGACTGTAACTGTGAGGGTATTTTGTGGGTTTAAATCGTTAGTCAACTGATTGCATCTACAATCAGCAAAGGAGATTGCCTTCAGCAACGAGAGGAATCTCTTCATCCAGAGAGAGCCGAGAGTTTCAGAAGTCAGAAAGATTTTCTGTCTCTTCTTCAGACACGCTTCTTCTCCTGGGGAATTCAGCAACTTAATCATAGTCTCCAACTTCTGGCTTCTCCTGGGGATTCACTGTCACCTCAATCGTGTTTCCAACTTGTGGCCTGCCCTATGGAATTTGGATTTGCCAATCCCCATGGTCATGTGAACCAATTCCTACAATAAATCTCTCAATTCTGCCATATTTACATATTTGTTATAGGACATGCCCGGGGCTAATGCAGCCATGCTGATTCTGAGGTCTGCAGTAAAGCTCCATCACCTCTTCTGGCTTCTGCAGTGGGTTTCTGGCAACCATGGCATTCTCAGGTGTCACATGGCGTTCTCCCGTCTGTCGTCTGTGTCCATTTCCCCTTCTAACAAGGACACCAGGCACAGGTGATCAAAGACCCACTTGCACCCTGAATGGCCCCACTTTAGGTTGTCTAATTCCATCTGCAATGACTCTGTCTCTAAACAAGTTCACATTTTGAGTTCCTAGGGATTAGTATTTTAACATATCTTTTTGGGGCACATAATTGAACATAATTCAATCCATAATAGAATAAAAGCTTCTATTTTCTGTATAAAATGGGTAGCAAGGTCTATAAAGGAATAGGAAAAGGGCCAGAATTAGTTTTGGAAAATAGAAAAACTTACGGGATTAAAGGCACATAGAATGATAGCCATGTATTATTATGGCCAAGCTGAAAATGGAAGCAGTGTTTTTGTAGTGGCATAAAGATAAACTTCGCTTTTACTGTAATTATCTATTTCCATGTGTTTCTGTCCTTATACTGGGCCTTAAAAGATAAATAGGCCAGCTACCATTTTCACTTAATTTATTTACTTCTCCAATACATGATTTCAAAAATAGCTTCATTGTATATAACCTATTGCTTACACATTGAAGGTAAAGGATTAAGGTATGGAGACTTTCTTAAAGTCACATATAAGTGACTGATATAGCAAGAAATAATCTCAATAAATCTAAACTCCAAGAGTCCTGCTTCAGACAGTGAATATGCTGGGCAATGGTTTCATTTTAGAGAAAAATCTCCTCCACCATTTATTCTATCATACTAGAATTTTCTCAGAAAAGGGCATTATATTGTAACATTTGAAGGAGGAATGCAGAAAGTCATGGCCTTGGACTGAAATGCATTCTACTGTAATGATACTTTACACGTATGATATATTTTTATTTTTAAAAGTTTGGAAATCATGAGAATACGAAAACCCCTAATCTAAAACTTCCCAAATGTGTACTTTTTGCAATATCATTTGAATCATTTGAATTAGCTATGCCATCTTCCAACCTTGAAAGTATTTCTCCAAGGATTACTCATTCACAAAACAAATGCCAGTAACATGAAGATTTCAACAGTCCGTCACCGCGGGGTCGTTCGATGCGTGCCATTGCCGTGCACATACGCTGCGGGTAAAGCAGGGCATTGCCCGCTTCTGGGTAGAATAACACGATCTGTGATAAAGAGTAACAGAAGAGCAGTGCTTCATTTTATAAAAATATCAGTGTGTAGGCTCCTGGGCTTAAAGATGTCGTGTCCTGAAATGCACTATGCCAGTGAAGCTCCAGATATAATCGTTTGTGCCGTGTTTTCCCACTCTGACAGCATGCGAGTGAGCGTGGCCATTCCAAACACCAGTTAGCCTTTCCCAAGCTGAGGCTGTGCCTTCCTCGAGCTGAAGACTGGAGTTAGTTGTTAACGCCAGGGATAAGCACATGATGTCTCAGGCAGCCTTGGGTGGCCAAAGCACCACCCTCGGAATGCTGGGAAGTACAGATGAAGGGGGCCACAGTCCTGGGTAGGCGCTAGAGGCAGTCACACAGAGTGTTTGCTTCACACGGATAATTTTCAATGGCCTGCCTGTCACAGTATAAGTAGATCCCACCCCCAGGCAGACACTGCTACCGCCCCCAAATAGATAACCGTGTGTACCAGAGTGAAGGAGAACGAAGAGGTCTCCACAGCCCCTGTGCACACGCAGCCAGCACGGTGGGAAATGTCCTGTGTGGCCACCAGTTCTTCAGACTGACCCACATCATTTTCTCCATCCCTACTCAGAGCTGGCTGCTTCCCAGTCTTGTCTAAGAGCACTAGTCGATTTTACAGTTTTCAGAACTCGCCTGATTGAGCGTGATGGAAATCTAAGGAAAACCTTCAGCCCTGGTTCGCTGACCATTAACTCCTCTGCCCACCAGAAGGAGAAGGCCACAGAAGTCCAGGTCACATTTCCTGTACTTCTTCCCCAAGTTTGACTGACAGTGATTGACAAACCTCAGTGGGGCATCGCGCTCTGGTATTTATAGGAAATTTGTTAAAAATCTTCGTTCAAACGTTATCATTTAACTGTAAAAATTCAAGGGGTACGTGGGGACTACTAGTGTTTTGTTTTGTAGTGGGTGCCCTTTGCTACTGGTGCTCTAGCCACGTGCTTAGTACTTCTCTCCGTCATAGAGAAAGACAACCGTTCTTCCCACAGCACGGGCCGCTAGGGAAGCGTGGTTTCTTATTCGTGATCCTAGGCCTCCTGCCAGATACGGCACAGCTTCATTGCTCAGAATTACCTTTTGTGTGTTCATGACATATATGTAGATCAGTCAGCACGTGTTCATTGAGCATCTAATATGTGAAACACATTGTAATAGGTACTGTATGGAGAATGGGGGGAAAGGGCAAAACAATCCCTTTCCTCTTTGTTTTTGCTTTTGTTTAGTTGCTGATATCAGGAAAGATCTTAGGAAAAATCAACATAGTGTTAATAGTTCAAGGACAAATAATTCAGGTGAAAAATGAATGATTTAGATTTCAAAGTTTCCAGGAGTTCAAAGGAGAATAGGGCTCACTCTAGATTCTGTTATGGAGAATTTCAGAATTGACCAATTTAAGGTATTTTGCAGGCAAAAAACAATGGGTCCAATGTTAATGGTATGTGAAGAATATGGGCAAAGAGAAAGTATAAATCATAGTTGAGTGCTGGTAACTCAGATTACCTAAAGCGAAGGTTTTTAATAGGTGGGTAGAGGAGATAAGTTTATAAAATGCATCTGCTCACCTCGTAAAGTGCTTCAAGTGCACTGTCAAGGGAAGTGGTAAAAGTGAGGAGCCACTGTAGCGTTTTAGCAAGAGTTAGCACAACTAAAGCAGTGCTTCTGGAATGTTCTGGCAGCACTGAGCACTGCATGTTGGAGTTGGGAATCAGCGGGATTTGGATGACTAAACACTGTGAAGGATTATTTAATTAATAGTGTGTTTTTTTGAAGACAAGACTCATAAATAGTTATAAATGTTATCACCAACCCCATTTTTATGTTTCTTATACTTTCTGGGCCCTAAGGCTATTCTATGAGGTCAGAATTTCTTACCATATTTAAGACAAAATATTTTGGAGAAAATTTCTTAGTCCTGGATTTCAAATATATTCTCATGATATGGATTATTGTTCTCCACTTCTTTGGAAGTTAGTTATTTTAGTTAGTTGACCAAGACGGCTTCAAGTATACATATAAGGAACATGCTGTATGTCACCTAGTTATTTAATTAGTAAATATTCTCTCCAAATCTGCTTTAAAAATAGAATAAGTCCAAAATGAAGTAGGAATAGTTAGGACTAGATTAGACTTCACAGCTATCTCTACCTCACTAAATATCCAGGTAAATAGGTAAAGTGTTACAACATGATGTTAAGTTACAGTCACAATTTAACTCACTAAATTTCTCTAAGAGCCTATTTTTTTTTTTTTTTTTTTTTTTTTTACAATAATAGTATTTGGTATAATCTCATAGTTGTGCATTCATCATTTCAATCATTATTAGAGTATTTTCATTATTTCAACAATAATAGTAAACAAAAACTGACAAACAATAAACAAGAAAATTCCTCACCTCTCCATCTCTCTATTTCCACTTCTTTTTTTTTTATTTATTTATATATAAATATATTTTAAGAGCCTATTTTTTAAGTATCTCATTATCTCCCGATTTTCATCTCAGAAGCACATTAATGGATTTGTAAATGTACACTTTCTTTCTTGTCTTTTTATTTCTGTGTAAGATGATGAGCATGATGCAGAATGGACTTCCATGCATAGAGATATCAGGTTTTCATGGAGTCATTGACAGGTGAAATCTAATCTCTTTTGGGTGGCATTTTAAATTGCTAAAGGACATTTTGGAGGCACATCACTTAAGATGGCTTTTTGTTGTTTTTGCTGCTTCTCTGCTTTGTCCTGTTCATAACTAGATGTCTCAGATGATGAGTGCAGACGTCTGGGATAGTTCAGGACCCTTCCTTTGGGCATAGGTCAGAGACATAAAGTTGTAATTTGGAATAATAGCCAATTATAACTCCAACAATAATTAGCAATGCAATAATCATCTCAACATCTGGCTCATTTTAATATTTTAATGATAAACAACCTTGGCTGTTTTGTCTTTTTTTTTTTTTTTGGTTTGGTCTTTTTCTCAGGGATTTTACTGTGGCTGTTCCAGTATTTATTTCTCTTTGTGTGATGCAAGTTTCACATTAATTTCTTAGGGAGTTTTACTTTTCTTACTATTGGATCTTCATTGTGCTAATATTGATTATGCAAGTGATCAAATTAAGTTGAACTGATAATTGTGTACTATTTTCTTACATATTGTTTAAGACATCTGTAATACATTGCCGAGCTCTAGGGTGAAGTCATCTTAACAGCAGGCTCAAAGTTCCTGTTCATTCAACTTGCTATTCATTTTCATGGGCTCTTACACACACAGTATCATCACTTTGCAATCGACATCACTTGTTGATATTTTATTCTAAAGCATTAAAAAATGTGAGGACAACTAAGCCATGAATCATTCAATCATCACTGTGATTCCAGCATTCAGTATCTAACACTGGAAATATAAGTGATCTTTCTCAACCTAATATTCCTGAATTTTAAAAAATTCCTTTTTCTTATTTCTTCCTTCTTTCTCTTCCAATGTAAAACATTGTTCAGTATTCTCATTGAAAGAAAAAAATGGAGACTGCAAAAACTTCTCATTATTAAGGCAAAACATTAGAATCCTCTCTTAAGTTTTTATGCAAGAGCAAGAGATTGTAAATAACATGTTGGAATAAGATCATTCTGGAAACATGTAAAATACACAACGAAGATTAAAGTATTTTTAATTACATTTTTGCAAGAAAACAAAAGGATGTTTATGATAATTATTATTTCTACTAATACTGCACCAGACAGATTTAGGTACTTCGGAGAAATTATCTGGCAATTATAATTTATCACTTCATTTTATTTATTGTAGTTCTTTTATTTAGCAAGCATTTTATGGTGTTTAGTAAGTGCCAAGCTCTAAGAGCTCCTCTGTGTCTAAGACACCATGGGAGTCCTCACAAGACCCTGAGGTAGGGAGTGTGATCACTCCCAGGTGCTGAGATGAAGTGGCACGAGGAGCTCAGGTGGCAGAGGTACAATCAGGTCATCACGTAGCTGAGGCGGCGTTCTGAGCCAGAGTTCGGCTTTTTAACCTGTGTGTACTGCTGGCTCTTCCCATATTCAAATCGCAATTCTTTTTTAATCCTTAAAATAATAAAAATAAAAGCCACCCGTGTGCCTTTTGCTACGGCTTCTCTTTTTCCTTCCCAGCTGGCAGCTTCTTAGTCTTGGCCACTTCTCTGTCTTTGCAAATCTAAACCAGGAAAAATCAAAGAAACCTATCCTTTCATTCCTCGTCACCGTCAGACTTCATTATCCTTTAGTGTTTATTTTGTTTGTTTTATTCATTTTGTTTGCTATTTTATGTTTATTTGTTTTAATCACTTTTTACAGTCCTTGTGTCTCAGTTGATACCTGACAAACTTTTGGAACTCAAAATTTCACCAATTATGTGCTCGGGTTTGGAGCCTCGTGACATACTGGGCAATATGGAAGGACTGAGAACTGAGATTTCTATAATTTACAGACATTTAGTAATGATTCTAAAAGTAAAGTTTATGCTTTAAGATTTAAAAAAATAAATGAAATAAATGAAAGCCATGCCGCTCTTTAGGAAACTTCGACAATGGTTGATTACATATTTTTCTGACCAGTTAAAAATAGCAAAGCATCTTGCACAAATGATAATAGTAATGATGATAATGTAATTATACAGATAGGAGGCATTTAAGTTATAGTACTGTAAATTATCAAGCTAAATGAGTTGACATAAATGGCTAAACCTTCATTATCTCACTTGTAAAAGAAGGTTGGACTAAAGGCTCTTTTTGACTCTCTCATCCCATGAGTTTCTTTTACCCTTTCATGGATCACTTCCTTGCTGGAAACAAAGTTTTCAGTGACACCCACTTAAGATCTATTCTCTTAGAGAACAAAATTTTAATTTTGCAAAATATTGGAACACATAAAGTTTCCTAATCAAAAGAAACCTGTGCAATATAAATTTATTAGAAAATAATTATATGAAAACTGGAAATATAAGGCAATGGTTAGAATGTGAGGGTCCCATTGAGAAGACTGGAAAAACATATCAGTGTAAAAGGTCATATCCTCCAACGTGAAAGAAAAGCACATTTTCAAATCTAGCTGCACAACTCACCATCTCCAGTTTTAGTCAGCATTCTTCCCAGCTCCATCCCCACTTCAAAGCCCACATGTATATGTTTTGGACACGGGCACCAGATCATAACTTGCTCTGTAATTCTAGATTTTATTTTCAATATAGGAATTTTCAAGGGAGCAACTTGCGTGCAGTATGTTTTCAGAAAGTTCTAAAGGTTAAGTACAGTATTGAGGAATTTTAAAAGTCTAGAGACCCTAGTTGTCCCAAAGTATCTATTCATCACGAGCCTATTGTTTGACCCTAGGGTTCTAACTAAATATATTTCATATGAAAAGTAATTTCTTTTTCTAGCTTTGTCCTCCTAGGACCTAGTCAAAAATCTGTAGAGTAATGCCAAGAAACATGCTCTGTTCTCCTGTGCCATCCAGTTCCAGGTTTTCATTTGTGTTACTCCTTGTAGTACAGAGATAATAGTTTCAGAATTGGAACTCTCCAAGTGACTGTCCTAAAAGCCCTGCTTCTTTAGTCCTGTCATAACAAGCTCACAGAACAGCACAGACTAGATGTATTGTGTGCATGTCGGCAGAAATTCTAGCCTGCTTGGTTAACCCAGTTAGAGCAAATCGGAAACAAAGTCAAGTTTCCTCGGCGCAAACAAATAGTTGTAGCTGACCCGCTTCTTTGCTATTCTTTGCTATTTGTAAATCTCTAGCAAATAATTCATGAGTGTTTAGTGACTGGATTTATGTTTTCAAATCAGTTTATATCATTAAATGTACTTTTAAAGGCAAATGTTATCATGTGATATTTTACCACTTTAGAATGAAAGTTTCATTTCTCAAAGCACAGATTTTAATCTCTCTAAACTGACTTTTCTTTGTGCATTTCTCCTCTTCTGAATTTTTCCTCCTTACTTTCTTGTCCCTCAAAATGACATTTAGAGAAGGGAACTATTCTTGAATACATTTCTAGGCGCTCACACGCCATTTTCCTGGATGATATTTCATCACACTTCATCATTAAAGTGTCCTCTTGGCCGTTGTCTTCTGGTTGGTCAATTGTCAGGTAGCTTATGGTGAAATCATAGCACTGCTCTTACTGGAAGCCAGAATCCCCTCCATCTACTCGATCCTTCCATCCACTTATTTGGTGACTCAGTATCTAAAATATAATAGAACCCAACACTGTAAAAAAGCCACCTTGTGATCAATGTAGCAGAATCCCCGAGTCATTTCTGTCAAAGCAGTATCTCCTCAGAAAGATTCCTGAAGTCGGAACCTTCTTCACCACCAAGTCCATGCAAGGACCCAGGGGAGAGCAACCTGACTGCAAAATACCTGAATGGAGAAGTTTCCAAGTTGACTGAATATTTGTCTCTAAGTGTAAGAGGGAGGAAAACTGCCTTAAGCTGATTCTATCTCTTGGGGTGCTAAGGATCTAAGGTTCTTCTGAAGCCAGCCTGACCTCCTGCAGTGCTCATGAAAATCGAGTCCTAATAAAGTAGCCCTGGGATAACTCTGTACCTGATTGAACTGATGGGACTTTTAGTCAAGCATTGGATGTACATCAAGAAGAGAGACCAAGAAAGACTTTTATCTAAAGGAAAGGGGGGGGGGCATTCAAAAAGTTCCTGTGTCTTACCAAAGCATATTTTTTGAAATGGTTATAAAGAAGACGAGATAATTTCTGTGGATTGAC
This sequence comes from Tolypeutes matacus, assembly GCA_026826555.1. Taxonomy (NCBI): domain Eukaryota; kingdom Metazoa; phylum Chordata; class Mammalia; order Cingulata; family Chlamyphoridae; genus Tolypeutes; species Tolypeutes matacus. The sequence goes on along the minus strand of JAKSZT010053830.1, from coordinate 27,079,626 downwards.
CTGGAGGCAGTTGTACTGTGTTGGCTCTAAGGTCTTGCTGTCACATGATTCACTGGATAGTCAGAGATCACTTTAAACACACTTGGAGTGACAGTGCCTTCTGTTAGTCATCGTCAACAAACATGCCCTGAAAGCTTACGGATAGGTGTGCAAAGCTGCGCTTGGCTGGCATCAGCTGTTTCCACCTACAGCTGTTTCCAGAGCAAAACCTCATTAACTGACGATGCCCCCAGGAAGGAATAAACATTTTAACTGCCATTTTCAGGGCAGATACCACATTCCTGCAAGTGTCCTCATTTTGCTGTATGACGATAAGCCATTTTTTTTTCTTCTGAGTATGGATTTAATTTCATCTATAAATGAACAATAATGAAGAAAAGCTCATTAGCAAATATTATTTAAAATAAGTCTTTTATACTAGATGCTTTCTAGTAAAGTATAATTGCTGTAAAGAACACAGATTTAACCTTGGTAAATTCGGTAGTAGGATGATCTAAATTAAGGACAGATGCCATTTTAATTGCTTAGGGGAAAAAAGAAACCAAGAGAGAGAATGCTGCTCCAGAGTAAATGAGGGACACCCTCCAAGGAATTTACCAGCACCATCAAAGTGCTCAGGATCCCACCAGCAGCTCCTGTTCCCACCTGTTTCAGGGGTAACAATTCTTATTGAATCTCTCTTTTTTACTTTCTATACTTTTGAAAAATAGATGACTAGGAGAGAAACAAAAACAAATCAACATTGCAACAGCTGTGTGTCTGTCAGGGTGCCTCAGAGAGACAGAACCAACAAGATACCTGACGTATATATCATGATATGTATATATAAAGAGATTTAATTTAAGGGGTGCCCCACAAGACTGGGGGGTGGGGGCTGGCAAGTCTGAAATTTGTAGGACAGGTTGAAACCTCAGACGAGAACTGATGTGGTAGTCCTGAGAAAGAATTTCTTCTTCTTTGGGAAATGGCAGTTTTTTTTCCTTAAGGTCTTCAACTTGATGAGATAAGGCCTGCCCTCATTATCAAGAATAATCTCCCTTAATTAAAGGTGGCTGATTATAGATGCTAATCACATCTACAAAATATCTTCAAAGCAACATTGGCTAGTGTTTGATCAAATAACTGGGCATCTTGGTCCAATCAAGTTGGCACATAAAATACCATCACAAACAACATTGGTAATGTCAAAACTTTTTACAGAATACTCACTTGAAAATTTATACAAAGTGCCAGAGTCAATCTAACTTTTAGAGATCGACCATACCCTACCAATGAGCTTTGACAATGATTGGCACATTAGGCATCAGCTCTAAAGTTGGCACTGTTATCTGTGAAGACTTTAAAACTCTCCCATTCACTGAAGGGCCAATGATTAATTACTACTTTAATATAGTCACTGAAATAGCTTGAAAGTTAATGGTGCTATCCCAGAAACCATTTTACCTTCAGAACAACTGATAAACACATATATACAGCTTCGTCCAATGTGCCATGTGCATTCCCTTACAATAGACAGGTACATATTTATTATTATTATTATTATTATACATAGGATTATTTCTATATGGTGTATGGAAACTGAGGTTCTAGAAAATTCTTTCTAATTGCTAGTGAACTTTATATTTCATGGCTTTTACACTGGTGGTCTATCAATTAACAACAGATAATTTATTCTTTTCTTCTATGTGATTTTTAAAATATATATTCCAGGGTAGATTATTGCATTAAGCTACTTTTCAGTGAATTTAAATATTGCTAAAGAAGAAAATTTTGGATTTGACTGAAGTTACAGAAAAATTGACCACATAGAGTAAAAATAAGAGGGTGAAAACCTCAGTGCTATAATATTTATTTTAATGTGAAAGCCAAGAACGGTAAGGCACAAAGCTTGGTATTTACTTTGCCCACCAAAAATATAAGAGGGCATTGGCGTATGTGTCTTTTCTTGATGACTTACAGAAAGAGAAAAGAAATTTCAACTGCATTATTTCTGCATTGCATCTCACTACCTATACGCCATTTTCACACAGGAAAATGTGGTACTGGAAAAATTCTAAGTGTAGTTTTGTCTTTAGGAGAGAGATTCTGCTACCTCATACTGTTTCACTCCAAATGACATTTTCAAAATACATTGGCAGGGTTTTCAAACTGCTAGAGCTGCACTTTTAAAAGTGTGTTGTTAAAACAACTCCAGATAAAGTCTATATTCATCCTTCACTCTTTACTAACTATAAGGAAGAGTGTTTCAAAGCCTAACAATTCCCGTATTGTGGTTTCAGATGCTACATTTCCACAAGGGTAAACAGCAACAATTAAGGTAATTATTGTCTGGGTCTTCTGGCAGAAAAGCACATGTTTATTTTAAGCAAGAGACGTTCAAAGGATGTTTGAAAATTCATTGCTTTAGCTGAACCACAGTTTCATAAGGAAAGAGAAAAACAATATCTGCAGCAAGATTTTTACAAGCCTGCAGCATCCTTCCTTGCCCATGTAAATAATTTCACTGCTCAAGAGCTGAGTCATTGCTTTTTACAACAACCGTTTCTCACTAAGCAAAAGAAAACAAAACATTTTTTCCAGAAGTCAACACACAGAGGATGATAATTAGAGTGTCTGTGTGTGTCATTTGAGAAGCTACCAGGCAAAGCATTCCACACTGCGGGTAGAGTATCAGATTAACCCCAGGAAGAAACCTCCAATAGGTCTTTTCATACCAGCATCACCGCGAGCCCATTTTGGATTGCAGAATGAGGAATGTGAGACTATTAAACACTCTGTGAAATGCTCACGACAGATCAGCATAAAGCCATACGTGCAGGTGTTTCTGTAATTGGAAAAATGTTCTGTGTTCAATGGCCCCTCAAATCCACCCTATTCTCAAGCACTCCTTTGGGTTTTACAAAGCGGTTCAGGAAACCTAAGTGCTGACTGGACTTTTCTGAAAACAAGCCTACACATTTTGTGCAAAGACTAGAGATGGTATCTTATTTTCCACCAAACTTTATTTAAGGAGCTGACATTTCCATCAGGAAATTAGGCATCTACAGCTCCTTGTACGAGTCTGTTTGAAATCAAGGTTTCTAGATGTATGATAAAGTCAACAGAGGAATTAAGGATTATGTTGTGTACAGAATACAAATGTTATAAACCCCCTTGTTACTGAAACTATTTAACGACTATAGTCACAGATTAATCCATAGATGAATCCAAAGAACAGGATAGCATCAACTAAAATGTCTTAGAGAAGTAGACACCAATTTCAACTACTTCTCCGGGTGATGTGCTGATACAAAGTGTAAAGAGTCAATGAGGAAAGACTATCGCTCGGACTCTAAGCGGGTAGAGAGCTTGCCCCATAGTTCTTCTCAGCTATGTCGACCCTTTTCTCTGTGATCAGGCGCTGAGGACTTAGGGAAGAAAGTCTGCTTGTCACGCTGCCTTCAGGGAAGACTGCAATTCAAAATAGCAGTGTTTCTACCCGTCCGAGAAGGAAAACTTTTTTTCAGTCCTCTTGAAGTACCTTCTCCCCTTTTTTCTGTTGGAAACGATGAGTCAGTGACACAAGGAGCTGTTTCCTTGCACAGTCCCCGGGCACACTTGTCCACTTGGGTTTGTGCAGGAGAGCCTCGCCTACAGAGAAGCGATTTCTCTGAGAAAATGCCCCAACACTGAAGAAGTTGCCATTATTGAGAGGCTTCTTACCAAACGAATTATTTGCTTTGGTTCATGCTAGTGAAAGATGATGTTATCGTGCAAAGACCAATGCTCCAAATACTAGAAACGGGGCTGGAGAACATCCATTCTGATCCTTCCCACCTTCCCTTTCCAGAGATGAGAGAACAAAACCTGAGACCACACCACCTGTGGTTTAAATTTAAAGTTGAAGTGGGTACTTTTGATGGCTGGCGTTAGTGAAAGACCCCAGCAAGGCGATGCCCGGGATGGTATTTTTCCCTCGCCCCAGGGAAGTCACAGTTGCCCAGGGTTCGGGACGTGCCTCTCCTTTATAGCTTGCTTGGGCCAGTGCTCACCAGGAGGAGTACAGGCTTTTTAGTTGGTAGGGACTATCTGCAACATTTTGAAAAATAAATAGAAATTATAAGCCTTGCCTTCTTAAAAATATAACTTAAAAACTTGGGAAAAAGTGAATATGCAAAATGTATAAATGATTGGAATAGGCCATTTAAAATAAAAGTATTTCTATATATTCTTTTTATTCCAAAACTGCATATCCTATCACACACACACAGAGGGGTGTTACAGATGGGTTCTCATGTGTGTGAGGAAAAGACAGAACTACATGTATTGTTTTGTCTACTTGCCTACCTTATTTACTTAATATGTCTCTTTTCCCTTAATATTGTAGGATGATATTGTTGAAACATTATTGTAAGGTGCTTATTATATTCTCTAGAGCAGCATTCAACACACAGAGACACACAAACAAAAAGGTGTAATGTATAAAACCATAGAATAAAATTGAGTACTAAGAATTACTTGATTCACCCAAAAGAGGGCAGAAAAGTAGGGACAGAGAAACAAAAAACATGTGGTACAAATAGAAAACAAATACCAAGATGATAGACTTAAACCAAATCATACCAGGTTTTTATATTAAATTAAATAGACTGATTACACTGTGTAAAAGGGAGATAGTCATATTGAATTTTTAAAAACACAATAAGATAAAAAGCTCAATCCAGCAATACGCTGTATAAAACAGACTTCAAATGTAAAGAAATGGACGATTAAAAGTACATGGCAAGAAAAATATATACCATGAAACATTGGAAATCTAGTGTGGCTATATTAAAATAGAAAAGTAGACTTCAAGGCAATCAGACTAACGAGAGGTAAAGTAGACAGCTCAGGATTATAAAAGTTCAATGCACCAGGGACCCATGAACAATTTTAAATACATCAAACAGCAGTGTTTAAAAAATGTGAGGCAAAACTGACAGAACTAAGGAGAGGAACAGACAAAGAGTTGGAGATTTTGATATCTTTCTTTCAGTGACAGGTAGAAAAGCAGAGAAAAATAAAGAAAAGCTATAGATTTGAACAGCACCATCAACCAGACTGGCCTAACTGATATTTACAAAACCCTGCACCACAAAATTCACAGTGACATTCTCAAGTGAACAGGAGATTTTCAAGGTACAACTTAAGTTGGGCAATAAATCAAGTTTTAATAATTTTTAAAGGATCAAATTGATTTAAATATATGTATTTTGACTCTGTCTAGAGCAGTAGTAAAATAAATGCCAGAACAGTGAAATAACTAGAAATTCCAAAATATTTGGAAATTAAACAATGAACTTCTAAATTTCCCATGTTAAAAAATAAAATATAAAGGAGTACTTTAAAATATTTTAAATTGAATTATCTTGAAAAATTGTATTAGAAGAGGTAAAAGATCTGAAATAAATGACATAAGCTTATACCTAAAACTCTACAAAGAGAAGAGCATATTAAACACAAAAGAGACAAAGGGCTTCAATGAAAATGAAAGCGGAAATAAACAAAATAGGAAAATTGACAATGGAGAAAATCAACAAAAACAAAAGTTAATATTTTGAAAAGATTAATAAAATTTATTAATATCTAGCAAGTCTGATCATGCATAAAGAGATAAAGTAATATACCAATATCAGGAAGGAAATCAGGGCCATCACTCCATATCATACAGACACTGAAATCTTTATCCAACAAGTTCAACAAATTAGACGAAATGGAAAAATTCCTCTTAATACACAAGTCACTGAATTGATTTGTTGTAAGAATTGGCTCATGGGACTGTGGGGGTGGGATTGTGCGAATTCCATGGGGCTGGCTGCAAGCTGGGAACTCTGATGACTGTTTTCCATGAATTCTTCTAAAGAAGCTGGCTGGCCAAAGCAGAGATGGAAGTTCTTCCTTCTGTCTGTTGGAATCATCCCTAAGGCCCGTAAGCGATTGGACGGCGTCTGCCGTTGCCGGAGGCGGTGTCCTTGGTTGACCGTAGACGTAGCCAGCCGTAGATGCCATCAATTTACTGATGATGGAAACCCATGAAATGTCCTCACAGTAACACGCTTGCTTAACAAAACAACTGGACACCACAACCTGGCCAATCTGACACATCAGCTTAACCATCACACTATTGTGATTAAAACGGTGTGGTATTAGTAAGCATATAGATAAATAGGGAGACGGAGCAGCATAGTGAATCCAGAAATAGATCGACATATACATATATATTCAGTTGATTGTGGAGCAATGTACCAGTTCAATTCAATAGAGAAAGGAAAATCTTTTAACAAATGGTGCTGCAACAGCTGGATATGTCCATAGTAAAAAGATGGACTTCAACTTTGGCCTCATTCCCTAAGACCATTTCAAGGGTTCCTCAAGGTCAAAACTATTTTCATAATAATATTAATACATTATTTGCCTTTTTCATTGTGTTAACATTGGTGCAAATGTGACAAAGGCGATGGTTGGTACAGTTTTTGACAGCTTAACACAGATCCAGGCACTGGCACCCAAGTGTCTAGTGGCCATTGCTTTCTTCATTGTTATACCCAAGCAATAAAATAAATAAATAAATAAGAGTGGGTATTCATTGATGGTTTCCCTCATGAGGCAATACAAACTTTTTTCTTCTTATCTCAATCCTTGAATGTATTTTTTCATGGAACTGCATTCTTACTTTAAATAATTACTGCTTGGTTGATGAAAGTATATAGCAAATATTTCCTTGAAAATTAATGTAGCAAACCTGTCAATTCTTAGGAAAACCACAGCATTTGTTGTCAATGTTAAAATTCAAAATTTCAAGAGAAAATTAGAATTTTTGAAATTCATATTTGCCAACATGTGATTGACAAATTTTCCTAATAAGATCTGACAATGATAATTGCTTTTTGATTTTGCATAATGAAATATGTCAACATTTGAAAGGTCTGCATGATTCAGTGAACTGATACTTTTCAAATCACTAAAATAGGATGTTAGAAAAATCATTCTGGATAAAATATCCCTTCAAACTGAAGTGAAGATAGATCATTGGATTTTAATATAATAGGTTATATACAAAGTTAAGTATATGGTTTCATAATACAGATTGTGATTAATCTTTAAGGAAGTACTATTTGTAGTCTTGATTTAGTATCATGGAATAATATCCAAAATTACCTAAAAAGACTATTAAGATATTCCTCCTTTTATTTCAACTAGCTAATATTTCAGGATGAATTTTCTTCATATATTTCAACCAAAATACATATCAAAATATTGAATGCAGAAACAAATCTGAGATACCAGTCATCTTTTAAGCTAGATGTTAAAGAGATTTGCAAAAATATAAAATGCTAGTAGAAATACTAATTCATTTTTTGTTTTTGAAAATATATTTATTAATATCAATGTTATTTATAATCACATGCAAATAGATTATTTTATTAGAAATGAATTAATAAATAAGCATTTTAGAATTTTCTATTTTTTTTTTAATATACTGGATATTAATAGATTTAACACATAAAATTCAAACACTTTGGGGTTTCTCACAGTAAATTTTAAGACTGTAAATAGGTTCTAAAGCTTTTGAGTTAGATGTATTTTAGACCATTTTATTTTTCTTCTTTTTCCATATAGTTCATCTATTTACCTCCCAATACTGTGGTCTCTATAATTTTCTCAAAGTTGCTTTCTGGTTCACTAATTCCCTCTTCAGTTATATCAAATCTGCTCTTTAATCTTTCCATTGAGGTTTTTTTTTTTTTTTTTAATTATCGCAATATATCATTCATACCTGTACATACATAAACAGTAAGTGTATAATGAAAGTTGTGAACTTACAAAACAAACATGCATAACATCATACAGGGGTCCCTCCACCAACACCTTGCATTGTTGTGAAACATTTGTTAAAAATTATGAAGGACTATGTCAAAATCTTACTACTAACTATAATCCTTACCTTATATTTGGTGTAAGTTTCCCCCAACCCACCCTATTATTATTTTTTAAGCATATTTTTATTACAGAAGTTGTGAACTTGCAAAACAATCATGCATGTGTGTAGAATTCCCATACAACACCCCTTCACCAACACACCTAAATGTCAATCATACTATCATATGAATGTATTTTAGATTCTGTGTCTGTTATTTCCACTCTATGAAATCCTTGTTGTTTGATGAGGCTTGGTTCCTTGTGTGTTTGTTGATTTTTCATTGTGAAATCTTATTTGTCCAATCTCAATTCTTAGGGGCCATAAGGAGCCTGGATTAAGGATGGTATTTAATGGAAATCACCTTTACTCCTGCCAGAATCCAAGAGGCACTACCAACCTAGGAGCATTTTAGTTAACTTTACAGATGAGTTTTCCCTGATTGTGCAGGGATTACAAATTCAAGCCACAGACCCTTAAGAGAACAGGCCTATGAATTCTCTCCAAAGATAAACTCTTTTCTTTGTTGATTCCGTTTAATACCAGGAGGACAGTTGAGCCTAAAACTTTTACTGAGGTTATAGCACCTTTAGGAGACCCACATTTCTGTAGCATTCGCAGATCTAGGCTCTCCCTCTGCCGGCCCAAGCCCTAGAGTCCCATTCCCACCAACCTGCCTAGGCCAGAGACATCTGCTTCTGGGGCAGCCCCAGCTTCCATACTTACCTGTCACTCTGGAATCGGCTTACCCTTCTTATTTTTGCGGTGGGTGAGGAGAGTTGAAGGTGTGCGAGCCCTTGGGAATCTCCATTACTTTCTGGCAGACTCAGCAATGCATTTACAAGATTATGTTTGTAATTTATCCTGCATTTGTGTGTTTTATGGCAGAAGAGCATTTCAGCATATGAACTCTGACATTCTGATAGAAATATAAGCCTGAATCCTATGGCATTTAATCATTTTCTGAAATAATTTCTTAAATGTTATATAAGTACACAATACAATGATAAAACTGTACATATGTCCAAGTTGTGGAATCTATAATTTTGCTGCATATGAAAAATGTAATCAAAAGGTAAGAGTTAAAAAAGATTACCTCATTTTCAAAGTTATTTCATTGGAGTTAGGCAAACTTGGAAGTTGCTGGGTTTCAGGCAACCAAAGAAGAGTGGAAAATTACTGTTTAAGGAATTTAAGCCCTAGAAAATATGGCTCAATGTGTACCTGCTTTACAGAAAACTAAATTTATACAGCTGTAAACAAAACCACTATAATTTGCAATACCCCCTCATTTTCTGAAGTATTCTATTTCCAATTCTTTACTTTGCTCTGAGTCATGTGGCTCATCAGAACAAAACAAACATTCAGGCTCTCCCCTACTGCATCTTAAACTAACTGATATGTTGGAAATCACAGTGCCGACAAGCGTGAGAGGATTAGAATGCTGACACATGGATAATCCTGCTGTTTCTTTTAGACTCCTGTGGTTTGCTGTAAAAACTGCAATATCACCTGCCACCTTCTCCATGCCCACTGAAAAACGTAAATAAATAAAGGCTTACTTTGACTTCAAGGGCTCTGGGGTCTGCACTTTGTAGCTTCCACCATCTTAGCACAGCTCTTATTCCATTCAGAGTTTGGATTTCTGAAAACTTTAACTAACCTAAATGCATTTTTTTTCTCTCCTTCCTTCCTTCCTTCCTTCCTTCCTTCCTTCCTTCCTTCCTTCC
>JAKSZT010053830.1:26974879-27069950 GCA_026826555.1 Tolypeutes matacus | reverse complement strand
CCTTCCTTCCTTCCTTCCTTCCTTCCTTCCTTCCTTCCTTCCTTCCTCCCTCCCTTCCTTCCTTCCTTTTTTTCATTTTCTTTTTTTTATACAGAGCACAGCTAGAGAGTTTATCTTGTTTTCAGTCAATGAGCTTGGCCCATCTACTGCATTAATTGATTACATGATTTGTAGTGAAGGAATAAGGAGGTAATTCAAACTTAGAGTATCACCTTTAAAATATTACTAGCATAAACCCTGAAAATTTGTGGTTGTTTTTGAATGGTTTCATTTCAATGGAATATGATAAGCATAAAAAATAGAACTTTTTGAAAACATAAACAATAGAATAAATAGAATACCTAGAACAGTTTTGGCCATTAAGATAAAAAAAAAAATCCATTCTGTCAGTTATATATTTACATTTCACATTTATATATTTAGGCTGCACATTTAATTTCATAAATAGGCAGTTTGAATCTGTTATTCGTAACAGGACATAATATGCGATCTTGTATGACAGTTTGATAGGAGACTGGCTCTGTTGAGTGTTACATCTTTATTAAGTGGCAAAAGAGCCCTTGCACACAAGGGAAAGTCACCTGGGAAGCCTCTTCTGTCCCTCCATGAACAGGAGATTCTCTCCCCCTACTACTCGGGCTTCTAACTAGTCCTGAGTATAAAGGTCTTGTGGGATCTCCACTACTTTCTCGCAGACTCAGCACTGCATTTAACAGTTTATAGTTGTTGGAAAAAGACCTTGAATAAAAGGGGGAAATGGTAAAGACAAATGAGTTCAAGTGGCTAAGAGACTTCAAAGAGAGTCGGGAGGTCATCCCAGAGGTAACTCTTACGCACACCTCAGTAGGAGCTCATAGAACATCTAAGTGCCTATCACCCCACTCAGTGGGGTTCCTGAGAGCTCTGGAGACACCCTGGTCCTATATAAGGGGGGATAGCCCCAGAGACTGATGCCTTATCAGTGGGTTCTATTTTGGAATCTGTGCTCCTGAGAGTGACAGAATTAGACTCAAATAAGTCCTCCCTGCACATGGTTCACCAGTCCCTTCTATTCAAACCTATATGTGATGCTGGAGTTTTTAGGTATACTTCCAGAGACTGGAGCCTCCCGCCTACCTATGTGCCAGGTGTGCATGAAATCTAGGTGGAGCTGCAACTCCTACCCTACAGCTCAATGGCCATCCCAGGGAATGGAGAGGGCCTGCATCTGCAGGCAGGATCATCCCACCCACCACATCCATGGGATATAAGCCCTCTCTCACTTGGAGTTGGAGTGGACATCACCATCCCAGTCCCCTCAGGATTGGGGGAAGAACTATGGACTAGAGTGGACTTGATGGTATTCTCTTGCTCACATATGGTGATTCTACCAATGCAAGAAATTATAACAATGAGGTGGAGCCAGTGGCCACTTGACACTTTTGGGGTAGGGAGGGGATGAGCAGTTGAAATACAGGGGCTTCTTTGGGAGTTGGAGGTTGTCCTAAGTACTGTTGTGGCAATGGATGTAGGCCATTTTAAATCAGCACACACCACTCGGAACTGAGTGGGAGAGAGTGTGGTCTACAGTGTGAACTGTGGTCTATGGTTGGTGGCACAGCCCCAGGATGTGTGAGTCCATTGAGGGTGGGTGGGCCACACTTGTGGGAGATGTTTGTGTTGGATGTGGTGGGAGGTGTGGGAGGTGGGCAACATGAGAATCCCAGTGGGTTCTGTGTAATATTTTGGGTAATCTAAGCACCTCTTAAAATATATGTATATATATATATATATAAATAACATTTTTGTAAGCAAATACACATATATGCATATATACTTATATATCATTTTGCAAATGTTTGTATGTATTGTGAGAATTTTGATTTTTACCCACAATAAAAATAAATTAAAAAAAAAAAAAAGCTTATAGTTGTAATTCACCCTGCATCTGTGTGTTTTATGGCAGAAAGGCATTTAAGAATGTGTACTCTGCCATTCTGCTGAAAACAAAAGTCTGGTCCACACAGCCTTTAGGTGCTCTCCGAAATAATTCACTGTGTTTCACTGTGATGAAACCATGCCTGTGTTATCTCATCTGCCCTCAGGGCCCAGTCCTTGGTTCCTTGCTGGATTGGATGAGTAATCATATAGAGCTAGTATATCCCAGGAAATGCTTTGATGATTCTTCAGTGCTAATTAAGGAAGGCACACCACTGTGGAATGCCCCAGAACACAGCATTTTAGTGCACAAAGAATCTTTCCAATGGTCTCTTTTAGCGTTTCTCAACCTGTGTGATGTGAACAGCATAGACCTTCAGACTGTATAATTCATTACTAAATGAAAATGGTTAGAAAGTATCTCTGGATGAGAAAACTTGCTATTGTAGTCGCCTCCAGTAATAACGCTGGTGATAGGAATAGCGATATATAACAAGTGTTTAATTACACAGTATCATTATAGAAGATTATAATATAGATTATAATAATATTATAATAAGGAACATTTGATAAGCATTTCTTCTATGCCAGAACCATTACTCTTTTTATGCCTTATCTCCCTACAGTTAGTAATATTATCTCATTTATAGATGAGACCTAAAACCTAGATTGATTAATTGTTCATCTCTTTCCTACCTTCTATAGTGTGAAGTCATATATTTTTAAAATACCAGTAAATCAAAATTATGTATCATATTGAAAATTGTAAGACCCAACCAAAATAGGAGTCAAATGAGAAAAATAATTTTTCTTGTACCTTATTTACAATTCTAATATAGTTAATTTTATAAAATCATATAGTCAAAGAATATTTACATTTCAGAACAACATTTTGTACCATTCATGCTTACAATCAAATAAATCTTGTCAATGGAGAGCTGATGTTGATAAGATATTGGGACTACAAATAAATTTTATGAAACAGTAAATAAATGAATAAATATATGAAACTTTCCTATTGCAACTGTCAAAAAAAAAAACTTGTAATTGGGAAGAATTTTGGTTAGTAAAATACAGAGTTATAAATTTGATTTTTGGTTTTCATAAGCCATTTCATATATCCTAAACATCAAAGAATTTGAGATTGGAGGCAATGAATTATAAATTTCGTTCTTAAGAACCTAGGGTATCTTTTGAAATATTTTTGTTCTGATTTACTCTCACACTTGTGTCATCCATTCTTCACCCACATTACTGAGTCACATAGGGTTCATATAGAATGACCATAGAAAATGTCTCTAGTTGAAGTCTTCAAGAAAAAGTCCTATGGATCAATCCTAATGAAAATCTTGACAGGATGTTCTTATCTTATTTAAAAGGCCAAATTTGAAAGAAATAAAAAAAGGCTGACAGAAACAGATTTTACTCTTTGTTGTAGAAAAGTTCCCCAGCTATGTAATGGCTCCCAGAGCACAGAGTGCCCTATGATGGTCAAGTGTTGTTAGACACCTGCTAAGTCAGAATCAGCTGCTCCTGGGGCAGCTCCACCTGGGAAGGCCATGTGGAAACCATCAGGCAAGCATCTGAGAAGCCTCAGTCAGAAGACCGTGGATCCATCCACTTGCATGTTCATTAGATGAAGTCAAATATCAAAAGTCTCTCAAATCATACATAAAGTCCAAATTCAGCGATATTGCCCTTGTCTCATGCTATTGTACTTATTGATAATAATAAAATAATAATCTCCAAATTTTCAAGTTGAATTTGTTTCTTAAAAAAAATAGTTTCTCTTTGCAAGTAGGAATGCTCAATTTCTTAAAATATATCCCATAAACATAAGTAGATATTTCATTAGTGGCTAATAACTCATTAAATCTTTACTAAGAATATGTGAAAATTAGCTTTGGAATACTGCTGGTAAAATGTACTTAGGCAATATAAGTTATATAAATAAACTGAAGTTATATTTTAAATTTGTTTACTCAATATATTTTCACTTTACCTGGGAACAAAGAGTCCCTGAAGCAAACTAGCATGGGCTTTGAATTTGTGCTTGAGATGTTCAAATGCTTCAATCTACTATGGAACAATTGATTACTTCAAAAGATAGTAGCATTATTACATTGTGAAAGGCCCCTGAAATTTCAGCCAGGAAATGGCGTGATCACACTACGACACTAGACTAAGAGTACCACAAATGGCCTGGCTGTGTGTAGGGCATCCTAACGGCTTAAGGACCGACTTCATCCATCCTCAGCGCTGCAGCGGATCTTCTCTAAGACTCAAGCAGCAGGTTTAACTGTACCGAGGTTACAGTCTTCCATCAGAATCAGTGTGAGGAAAGGCAGGTTTGACTAAGCACTCAGAGCTAGTGTATGAAGAGGCAATGACTTAAGGGCATTTAAAACTCAATCATCCTGTTTATGAAGTCTTTTAATTACGGATTTTTCTTTCCTTGTACTTGCAAATTCAACAATATCATACCACTGACTGGTTGTATGTGAAATGTTTTGTTTCCTAAAGAAAGAAAGGGGGAAATCTAGGAACATAATCTAGATAGCATTTATTAACACTAGTAAATTATTTATAAACAACCTATGAGTGTTGACTTCAGAGAATCTTCTCTTTTAGACGTGAACCATGTGCATAAGTACAAGAATTGTGAAAAGCAGAGCCACAGGGGAAGAGAAGAATGAGTAGTTGTGAATACTGAGCGCTTCTAGTTTAAGGAGGCTAATATGTTTCACGTCTGGCTATTGCATAAAGAGGAATACGAATGTAAATGTCTGTTATTCTTTGACCATCTGTCATTCACTGAAAATAGGATTTTTCAGCCAGTTCATAAATCACTGATGTATCAATGTTAATTTTTTGGAAACAACCTTCAGCAGTGAAAATAAAATATTTGTAGGATAAAAGTGGATTTTTAAAAATAGTGTATTTAAGTATTAAGTAAATTTAGCTTTACTTGAATACCTATTTGTCTACATGGATTTAAAGTTCACTATTACACAAATAAATGGAAAAACATAGAATGGAAAATATGAAAGAATTATATGAGGATGAAAAATTCTATGTCTATATTTCCTCTCAGAATTTCAAATAATTCCATTTATATAATTCCTCTTCAATTCCAGATTGTGAGCCAATGCTTTGGAGGACCATAGAATTCTGTTTGGAAAGATGACTCAGCTATGAGCTGAGGTAAACTTTGCTATGACTAGCTTTGTGTCATCCTTTCTTAAATAGGTTCATATCTTTTATATTCATTTTTTTTCTGGAAGTTGGGGGGCACTCGTAAAAGATCAGTTTTCAACATTAGGAGCCAACAGATAATATCATCTCAAACATCAAACCTCTTCAACCACAACTCATGCATCTAGCTCAACTTCTTCCAACCCATTCTCATGTGTTAGTGTAATTTTCTGCAATGTCGATCTATACCTACTATGACCCACCCACTCCCACCCACTCATACACTGCACTTGATTGTCAGCCTTTTGAGATCAGAAATCTCATTTACATTCACCATGGGAACCCAGTGCCTCTTATGGTTTGGTCACTCTGACTTCCTACATGGCATTCACATGTATCTTGGTTTTTTGTGATCTTCACCTCCATATCCTTTAGCTCAGTGATCTTCAAACTTGCCTCACCAATAATTGTGAAATTACACATACCCAGACCCTATTCTAGAGTTTCTGATTGGTTTGATCTGGGGCAGGGATTATTGTAATCAAGCAATCTGGGTATCACTGCCCTGGTTGAACACTGTCTCCTCGCCAACCAGAAGGAAGTATGGGTATTATAGAACATTATCACGCGTGTGCCATGCTGACGGGGCTGCCTGGAACATATCTGGATGTCAAATCAGCAAACAAAATTCTTCCAGCTGCCAAGGCAAGTCTTGGTCGGGCTGGTAATGATTCTGACAAATTACTTCCAAATCCATTAAAATAAACCCCTTCCATTACACTGCCTCATCTGGAGATGTTATTTTTAGTCAGAAACATAATAAGATTTCCGATTAGACTTTAGTGGAAAATGATGAGGATCTCCCCGCAGCACGCTCGGCATCCCAGAGATCGTGCGTTTCTGTTGGAGGGAGGGATCAAGCTGGCAAACGCTGGCACCAGCCTCCATTTTCCAGTTAGGTTTCTTTGTGGGTGTGCAGGTCAGTCACTGCCATTTAAATCCTCACACCTGTGCATCTTCACTGTTTGGCTCAATGACAAATTTAAAAACAACAAAACAGGCTTTACTCCCAGAAAAACAGAGCCCTTGAAGTGATGAGTGACAAATTCTACTAAGGAAAGCGCTGTCCTGGGGCATTCTTGTCTTTTCGAGCGGGATCTATGTGTACTGTAGGCAGCCATACGTGTCCTCGCATGCCGATGATTTCTCAAGTGCAGTGTCATTTAACTTGAAAGAGCAGAGCTTGCAAAATGGAGGAAAGTAGTTAAGAAAAAGAGCTGCAGATTGCAACCACCTGCTCTGAGCTGGGCTCAGTACATGCCGGCGGTGTATTGCCAAGTTCTTAGAAAACGGTTCTGATGAACTGATCGACCAGCACTCTGACTCTCATAGAATATTGATGAATCAAATGCTTCCTAAGTTACGCAGAATTTCACTATCAATAGCTACTCATGCAAGAAAGATTGGAGTGTGGAAGGGGTCAGTGGAACTATTCAGGCTTGTTTGGACATGCCAAGATCTAATCTCTAGCAGTGGAGCAACAGCTTACATTCTAGACCACAAATTGAATTAGCAACTTAATTTAAGAGAGCCATACTGAAAAGTGTTTCACCAAGTTTCACGTGTGATATGAGTTATTACTGCTGGAATGTGAGCCTATGGGGTGGGAACTTGTGTTACGTTCACTGCTGTATCCTCGACACTAAGAAAACCGCCTAGCTCATGGTATTCAGTTGATCTTTATTTGGTAGGATGGTTAAATATATGTATTCTGAGCTTATGCAGTTATTTATCAATATTTTCTAGTCATAATAATGAAGGCTTTGCTAAATTCATACTCAGTACTCCACAAGGTTCAAAATAACACATCCTCCAGCATGTCAGGCCTAGTCCCATAAAACACATTTTAACGCTTACACATGTTTCTTACACAGGAGTTCTAATTCCTTGGTTTACGGACACACTAGTGAGATTTATAAATTGTTCCAAACTTGCCAGGCCCAACTTGCCAGTGTGTGATGGATTCAGGTTTTGGGCTGCTTGATGACTTTTATATAATTTAGGTACTACATACACTTTGACTCCTGTTTGAATTCTATTATGTTTACTAATTTCTTCAGCTAAAGGTGTGCATCTACATTGTATGTCCCCTTTGAATGAGTTTCTTTCCTATTCAATACCATTTATTTGTTCATTTATAAACTGTCCCCACACTATTCTACAAGGAATGTGAAGCCGTATGCTCCCCTTTCTAGAGTCTTGCCCAAAAGGGCTCAGAGACCTGGCAGGTGCCTGAGTCTGGAGCTAAGCAGCAAGGAAATGAATCAGGCCCAAAGGAGAATTCTCTTTCTGAAGCCACACACCACACGACAAAAGAAAGAAACAAGTATTACCAGGGAAGTACTCTTGAAAGTCAGGATAGTGAAGAAGAAATGGGCAAGTTTTGCAGAAGTTTGTGAATTGTAGAAAAATCGGAGGCAAAATCTAAGGCTAGATCGGGTACAGTATTTCCTTCAGGTGGCTCAGCTTCATTTTAAAGATGAAGATAATATAGCTAGAAATTAAAAATTTTCCCTCTAAATTCCACTGCAGGAAGGGAGTGAAATGAAGTCTAGAAATCAGTAGTTCTAAGTTCATATCTCATGTGCTATGTACAGGAATCCATGTGTGAAAATGAAGAGATTACTGATTTTTTTTTTTGGCAGAAGGTTAGATTGATGCTGCTTTTATTTCAAGAAACGTGTCCTAAGTGCTCATGTTATTTTAGCAAATGCATAGCATTTGGAGGTATAAATATTTGTCCTGTAGGATTTCCCACCAATTGGATTTTTGTTGATTTTATAATCAGTGTTGTAATTTAGCATCCTTTTTTGTGCTCTATACTTCCTGTAAATTTTTATTTGAATCCATAGGCTGGATCAGATTTGTGTAGGATATTTTGTTAAGAAAGTTTTCCAAGTGCTGCTGTGAGCTTCCATTCGGGAACTGGTGCCGGACAGCTCTCTGACCTAAAGTCGGCAGCCACTGACAACCGCTGAGTCAATCTGTTATTTCATTCGTTATTAAAAGTAGTAGCATTCTAATTCTTTCTCTCCTTCTTCACTGATTTTTGGGAATACACCCATAACGAGAAATTTCCCCTCATCACCCATGTGGTTCTCTGAGAAGAGTTTATACAAGAAAGGCAGGATGGGTGCTTGATTACTGCACTGGGACGTTTTTGAGGGTCAAAGGCGGCTATTAATAATTATGCCAGAGTGAAAGGGGAAGCCTGGTAAATTCTGGGCAAACTAGGACATATGGTCAGCATATGGATAAGTCATTGTTAGTCAATTTATGCAAAATGAAATCGTTTTTTTTAGTACAGAGGATGTGCTGTAAAAGAGTGACTGTGGGGCGTAACAAGTATAACATAGCTGTTACATGCTCCCTGCCCTTAGAGAGCTTTCTGACATGCCAAGACAGAAGTGCACTTGGGTTTCTAGAATGCAGGACTACATATGTAGAAGAGTTCCCCATACAGCATGTTATTATATGTCGTGTTTCCCCAGGTTATCTAAGCAAGGAACGTTATTTTGTGAAGCATTTCTCAGGACTAGTGTTTAAGGGTCTATACTTTGGGGAAAGTTGATGGAGAGAAGATCCTGAGAACATACTTGAGGGACTGGTTAACAGACTAGGCTGAAGTCAGGCAGGGATTCCAGAAGCGTCAGCTTTAATGAGTAGGTTGCTTTGGGTGAATTGTGAGGGAATAAGAGACAGTGTTCTAGGGGAGCAAGAAGCAAGACTTGGAGTAAAGTTTTGGAATCTTGCGACAAGATCAATGTTGGAGGAAATGAGTGGAGCCTAGAAGTTGATGTGGTTGTGCTGGGGAAGGAATGGAGAGAAAAGTGACAGAAAGCAGCGCCTAACAGTGAAGCCATTATGGTTTAGGTATATTATTTAGTTATAATAATTACCATTTAAAGGGATTGGAATGCTATGCTGTAGACAATAGTTAGTTATAGTGGTTTTAAAATATATATATTTATATAGTGAGAGGAGAGAAATTATCCAGTATAAGTTGGAATGATTATTTTATCTGCAGCATAGAAAAGAGATGTCAAGTAAGTGAGCCAGGTGGCAAGGAAAAAATCTGGAGATTATTGTCATCATCCAGGCAAGAGACTATGAGGGACTTATTTTATGCTATGAGAGAGAGATGTTTACAAAAGAAAGGCAGATTTTGGCTTTGTTAAAGAAATGTAACTCACTGGACTTGGTGACTGTAGGATTTCAGAGAGAGGGCAAATATAGTTTGGCTTGAGTTGTCATTATTAGCAATAATGACATTTAATAACGTCACTTAATAATGGCACTTACTAAAGCAGAGGATATGGGAAGCAGGTATTTTAGTTAAGGGAACACTAACTATTGTAAAAGATAAACTGACACATTTCAGTGACCTACTGTAATGCATATTTATCAGTCCAATGAAGTCCAAAACAGTGCTGTAGGTCACTGGGTGGCTGTAGATCAGGCATCCGAGTTCACTGCACTCCTCTAAGTCGAAGATTGGGTGGGGGAAAGGGAGATACATATGGGAAGTTTCTATTGTTGTGACTTGAAGTGCTATAAATCCCATCGGCCCACATTCCATTTGCCAGAATTGTCACATGTTCCAGTACCTCAACCAAAGGAGGCCAAGAAATAACCTGCCCAGAAGGAAGTTATTATAAAGGTTTGATGAACAAAGTATAGTAGGCAAATATACAGGCTATTTTTTGTGGAGAAAAAAATGAATTTAGAGTATATAAAATAGTCATAGGCATATGTATATGCAAGTTCATGGTGATATTAATTTCAGTTTATTTCAGACAAACTTTGGGTGCACTGACAGTTTCTTTCTAAAGTTTAATTTCATAGACTGTGTGGTTAATTGTACGTGTCAACCTGGCTGGGTCATGGTGTCTGGCTTTTGATCAAGCCCTGGCTTGGACGTTGCTGTGGGAGATATGTTGTAGCTGGGATTGACGTCTACAGTCAACAGGCTGTAAGTGAGGGATGTCACCCTCCCTGACGTGGTGGGCTGCCTCCGATCAGTCGGAGGCTTTAAAAGAAAAATAACCGAGAGCTACGGGCTGATGCCTGCACCGCTACTCCTTCCTGAGTATGCAGCCTCAGGAATTTGGACTCAAGACTTAAATATCACTCTTTCCAGAATTTCCAGCCGCTAACCTGCCCTAATGCTTTAAGGAATGTGGACTTGCCAACCCCCACAGATGTGGGAGCCAGTTCCTCTATCTATCTATCTATCATCTATCTATCTATCTATCTATCTATCTATCTATCTATCTATCTATCTATCTGACATCTATAAACCTATCAATCCTCTATCTATTATCTATCTATCATCTATCCATTCATCCAACCATCCAGCTATCTATTTATCAATCTATCATTTATCTATCATCTATTATCTATCTATCGATCGCTCTATCGATCTATCTATCTCATCTTCTATTGGCCTGCTTCTCTGGAGAACCCTGACTGGTACAGAGCTCCAGTTTATCAGGTCCCAAACCATCATGGCCAGTGGGAAATTTGATCTTGATAATCTGGGAGGTCCATACCTGAATTTCAATTAAAAATTGAGATAATTAGATAAATAAGGCAAAAGCTTAAAATAAAACAAAACACTTATATTAGCTTGAAATACCCAAATTTCCATTTCCCTTTGTTGAAATGGACAATTTCTTTTTTTGTTTGTTTGTTTTATTTTACATTGAATCAAAGCTTTGTTTCACACACTTCAATATATACTTGGCAGCTTCAAATTCCCATGCCTTTCCTGTGAAACACCTAACCTGATAGATCTCCAGTTAGAGGAGACTTCAACCGCTGAAAGCACATGGAGATAAGGCCGTCTGATTTCAGCTGGAATAGCTTTGTGGCTCATTCATCTTACTTGTATGTTTAGTTATAACAAGTGTGTTTTGTCAATGTGGTTTCACCTTCCTGTAAAGTTTTATCCAGGATTGGGTATTTTTGATTTGATGTGACGCAGTGTCAGAGAAGAGGTAAGCGAAAGGAGACCATGTTGACTGTTGCGTAAAGTCACACGACTGAAGACCCATGGTCTACGCGTACGATGACGATAGTCCACCAGCTGCTGTGCTCCAGTTTGAAAACAGGAAATCATCGCAGGCCTGGGGCTGACATGTAACTGCACGTGGGGACAGCAATAAATCATGTTAGAGCCAAAGCTCTACAAGCTGATAGCTAAAAAAGGCTGCAGTATTGCCTTTCAGTTTGGCCTAAACTCTCTCTGGGGCTTATCCAGTGTAATGGAAGCAGCCAACTTCGTCCATATACAAATTGTCTTGTGTTCTGCATCCAGACTTGGAAGTGCTGTTCAACATTCTCCTTCAGGTGCAATTCATGAGCCTGACATTTATAAATGTAAGCACCAAATTACAGATCATTTTGAGCTGTATGCATGAGCTGAATTGTGATATCACAGTGAATGGCATTGGCACCGAGAGTCTCAGTTACATTTGCTCACATAAGAGAAAATAAAACTAGGCTTTTGTTATTTGATTCAATAGGGAAATAAAACATTATAGCATCAATTTGAAGATACAAAATGATTTTAACTAAATATTCATCCTTTGCTCCTATTAATGCATACTTAACTTGGCTAAGTGAACCTATTCATAAGATTTTCAATGTTTTCTTTTAAAAGTACCTGCATGTAATTTGATGCCTGGAATATTTCAGAAAACTTAAATTTTGGCTCTGTCTCACTCACAGAGGGAGATGGAAAATCAAGGCCATAATGAGGTAATTAATCAAATTAATTATCATAATGTTCTCAATTCCCCACATCCCTTTATGCTTGTAGACCCAAATATTGTCTGACAGGACTATGAAAAATGCCATCACTGTATTTGCAAAAGAGAAAATGCTATATCCTCAGTGTAAAGCTTTCCAAAATCAACTCCAATACTTTAGATGGATCAAGGACATTGACTGTATTAAGCAATGCCAGAAAACTTAGATATTTTATAATGATTGAACCTACTTTTGCTCTAAGACCCCAAATTACCACAGAGTTCAGTGTATAGTTGACACTAGGATAGAGCCTATCACTCTGTGGATTGAAGTATTCTCAAAGTTATGTATTTGCTTCCCTCATTTTTCTTGCCTTGTGTAGAAATCCTATGTGATAGTTTTAATTTGAAAGTATAGATGTCTAAGTAATTTTAAAAAATAATTTAACAAGACAACTCCTAACTTTAGAAGGAGAAAGAGAGAACTCAGTTTATCCTTAGGAAGAGTATTTCCTGTGCATCATCCAAGTAATAAATGGACAGAAGTTTCCAAAGGTTTTCACATGCCTTCCTTCTTCCTTTATAATCAATTAAATGGCTCATCTCAAGTTCCTGAACCCAAAATATAAGAAGAAAAATATATCTAACAGTTTAGTTTAGTAAATGGAAGAGACATCCATGCAATGTAAAACCAAACTCTTCAAGGACTTGAACTAAACTGCAGTGCTGGGAGGGCATGTTGACGGTAAGGCAGAGGTGCCTGGTAAATTGATGTATTTCTCTTACCTGTGATTTACAAACATAATCTCTGACATTTTTAACAGTGATTTATAAGAGAAAGTATATTTCCATAAATGCACAGGCAGAATTTGGATAGTGGAAAAAAATGGGCAGTCCCTGCTCAAGGGAGGATTTGTAGGTGAGACGAGTCGCTATCTTGTAGGCATGTTGGGGCCCTGAGGAGCAGGTCTGAGTGTTGGGATAGAGAATTTATGAGAATAATGAAAAGTACATGTTAAAAATAATATAATATTGGTTTCTGAATTGTATCGTTTAGAAGAAAAGACAATTAGAAATATTAGAGTAGCAGGGTGCCATGGTGTAGCAATATTTGTAAAGGTCAGTATGGCTGCCTGCTAACCATGCTGTGGTGGAACGGACCAGAATCTGAGAGCTTAGGAATATATATATATTGTTTTTTTATTTTATATATATTTTTGCTAAACTCTATTGAAGGGAGCACATGGTATTTCTCATGATCATTTGGAGTTGAGCGAGAATTCCAAAGTCCCTATTATTATTAAAACTATTCTGTTATAAAAATCAGGAGTAAATATCGAGAGACAAAATGATAGTAATTAAAAATTCCTACTTCTTCAGGGTTCTGAAGAAATACTTAGCATGTAATTTGTGTCAACAGTTTACCATCTGGTGAACTTTGGTGGCGTTATATAATCTCTCTGAGACGCTTCTATTTAAACTCTTAAGAGGGGAATAACAGCCGTGTTTACCTGCCACGTTTGTTCTGAGGACTGGATGAAGTCACCTGTTCAAGGAGCTTGGCACACGATGTCTCCACACGCGCCAGCAGCTGCACGCACGGCTGAGGCGGTGGCGACCGCTGTGCTCAGCTCAGTGGTCCCCCGAGGGTGAGGCTAAGTGCGATTTAAGGCGCTCGCATCTGCTAAACGGCCTGCGTGTTTGTATGACTGTATTCTGGGCAGAGTTCAGAGCTTGCCAAGTAGAATTGAGAATGGTAAAATAGGGATAAACAATTCTCATTTTGTGATCAGATGCCTTTTCCTAGGATGAGGTAAAATGAAAACAAGGAAGCCAGTTACATTCAAAAAGGAAGTGGTGGAATGATGACCACACTGCAGGAATTCACAAACCTGACTCCTAGGCAAGGAGCAGTTGTAGCCGTACCAAGCACCACATTGGCACCATTTGTGTACCAAGCACCACATTGGCACCACTCATATACCAATGTAGCCGATTTCCCCATTAGAGAGCCAAAATTCTGCTACCTTAGCATTTCTTACAGAGTTTTCAGAAGAACATTAGTTCTATCAGATCTTTAATTTTAAAAGTTTCCACAATCTGATATGTTTTAGAAATGTATGAAAAGCTCTGATAGGATAGGATAGAGTCTTGTTCACAATATCGACACTAGAATTCCCCAAAGTCAGAGAAATCTTCCTCTTTCCCCCATACTATCTATTAGCACCTTGAGAAATATATGTTCTATGGACACCCTAACTATATCAGAATTTTTCAAACCCAAATAGCCCTTTCTTAGAGGCAGAAATCATCAGATTGTTCTGTGCTTCCCCTCAGAAATCCCCAAATTTTACTGAATCAATGATCGCACAGAGTCCCCCAACCCCAGGCTAAGTCTCTTGATGGGGCTGCCTTACTTTGCTTTACTGGCCTCCTTGCGATTCAGGACACGGAAACAAATGTCCGGGCCTCATCAGCAGAACTCTGACTCACCTCTTACCCCTGGTCTATTCAGATGCCCTGCTCTTGCCAGATTTGTTTTGTCACTGCTTTATATGCTGTAATGCAAAGTAGAAAGGAAAAAATATTGATGAAAATGTGCGGAAAGGCCAGGTGCATGCATAATTCAGCAAGTTTAGGTCTCTGATCTGAAGGAGGCAGGGAAGTGCACAGCAGGAGCTGCCCCGATCTGCAGGTAGACGTTCCCACAACCCTCTGTGGTGGTAAAGGACCAACTACTATGTAAGTAAGTTTTCTCTCTGGGAAACAGTGAAGTGACCTCTCTGCTGTTTGGAACTTTCCCCAAAATGAAGCAAGTTCCAGACATCGTTCCTAGGTGCTACAAAGAATGGATTTTCCTTGGAACCAGAGATAAAAACAACACATGGAGAAAAATCCAGAATGAAACCAAGTATTTTATAACTCACTCAGTTCTAATTCATACATATATTTGCTGATGCAGGGAGATAATATATAAGAAAAAAGACAATAAAGCTAAAGGATTTCCATAATGGTCACAATAAAGAGTAGCCTACAAAAATCTCTGGGTTCTATACCCTAGACTTACACAAAATCTACATTAAGCAAAATTGTTTCATAAAAATATAATAAAGTTTTAAAGAGGTACAAAATGTCGCATTCCTTATGGAAACACAATGTAATCCTATGCTCAGTTACTGCATCTGCAAATGATGGTACAGTATGGCTACCAATCAACAGTCCCGTGTTTCCATTTCCTAGTGGATTCTAAACACAACGTTACATATCATTATGGGTGTTTGTGTGTGTGTGTGTGTGTGTGTGAGTTGCCTAGCACATAATAAGCAAAACGGAAGTAGTGGCTTTTGTGAAAGCTGCTAACAACAGTAGAATCACATACTTATAGTGTGGAGACCACTTTGGAAAGACATGAAGCTTTGTCCTTATCTAATTTATTATGGAATGTTGTCAAGATGATAATTTCAAAAGTTCTAAGGAACCACTACAATATACTTTTATTAAGAAATTGAGTTTAAGTGTCCTAAGATGCATAGATTAATCTTACTGGTATCTGAAGTTATCAATACCCCTACTTTTAGACTAATCTATTTCTTCATTGTTATTCTTAGCATTTCCATAGATTCCCTGCAAGTAGTCCATTTGCTGCAGTTTGAGGAAATGGAGACTATGACAATATTTTGTGGACTGTGTAATTTGGCACCTTTGCCACAATAAAGCCTTGGATGTCAAAATCAAAGCAATTTCCATCACAGAGGAGATAATTCTAGAAAGAACATTCTTTAAAAGATGTACTAAAGGAACTTATTCTCATTGTTTAAGTGTAGAACACAATGGGATGGCTTTTTATCAGGAGGGTTACAAATAGATTGAGAAAATCACTTTTCGTGCTGCGGAGGATGGATTAAAGAGGCATTGTAACCTAAATTAGAAACACATTCTTGGCTTTCTTTAATTTAGTTAAAGTAATGAAACCTAACATTAATGTTTCTATAAAGCTGAAACTTACTAAAAAGAAAACTCATGGGCAAGCATGGAAATTTACTAAGATAATCAGGTCTTATCAGATGGAAAATATTTGGCTAAAAGTAATAGAGAAACCAACTCAAATTAGCTTAAATAGTGGAGGGATGCATCGGCTCACAAAACAAGAGGCCCAGAAGTAGGTAAATTCTGTCATTATACTGCCAGAACTCTCTTCACTCCTCCCGGTATTTCTTGGCTCTCCTCTTGCCTGATCAGTATCATATTCATGCCAATTAGCATGTTGATAATACGAGAGCTGCAGTAACAATAGGATCACATCCAGATGTAGTGGAGGCAAAAAGGGACTGACATTTTTTTGGTATTTCCCCACCCCACAGGAGATGGCTCCTTCATCTGCTTGCTCGTTGTTTTTGCTAGTTGTCTGCTCATTGTCTGTTTTCTTTCTTTCTTTCTTTCTTTCTTTCTTTCTTTTTTTTGAGGAGGCACTGGGAACCGAACCTGAGACCTCCCATATGGGAAGTGGATGCTCAACTTCTTGAGCCACATCCACTCCCTGCCCATTTTGTTTTTGCTCATTGTCTGCTCGTTGTTTGTCTTCTTTAGGAGGCACGGGGAACTGAACCCGGGACCTACCATGTGAAAGGCAGGTGCTCAAATGCTTGAGCCCCATCTGCTCCCAGGTATCTTCTTTTTAAGAATTAGAAAGCTTCTCTAGAAGCCCCATTCCTGTCTTGCTTATACTTTTCCTCAAGTTTCATTGCCAGTGTGTGTTAGTGAGTTCATGCTCAGGCCAACGCCAATCACAGGCAAAAGGATGGCGTCACAGTGACTGACTTCCACCAGTAAGAATGGGTCCATGCGCTGGGAATAAGATGCTGCTTCCTGAGGTGTCAGGAAGTTTAAGACAGGTTAATGTCATCTCTTATTGGACCTGCGACAGACAACTATGTGATTGATCTCTGAGACTGCAGTTGGTATATGAATGGTCTAGTGGTTTTCCAAGCAGCTGAGTGAGAATACGACATTCCTCCCAATTTTCTCAATAGCCAGCCTTTCACTCAACCCACCGCTCTTCATGACATATACGCTAAATAAGTATTTGATAGTGAGTTTTAGGGATTGCAAAAGCTGTTTATTTTTTTCAAAAATGCAATAAAACATTGTGACATATGTAAGCTAACTGGCCTATTTGGCCTTTCAGCTTTTGTCATACCATCAGTAAACAACAAAAAATGTATTTTTATCCATTATAATGGCATAATAATATATGGATATGACTTGCATAAGCAGTTCAATTCAGAGGACATAATAGTAAATTGAACAAAAGCAACAAAAATTAAGAGAACTTAGACGAGAAGGGGCAACTGGAGATAGAAAAAAAAAAGAAAAGAATAAACTGAGAGATGAAAGTGAGAAGAGAAAGAAAAAGGCAAAGAGAAAGGCAAAGAAGAAAAAAAGAGGGAGAGAAAGAAAGGCAAGAAGAAAGAAAGGAAGAAATGGAGGAAGCAAAGAGGGAGGGAGAGAGGGAGGAAGGAAAGAGAAAGAAAAAGACATAAGGAAACTTTGGTTAGATGTTCTAATTCAATTATGAAGCTTCACTAGGACATAAAGTTTGCTACCACCGGGTTTCACTAAATTACTCTGTATATATTTAATTGGAATAGCATAATAACATATTGTATGCTTGGAATAAATCAGAAAAAGAATCCAAGAGTAAATTTTATATTAATATTAATAAAATAATATATGGGGCATCCAATGAAAGTATCCATTGCAATCATATTTCTTAATATTCAGTTGAAGTTCCAGATTAGAAAAGACTCAAAGATCCACAGTGAAAATTAGAGAGAATGAGGGGAAAGAAGAGAATATTATCGTTAAAGAAAATTCTAAGGAAAACAACTCATTTAAAAAAAAATTTTAAGTTTATTTCAACTTCAAATAAATCAAATAATAGGCAAAAGGCAACATAAAAATTATGGAAACATTACTTTAAAAAACTCATCTAAAGGGCAAAAATTATTAGAAAGCAAGATAGAACATGGTAAGTGGTACTTCTGAGGGCTCTAGAGATACCCAGAAACTATAAGCAGGGCAGACAGCTCAGGTATTCAGCACCCTGCCAGTGGGCCTTACTTTGGAATTTGTGCTCCACAGTGTAACAGAGTTAGACTCATTTCTAGATCTTCTACACATGGTTCTTCTGCCCCTTTTATTTGACCTTATAATTAACACTGTACTTGATAAATATAGGTCCCAGAGACTTAAATCTTTGGTCCATCCATGTGCCAGTTGAGCCCTGAATCTCAGCAGAGTTGCAAAACCTACTCTCCAGGTCATTAGACTCATCCAGAAAAACTAAAAAGGAGATGATTATGGACAAGGACCATCCCAAGGAACAGAGAGTGTCTGCACCTGCAAGTAAGATAGATCCATCCGTCTGCCCCATGGGATCTAAGCCCCCTCTCAATTAGAAGCAGAGTGGGCATCACCATCCCCAAATCCTCAAGACTGGGGAATGAACAATGGACTAAAGTGGACTTATTATTATTCTACTGTAGACTTATTATTATTCTAGCAATGGAAGAACTCTTATCATTGATATAAAGGCAGTGGCCACCAGAGGTTCTGAGGGATGCGAGAGGGAAGAATAGGTGTAATATGGGGGCATTTTCGGGACATTGGAGTTGTCCTCCACTGACATCACAGTGACAGATACAGGCTATTGTATATTTTGTCATAACTTTCAAAATTGTGCGAGACAGAGTGTACACTATAAAGTAAACTGTAGTCCATGGTTAGTAGCAATGCTTCAATATGGGCTCGTCAATTGTAACAAATGTACCACCCTAATGAGGGATGTTGTTAGTGTGGGAGAGTGTGGGAGGGGAGGGAGTGGGGCATACGGGAATCCCTTATGTTTTTTATGTAACATTCATGTAACATAAAGCAGGTTAGAAATTAAAAAATTAATTATTAAAAAAAGTACATGGTAAATGATAAGCTTAATTGTTAATTCTTCACTGCCATCCCACTATTCCTCACTCAATTGATTATTATTTAGTACATTGATCTTCCTTCTTAGTTAATGGAATCCTCCAATAACTTAAAATGCCACTACCCAAAACTCCCACCTCTTTTACTCCTTACTCTCGTATGGGATTTGGTTGTTTTCCAAGAGACTTGATATTGAGAGAATAAAAGAGGGAAAGTCTACACAGAATCTTTTATAAAAAGACATAGCTTTCCTGTGAATATTATTTCCACACTCTGTGGATCTATTGGGGTTATTGAAAGACCAGTTTTTACATCCTGCTTTTTTCCTTTTAATTCCACTTTCTCAAAGTAATCCTTATAATAAACACTGAACACAAGTGAAATTGCTGGTTGACAGCTTAAAAATTAACTCAGTAGAGATGAAGTAAGCCAAAAAACCCAAAGGCTTCTTGAGGGAGACATTCTCCCTTTGTCTGAAGATGACCATACCTGAAAATACCTGTTCCTCCACAGGTCAGAGGTTGTCTGCAAGGCTGTTAGTGAACAAATCATGAAGGCAAATAGGAGCCAGAATTTATTTAATCGCCTTACTTATTGCTCTCAGAGAACAGGGGCTGTCGATTCGTGAGCTCATAAAAGCCCTCTTGGTGAAGAAAGGAGGCTCTTTTGGCCCCGCTTATTGGTCAGCGACAGCAAAAACATTTTATTCTTTTACCTGAGGAAGTGTAGAAGGAAGGAACTCGTAACATGCTGTTCACCTTTCAGAAAATCCCTGCCTCAGCTCACCGGCCACGACCGGGTGAAACGTGAGAAACGCTCTCTTAATGGAGCGGTGGCGGCCACTGGGACACAGCGGCCTGGAGGGGACGGCGGCCGTGGCCCATCAGGCTGGGCTGGGGGCACGAACTCAGAGCCCACCATTTCCGATTCAGGTGAGGGCGTTCGGTAACACTCTGCGATGTCAGGGGAAAACAAGGCTTAGAATTTATTTCCTTATAGACAGAAGTCATATTTTCCCATAGAAATTGTTTTTCTAAAGCAAGCAAGATACGCCTGGGTAACCACAGAGGCCTTTTTCTCATTCTAGAGCACAAAATAAATGCACATCTGCTGGAGCATTTAGGCAGGTGAGGGCATGGGGGCCTGCTGGCCAGGTAATCCTATTCGCATGGCACTGCTGTGCTCTGGGCAGGTGGGGCACCCGGGGCACGGCGGGCAGGCGGTTAATGGAGATTGGTGTGCTAGTCCAGCAGTACTTCAGCGCCTGGCGAAACCGGACTCTCGCGGCCTCGCGAACGCCACCAGGACAGGACAGCTTTCCTGCTCTGGTTCACCGTTCCTGCTCTCAGGTGAGAAGGCAGCCTGAAGGCCAGGACATGCATCAGAAAATGAACTGCTTTCCAAATGTGGCACGAGTGGTTACTTCTCGGTTTTACTTGTTGTGTCCGCTATGCCAGCACGATGATACCTGTTACGTCTGTAGAAACTCTCATGAGAGTGTTGAATGCTTTGCTTATTCACAGTACCCATCCTAAGAAGAGTTGGTTGACCCTCTTTAATGAGGTCCGGGCAAGTGGCACTTGGGCATTTTATGCAGTAAAATTAGCTCAACCAAACAGAGAGTTCAGGTGTCCTCCAAAAGCGGGGTAGAGCAAATCAAAAGTGGACTCAAAACCCAGTAGGGCAGCAATGGCACATTACTTTGCATTTCTGTGCAGCTACCCATGTGCTAAGAGCTGGAGGCAAATGGGCAGAATACCGTTTCTAAATCCCTTCCATTGTGCCTTGTCACACCCATATAAAGTCCATTAAACATGCTTTAGATGCAACACTACATTTGGCAGGGATTATTGAAAACAAGGATACTGCCCAAAACCTACGAGAGAAAGCAATCAAGACATGAGGGAAGGGTGTTGACCGCGAGTGCAAGAGTCACACGCTCTTGTTAAACCTGCAAACAGGACTTCACACCTTGTATGGACAAGATGAGCAGTAAGCTGTAGACCAAGACATCCACAGCGAGCAATTACCGATTCCATTTGCAAGAGGATTGGCAGGTGTGCATGGTATGGCTCAGTGTTCGGTACATCAGTCCTCCAATGCAGATTGGCATGTTGAAACGCTCTTCACCTATAGAGTACGTGACCATGGATTTAAAAACATTCCACAAAGCATTCTTTCAGACAGCATTGCTTTTGGCTCATATTCGTATTTATGTATCTACATTTCTGCTGAGGGAGAGCTTGCATGTTTATTTTATTATGGGCATGGTAAAATGATACTTTTCCTCATGCAGAAGGAGATGTTACACGGTCTGTTTTCACTCTGAAATGAGTATTCGGATGGGCTTTTGTAAAGCTCTATTTCAGGAAGGTGATATAATCACAACTCAAGGGCCAACAGCACAATCCAGACCAGAATTCCAAGCATATCCAATCGATTGGGCAAAACCCTGCAGTTTCTTACAGGGATCAAATTAAGAGTTTACTTTAGGAATAGAAATTACAGGACAAGTAGTTTAAGATGGGTCAGAGCCGAGAAATCAGCCCACCGGGACAAACATGCAGGAAGGACACAGAGCTACAGGAACGGATGTCTACCCAGGAAGGGAGGGTCAATCTCCAGTTGGCAGCCATCAAGAAAGAGAGGACGTCAGCTCAGTGACATATCACTACCACCGCAAAGGACCTGCGTGCTAAAATTTGGAGTCCATAGATGAAATCCAGTTACTACAGAAACACGAAAATTAGAGGTGAAGTTCATAGTAGGCTATACAAATGACTAAAAACTGCAACAGAAAACATAATTGAATAAGAGAAATATGAAATAGGACAAAAGCTTGGTTTCTGTCATATTAAGGTCAAAGTAGAACCAGAAGGAAACATTTCAATGTGGATCAGTAAAGACTTGCTATAGTCTCCCTACCTCCCTCGAGCTACAAGCCAAGATTAATGGAGCATTAAATCTTCAGAAAGATGTTAATTACATTCAGCTATTATCACAGAAAATGTAAGGGTGAGAAGCCAGTCAGAATGGTACGCATGTGTTAACCTGACAGACATATGGGCTACCGTGCCACCTCTCTTGGGACGTTTGTGGCACCGTGACTAGGCTTAGGCTAGTGGGATATAAGATGTGATTTGTGCAAAGTCTAATCTAGCTTCACCTCAAGACAAACTGCTTTCCTTGGACTTTGGCCCTTTTCCTCTCCCACCCCCCTGCCCCTGCTTTATCCATTCCTCTAGGCTTTATCCCTTCCAGCTTCCACCTGGAATGTAGGTGACTACAACATCCTAGGGCATGGCAGAACAACAAAACGGAAGGAATCTGCACCCCTTAATAATGTCAAGGAGCTACCTTGCCATCACGCCTAGCAAACTGTTACAGGAGAGAGGAAAATATCATTTTCAAGGCAGTGGAACTGGGGGTTTGTTGTTTACAACTTAGTCTTTCTCCTAACACACTGACAAAAGAAGCATATTTGATACATCAACACTGTCCAATAGAATACCTATCAGAAAAGGTAAAATGATCTGTGGGAGGAATCATCAAAAAGCACCTCAAGGGATGGCGTGACCTGTTTGGAGCATGTGCTTCAAATCTGACAAAGGTGTTTCCGGATAGAAGGTATTCTCTGTGACATGGAGCTGTCAAAACACAAGGTCGAGGTTGTATCTACTCATGCATTTCTAGTTCAAAATTGAAAGGTAGCATTTAGTAAGATACTCCAACGGCCATACATCTATTCTGATAGTTTCCTCATAAAGCTCCGTCACCACACAGAGACCCTCCTGTCATCGTCAGCTGTTCTGTGTTACTGCATTTGGAGGTGTCAGGTACAAGGCAGGTAGCAATATGGTCTTGATGGCAAGGTGATGGACATCTTTCAATTCCGTGGGCATTGTCACTTCCATGGGTCGTTCCTTTCATTTCTCAACATGCTTCATGTATTAGTGCTTTCTGGTTCCAGTAATTAAGATCCAACTCAGCTTCTAGCAGATTCCTCCTATCGTGACACATTTTGTCCCACAATTCAGGACATTCCTGATCATTGGCTCTTTTACTCAATCTCAAAAGAAAGCACTTGTTCTCCTAGTTTCTTTTTATAAAAATCTGATAATTATCACAAATCAAGTGTCAAATAAGAAGAGATAATTTGTGATAATCACATTTTGGCACATATCAATAGGATTTTTTAATTTCATAATAAAAATATTTCATTGATATGTCTGATAGATCTAGTGAAAAACTCTTTTGTCAACTTCTTATAAATATCATCATCATCATGATAAAAACAAATAGTCTATTAACCATTACCATCAAATGTAATTTCAGCTAATTATAAGCAAGCTATAATAAATTGAATTATAATTAATATCAGTTATTTTATCTGCATGCCATCACACAAAGTTTAGTCCTACACCAAAATCGTTTAGCTATATTTCTTCAAATGCAGCCACATGATAAACCCCAAACAAAAAAAAATCCTTTTTTTATTCTAAGTGTCTTTGTGTTTCCCATTAACTTCTTTTAATTCTCAAACTCATTAGGATCAAGTACATGCATCAGAAACTTTGTGTTCTCAGGCATTCAGATTATGAAAATGCTTAAAGTAGGACACAATCTTTTATTCTTTCAATCCTCTGTGTGTATTAATTAAATATGGCATTAGGCACAGACATTTGTCCAGCACTAGCATTGCAGAGTTTTTATTTAACGTTGTAGAGCTAACCCTCCTCCCACATATTTGTCAGAAATGACACAACTCAGCTTTACAGTTTTAAAGAGTTTCATAAAGATTATATAAATAAATGTTTAGGTTCCATTAATGAAATTATTCCTTTTGTTTCCCTAAGTATTTAAAATCAATTTATTTGATGAGGATATCAGAATAAATCTGGAGGACTCTCTACCTACTGAGGTATCATCAAAGATTTGTTCCAACGAGGAGAGTATGAGGTTGTGACATTGGAGAATACTACATGCTGTTTATTCCTAAAACAATTGACTGTTTTAGCTTAAAAACAGATGATAAGCATAGTAAAGAATGACTAGAAACCCAGGGTGGGTGGGCATGGAGCTACTGTTTGACCTTTAGAAGGAATGTGGCTTTTACACTGTGAAATGGGGAGGTACTGAAGCTTTTTGAGCAGAAAAATACCAATCAGATTTTTTTTAAAACAATTAATTTTTAAAAAGACTTGCTTATTCAGTTTCCCAAGTTTGCAAAAATTAGAAGTGATACTTTAGAGAGTAAATGCCCTCCAGAAAAATGATATGTAAAAGTACAAAAAGTGACAATTTAAAAGTGAGAGACAAGAAAATACATAACATGGTAAACACACACACACGCGCGCGCACACACACACACACCCAGGGACATTAATTGTAGAGGCAAATACTTTCATATTATTCAAAATATACCAAAATAGAACAATAAATATCCTGAATCATTTATTGTATGACCAAATAGCTTTGTATACTAGTTGATCCCAAAACATTACTATATTGTAGCTGATTTGATTAATTAGGAATTTTAATAAATGACCCGGAGATACTATGAGAGTTTAATAGGTTAATAGTTATCCATCTCCTTTCTAAGGGGTATAAAGTTTTAAGGGTGTAAAGTTGTGAGGCATTTTAGAAATTTTTTAAACAAACCAAGTAGAAAAATCTTTCAGCACTTAAGTGGGTAAATTTTAGTTATCTTGCAAGTTTACTTTCAGTGAAAGTCAATCTCTGACAGCAAAAAATCAATCTGTTGTCAATCTGTCACTCTGTGTTGAGTGGCCACGTTCCAGAGGGAGCGTGAACCAGGAGAATGAGCGGGACGTGGGCTACGTTACTTTCATTTCCATCAGAGAAATGATTAGGTGGGATGGGTTCTGCCCATATGCAAGGCATGTGGGAGACCGGGTGGGACGAGGACGTGGGCTTTCCGGGAAAAGGAGTAAGATAGAATTCCAACCTGTGACCTGCCAGCTGGGATTATGCACAAAATGCATCAATGATTCCACATTTTTCAAAATCCAGGTTATCCATAAGAACCATTTGCCCTCCAGTGTTTTGTACAAGCTACAAACATGGCAACGCCTCTTTTAAGTGTGAGTTACACTTCAGTAAATGCCAATTAGGCACTTAGAAGCTCTTCCCTTTGTGGAATTCTTTGTACTCTTTCCTTTAAATGCTGCTATTTCTTTGGAGGCTTAGCCACATACCAGATTTGTGCTCAGTCAGCCCAGTTATTGATGTGCCTGCTCCTTCATAAGTCAAAAATAACTGAAAGGATTATTTTTCAGAGCTTTCCAAAAGAAACATTTTATCACTTCGATGAAGACTGG
This sequence comes from Tolypeutes matacus, assembly GCA_026826555.1. Classification (NCBI taxonomy): domain Eukaryota; kingdom Metazoa; phylum Chordata; class Mammalia; order Cingulata; family Chlamyphoridae; genus Tolypeutes; species Tolypeutes matacus. The sequence continues at coordinate 27,044,704 of JAKSZT010053830.1, read as the reverse complement.
AAAAGTTGAATTCTAAAGCCAAAAAGTTATGAATGTCCCTAGGACTGAAAACATAGGATTATAGTGGCGACTTTAATCCACAATTTTTTATTGTGTTTGCCCCTATAAACATTATACTTATTGCCTGTTTTTAATTTCCTGTTCTTCTTGTTAAGTTTAAGTCTATTAATAAACTAATCCATTTTTTTTTCTGGCAAAGTTTAATGACAACTAAAGGGAAGTAAAAACATAAACTGGGGATAGAGTGTGAAAAAATCACACTCTACAGAGTGATTGTGCAGTAATGAAATAGTCGATTCTTATTTCATATGCACAAATTCCCATGGTAGAGTGAAAATATTTTTAGAGACCATTTAATTTATTTTAATGGGTGTTCTATCTGATACATGTCTCTAAGACAGCAATAATAGACTGCTAAGTTTTAGCTATCTTATTTGTAATTAAATATTTGCTCCCTTATCTAAATCAATCTTAATGAAATGTTGACACAAAGCAAAGGCACATCTTATGATGTCTCAGTATGTTTCCCTCGGGGCAGATTCAGTCCTCTAAAGTTTTCAGTGTGTGGCCGCATCATAAACATAGCTTCTTTCTCTGATAACAGCTTCTGAAGTACTTCTGTTATGACTTTGAGACAGTGGCACTTGTGTTGGAAGTAATTTTATCTTCTTTTGACGTGCAAATACATTATCAATTTTACATTCATCAAGAAAGATGAGGTCTCAGTAGGCCCAATGAAGTTCACTTCAGTGTTGAGAAGTATGTCATGTTCTCTCAATCCCTCCTCCTCTCCTTATTATGGGGTCACTTCCAGGGATATTGTGAAATTAACCATGACATGGTAAATGCTACGCTGGCCTTATGGATGGAAATTAAGTAGGGAAGGAAAGAGATGGCCATCTTGGGCTTTAAGTTCACACATTAACTTAGCATGCTATTTGAAAGTCAAAATTTAATTTAGATTTCTTAAAACGTTTATTACACAAGTGCCTATTAATCTTAAAATCAAATGCCAGTGAGAATTTTAATGGCATAAAGTTAGAAGAAAACTTATCTAATGATTCTTTGAGGAGTCTGATGGAATACAGCAGAAAAACTTATGCCTTGGTAGGGTTGGGGAGAGCCGCTTGCGGTGCCATTCTCTCTTCAAATCAGAGGTTCTTCAGAAAAAAAGGTGATACTGAAAAGAACTGCACAGAAAGAGCAAAGGCAAACTTCACTCACTTCACTATTTTGCCAGCGTCCAAATGCTGGGTCACCAAAACAAGTCTAGTCCAATTCCACTATTAAGCGACCTTCAACATGACTGTGCTGAATCACGGAAGGGACAGGTTGAAGGCTTCCAGGACATGCTGGAATAACCATTTCCTGAGCAAAGCATTGCCAAGAAGTGAGTTATTACTCTTTCATCCACTTATTCTAGCACTGACATGTAGACTATTTCTGAAACTGTGGCAGGCTCTCTGAGGATCTAGAGAAAAGAACATGGCTGTTTTGCTGAAGGCACTCACACTCCAGCGAGGGAAAATAAGCAAGAACATAAAATATTTTATTAAGAAACAGAGGTTAACGGAGAGAGGTACAGAATGTGGGAGAGGCAGTTGTTTACCATGAGACCTAGAAGATTCTGCATAGAGGAAGTGGCATTTGAAGTGGGGGGTGACAGGAGACCCTTGGAACACGACATTGGGCAGCACAAGGCTCAGCACATACGGAACGAGTAAATGAGTGGGTGCTATGCCATCACAGAGAGTGTTTGGGGCCAGGTGTCAATGACGTGGGGTGTCTCCCGGGCGATGAGCCAATCTTCCTGAGCCTCAGTTTCCTTACCTGCAAGGTACAAGGATTGGACTAAGTTATCGTTAAACATTTTTCCCACCTTATAATTCTATGAAGACGTGGATTCTGTGTTTACCGATTTCCCTTTGGGAAACTTACTACATTTGATAGTATTTACTAACATGGCTGAATCCTAAATGGTCGTTGTGGTTCCCTCGTCAACCGCATTCTACCTCTCCACCCACCGCCTCATCACAGAGCAGCCAGCAAGTGTGGGTGGGATTTACCTCACCCCAGCCCAAGGCTTTCAGAAGCGTCTGACTCAGGATGAACCACGGGGAGGTGGGGGGCATTTCTCTGGCTGTAGAAGTTGGTTCAGGCCTGAGTGAGCACCTTAGATGGCTCGGAGAGAGCCAGCCCAGGGATGTGTTCGTTTTCCTCACGCAAAATGTGCAGAAGAAGCTGGCCGCTATCGTACGACCACAAGGATGACAGCTTGAGGATGAAGCTGACAGGCAGGAGGACGAAGAAAAGAATCAAGGAAAATGGGGAGCTGGCTCTGCTCATACTTTGATTAAAGTCCAATCTATCCCTGGACGTGGGGATCTGAGTGCCAGCAAACACTCTTTACTCTTCAAGTCATGTAAGTTTGGTTTTTGGTAACTACAACCAAAAATTCAAATTAATATCAATTCATTTCCAACTAAAAAGACCCATTGTGAGCGATCTTCCTTAAACTGGTAACGTTACAATCTAATGAGCCTTGTAAGCCGCCTACTGTTGCTATGCGTCTCCTGAAGGAAATAGAATCCATGCCAAAAATTGGAAATTGTGGCTATTTAGACAGGCGCCCTTCAAATACAGGTGGCCTTTTTTTGCTTCCCAGTAACTTAATTCCTGAGATGAGTAAGCAATTTGAATGAAAGTTTTCGAATATAAAGCTGGACTTCTCTCTCAAACTAGAACCCATCAGAGACATGGATTCTTCTCTCTTCAGAAAAAAAAAACTGTTCCAAGGTAGGTCAGATCTGGGTTTTCACTGTGATATTTCTGCAGGGAACATCCTGTTTGGTTTCCAGTGCCAGATTTTGGTGACTAAAGTTTTTTTAAAAGAAATAAGTATATTTGATTCCACTTGTAAATTTTTGCTTTTGCTGAAGAAAATAAGCATTTAAATAAGGATGTTTAAAAGCTGTCACATAGCAAAGGACTGAAATCAATTAAAAGGATCTATGTAAAGTTTTATTTTACCTAATACTGAGATGCTTTAAATTAAATTATAGAAGCCACATACAAAATATTTAAGTAGTGCCCCAAGTCATAAAAATAAAAAAAAAATCTGTGAATTATATTGTTAGGAAGTTAGTGATATATCTCTGATTCTTCTGGAGGTTTTGTTTGCTTATTAGCTCTCTTCATCTTGTTTGTATTTTACTTCCAAGAGGAAATGAATTTGGCTGTCCTTGACCAGGAAGACTTTAGGATACTCAGCAAATGCAGCGATTTCCCCTTGGAACTATTTTAAAAGAGCAATTACAAATCGATGCTGACCTCATGATGCTCCTAAGACTGCTATTTGCCCACTCTTGGGGAATCCTGGAAGTTACTTTAAGCTACCTGCTTCCTTTTTACTACTCCCTAGTCCACTGTTTGCTCGCCTTGTTCAAGTTACTGAAACTTCCTGCATATCGGTTTCTTAGCTTGTTTACAGCTTCATTAAGATAGTCTAGGCCAGACACCCTCCAGGGGGCTGCGCTGCGGTGAGCCGGGAACACTGTGGTCTATACTATCACTTACGTATGTTTCCTGTGTTCATTCATTTAAAACACGCAATAAATACAACACAGTGCTGCATTTACGGCCTTAGATTAGGGATTCTAGGTGGCTTGTGGATGGATGCCTAAAGGACGACCTTCCTGAATCAAATGCCTCATCGAACAACAGCACAATACACTCGGCAAAAGGAAAAAAGCTGTTACCTAGGTTTGAGTCTACTCTTCTAGCAAATAACTGAGTGGCATTTTAGAGAAAATGCGGCTGCCTTTACAATACTGTTTTAAAGACATAGCATCAGGAGGTATGTGAACTGGTGGAGGCTGTGGGGCAAGTGTGGAAGGGAGTGTTTTAGTTTGCTAAATGATGCCAAAGCAGCAGATCAGAAACGGGTTGGCTTTTACAAGGGCAATTTATTGGATTAAAGCTTACAGCTGTGAGGTTGTGAAAGTGACCAGAGCAAGGCTTTGTCAGAGCTGCTGGCTCACCAAGCTGCAGCTGTGGGCCATCAGGCACAAGCAGGTTCGCTTGCTTCTCCCTTCTCCTCCTGGCCACGCTGCTTTCAGCTTCGGGCTGCTCTGTCCGTGGCTTTTCTCTCTCCCAGGCTTGATGATTTCAACTTCTGGAGGCTTCTCTCTATGTCTGCAGCCTTCTTTCTGTGTGCCTCTGGCCTTTTATTCCTCTGTTTATAATGGACTCCAGTAGGAGGTCTCCTGAAGTGATCTAATCAAAAGGAAGGGCCCTCAACTGGATCTAATCAAAAGGTCCAATCTACACTGGATTACAAGCCCAGGAATGGATTTAAGAAAATCCTTTAAGGACAGGATTTTCTGGGGTCCACAAAAGCTCAAACTTCCACAGTGAGGAATCACAGTGTAAGGGTTACTAAATAATCAAATTGTGGTAAGTGCTATGAAAGTGTTATTAGAAATTATCAGTGGAACTACTTTAAACTGGGTAAACAAGAGACCTGTCTTCCTACCTTTACTAAATAATCAACTTAGGGAGTGTTAAAAAACTAACCTGAAAAAATACCCAACAAAAAAGCTGTGATTTCCAATCTCTGAAAGAAAAAACAATGTTAACTTTATACTAAGAGCTTTACCAAGAGAACAAGTTTTAAAAGGAAAAAAAAAAAAAAAAAAAAAAAACACACCTTTTCTCTGGAGGCTTTCAATAATTCTGACATAATGTTAGTCCCGGCTATTTGGGGATAGGCCTCAAATCATCTGTGCTTTCATCTCTTTAAAAATTGAACTCCATCTGTTTCTTCATAGAGTTCAAGTGTCTTCAGAGAGCAAAGAACCAAAGAATAAGGAATAACTCTTACAATCATCAGTCCCACACATTTCTTTTACATATGAAATATTGGACGACTAAAGAGGTTAATTGCTTTGTTCTGGGTGGGCAGTACAGAGTTGGGAAAAGATCTCAGGTATATGCTCTTCCAAGCCAAACCTCCTTTGCTTCTTTACAATAGCATCCAGAATACTCTGACTTTGCTACAGTACCTTCTACAGTACCAGGTATCTACACGGACAAACCTATAATAATTCCTCTCTTTATTCCCTTTTGTGATATCAGTTTTCAAACCCCCACTTTGCCTATTAAAATAAATTTTTAGGGAACAAGACCCAGCTCTAGTTCAACAAAGATGGCTGCATAAAATGCTCCAGAGTGCCATTCCCCCACAGAATCTTTGAATTTCTACCAAACTTGGCAGAGCCACTTTCCTCAAAATTCAAGAAAAAAGTTAAAGGGTTTCATTAACTGGGCAAGTGACAAAGCAAGAAAGTGCAGATTTAAAATTAGTAGAAGCTCATGGAACCCTTGATGGAGCATCCTCCACTCCTTCCCCAGTGTGCCACGGAATGGTCTGTATGTTCACTGTGGGTTTTAGCCTGTTCTGAAGGTAGCAAAGTAACCTTTATGTGCATACTGGGGTGCCTGTTTGTCTATGCCTATCTATCAGGATCCATCCTGAAAGACTGAACCAGGAAACTTATCTTTGGCTTGCTCTCCCAGAACTTAACTTTCAAGAAAAATAGTTAAAAGCAACATAAGAAAGAAATAATCAAAGTGGCCAAGGACAAAGAATTGCCTGCTTGAAGTCACACAATAGAGCACACAGGAAGTGGGGGGGGAGTCTATTTCATAGGCAGTAGAGAAAACATGCAGATTCATGTACAAGGGGGAATTCCTAAGGCCACTAGCAAGTACAAGCCCAGGACAAGTTGCAGGCTCAGAAAAGAGACAAGACCTTTAACTTTACTTTCGCCTTGGGCTGATCTTCCTGATTAGAAGGCTACACTCTGAAGGGAAGCACAAGCGAACACAGAGTCAATTTGCAAAGACTGTGAAATATGTTTATTGTGTTTGTGTGTTTGTTTTTTTAGCTCCTGGCACTAAATGAAATCTTGTTATATCACTATCTGGATACAAACTTAAGGAACAGAAAGCTCAGGGATCCGATACAAGAGTTAACACATTAAAATACTAAAATATGCGGTGTTTACTGAAAGAATACAAGGCAAACAAAGAAATAAGAAACAATGGCTCACCCAAAGGAACAAGATAAAATTACAGAAACCATTGACAAAGAAGATCAGACCTTGGTCATACCAGGACAATGCTTTAAAAATGATCTACAATATGTTCATGGAGATTAAAGAAACCATGGAAAGAGAACTAACAGTTAATAGGAAAATGATGTGAACCATATGAGAATTTCAATAAAGGGATAGAAATTTTAAAAAGGAACTAAACAGAAATACTGGTGTTGAAAACCAAATAACTGAAATGAAAATTCCCTTGAGGGTTTTAATGGCAAATTTGATCTGGAAGAAGAAAGACTCACTGAATTCAAAAACAGCACAATTGAAATGATTCAAGCTGAGGAGCAGAAAAGATCAAGAGTGAAAGAAAAAAGTGAACAGAACCTAAGAGGAGACCATCAAACATATCAATATTTGCTTTATTGGGGTACCAGAAGGCGAAGAAAGGGGAAAGAGAATATTCAAAGAAATAATGGCAGAATATTCCCCAAATTAATCAAAGACATGAATATACACATTTGAGAAGTCCAACAAAACACAAACAGTATAAACGTGAAGAGAAGCACATCCAGGCAACATACTAGCCAAGCTGTCAAATGCCAAGGACAATGAGAGAGTTCTGAAAGCTGCAAGAGGAAAGCAATGTGTTCTATAAAAGGGAGCCCAAATAAAATTAAGTGCTGGTTTCTTATCAGTAACCATGGTGACAAGAAGGCAGTGGGAATACATGTTTAAAGTGCCAAAAAAAAAACAATTGCCAACCAGAATATAATATGTGGCAAAATTACTTTTTAAAACATAGGAAGAAATTAAGACATTGCCAGATAAACAAAAGCTGAGGGTTTTAGTCACACTAGACCTGATCTACATGAAATGCTAAAGGGAGTTCCACATACTGATAAGAAAGGACACTAGAAAGTGAATTGAAGGAGTACAAAGGAAAAAAGATCTCTGGCAAAGGTAACTGTATGGGTAATTATAAATGCCAGCATTAGTATACTATATTTTTGGTATGTAACTCCACTTTTTACTTCTTATAGGTTCCAAAATGCAAATGCAAAAAATATTGATACATCTGTGGTTTGGGACATATAAAATATGTAATTTTTAACAAGTAAAACAAAAAGATGGGGGGAGGCAAAAGGAAGATAGGAAAAGTGTTTGTGTGTGCTGTTGAAATTAAATTGGTGTTAAATCAAATATGATTGTTATGCATATTTTATGATATTAAACTTAAGTCCCATGTAACCACAAAGAAAATATCTGGGAAAATATATAGAAAGAAATGAGAAGGTTCTCAAAGGATACATTACAAAAAATTGAATTAATATGAATGTAGTCATTAACTGAGCGACAAAAAAGGTATAAGACCTACCTACAAAGACCAAATGGCAAAATGGCAGAAGAAAGACTCCAATTATCAGTAGTTACTGATTAAATAGATTAATTTTCCTATTCAAAAGGTAGAAAATGGCAGAATGGATTAAAAATCATGACCCAGCTAAAAGCTGCTTAAAAGAGACCCATCTTAATTTTTTAAAAGTAGGTTGAAAGTGAAAGGATGGGGGGGGGAAGCATATCGTACAAATAATATCCAAAAGAGAGCTGAAATAGCTATACTAATATCAGATAAAATAGACTTTAAGACAAAAACAGCTATGAGGGACAAAGAAAGTCACTATTATGAATAAAGGGGTCAATTCATCAGGAGGACATAACAATTATAATATACACCCAGTGGAAGAGCACCAAAATATATGAAGCTGATATTGACAGATTTGAAGGGAAAATAATCTACACTACTAGTGGGAGACTTCAATACACCACTTACTATAATGGGTACATTTAGACAGAGGATAATAGGAAGAAGAAGGCTTGAAAATATTATAAACCAACAAGACCTAATAAACTTTTATAGAACATGTAATCCAACAACAGCAGAATACACATTCTTCTCTAGAATATGTGTGTCATCCTCCAGGATAGACCATATGTTATTCCACAAAACAAGCCTCAATAAATTTAAAAAATATTGAAATCATGCAATGAAACTTCTCTGACCAAAATGGAATGAAACTAGAAATCAATAACAGAGGGAAAATTGGAAAATAACACATCTGTGGAAATTTAATAGCATACTCAAACAACTAATGGATCAAAAAATAACTCACTACACAGATTAATAAATACCTTGAGGCTAATGAAAATGAAAACACAACATACCTAATCTTATGGGACGCAGCAAATATAGTGTAGAAAGGGAATTTACAGCTCTAAATGCTTACCTTAAAAAAGACGAAAGATCTCCAATCAGAGACCTAACATCACAACTGGATGATCTAAAAGAAGAGCAAACTAAACATAAAGCAAGCAGAAGAAAGGAAATAAAGATTAAAGCAAAGATAAATGAAATAGAAAATTTTAAAAAATGTAATCAATGAAACCAAAAGTTGGTTCTTTGAAAAGATCAATAAAATCAACAAACCTTTAGTTAGACTGGCAAAGGAAAAAAAAGAACAGGATACAAGTAAATAAAATCAGAAATGAGTGGTCATTAGCACTGCCCACTCAGAAATAAAAAGAATTATAATAAGAAGGTTCTGTGAAAAACTGTACACCAACAAAATAGACACTTAGAAGAAATGGACATAACTCAACAAGCCAATAACAAGTAAAGAGATTGAATCAGTAAATGAAAACTCCCAGTGATGAAAACCCCAGAACCAGATGTCTTCACTGGCAAGTTTTACCAAATATTCCAAGAATTAATATCAATACTGTCCAAAACCTTTCAAAAGATTGAAGAAAAGGAAACACATCTTATTTTACGAGATCAATATCACCCCAATACCTGGCAGGTGAAGATAACATAGTAAAAGAAAATTGTAGACCCATGTCTTTTATGAACATAGATTGAAAAATCCTCTGCAAAGTACTAGCAGACTTAATCCAACACCTCATTACAATAATTATACACCCGGATGAAATTAACCCGAGAGTCTATCAACACATGAGTGGGCAACAAATCTGTGGTATGCATACAATGAAATGTTATTCGACTCTAAAAAGGAATGAAGTTCTTCCGTATGTAACAACATGACGAATCTTGAAGACATCATGTCGCATGAAATTTGCCAGACCCAAAATGGACAAATTGTATGATCTCACTGATATGAAATAATTAGAATAAGCAAACTCATAATCATAAACTTGAATACAGGTGACCAGGGTGGGTATAGGGAATGGAAAGTTAATGCCTAATTGGTACAGGGTTTCTGTTTGGGATGATAGTTAAGTTTTCATAACAGATGGTGGTGATGGGAGTACAACATTGGCTATGTAACTAACACCACTGAATTATAAATTTGAATGTGGTTAAAAGGGGAAATTTTAGGTTGGATATATGTAACTAGAATAAACATTTAAAAAACAAACAGAACTGTACAACACAGTGAGCCCTAATGTAAACTGTGTATTATAACTAATAGTATAATTATAATAATGTTGTTTCATCAGTTGTGACAAAGGTACCACACTAATGGAAGGTGATAATAATGGGGGAAATTGTGCATGTGTTGGGGTGTTGTATGGGAACTCTGTATTTTATGCATTATTTTCCGGTAAAACTACAACTTCTCTAATATAAATTTAGAAATTACATATAAAAGATTGCAAAAGGAAATATATAGAATCAGAACCCAATTTTGTGGTGGTTTGTACTTGTAAGTGCCTCCAGGAAATCATGTTCTTAAATCTAATCCATTCCTGTGGTGTGAACACACTATAAATAAGAACTTTAATGAGGTGACTTCAGTTAAGGTGTGACCCACCTAAATCAGGATGGGTCTCAATCCATTACTAGAATCCTTTAGAGGTGGAATGAAATTCAGACCGAGAGAGCAAAAGCCACTGGGAAGCAGAAGCTGAAATTCTGGGAGCCCAGAAGAGTATGGAGAGACCAGGAGAGGCCGCCATGTGCAGTGCCATGTGACAGAGGAGCCTAGGACCGAGGATCACCGGCAGCCAGCCCTGGACCACCCTGGTCTTTGCAGAAAGCATCGCCTTGGTGATACCTTGGCTTTGGAATTCTTCTCAGCCTCAAACTGTGAGGAAAAAAATTCCCATTGTTTAACCTGCCCCATTTCATGGTATTTGCTTATCAGCCTAGGAAACCAAACCAAATTTATTGAGACAAGGTTAGTTTTCCATTACTAGTAAAGGTGGGATTAAAAACAGATCCAAGTCAAATGCTCACTCCTGTTTCCATTCCATTACCCCGCTGAGGGAACAGCACACCTTAAATAAATGTTTCCCTACTTTCTCTGATTTTACAATTAGAACAGTGGACATATAGAATTTTGGACTTGGAAAGAAACTTACATTTAATTAAAAAGTTTCACCAGTGAATTACGATGCCGACACCAGACTTTGTTTGCTCGACTGACTTCTCCCCCTATTGGAAGCTGGCCTACCTTCTGCATAAGTAATGCACTCTCATTTTTGTAGAACTGGGTTCAGTGGCATGACATTTTGGGCAATAAAGGAATCTTAATTTTTGGCAATAATTCTCCTCTTCTTTACTAAAATATGCTTGTATATATCAAAATCAGAGAGTTAGAAATCTTTAAAGAGCTGTACACCATTCCAAAATGACATTACTATAATATTTACTGACAAAATATAAAATGCCTCCTTTAAATTGCACAAAGAGAAATTCCTGTGCATAACCAAGTTTGAAATATGATTATATATTACTTCTATTTCTTCTCATGTCCAGTTTGAATTTTTCATGATTCCTGGATTTCCTATAAAAATGCCATGAGGAAATTACAATGTCATATTTTAGTTTTTTATATTTATGCTTTGTTGTGCTAGAAAGTTTTAATCACATATTATATCCCAGTACGTGAAAAATCAATTGTCTAGTTTAAGCTTCCAGGTGATAGAACTGTTCTTTCCTTGAGATTGGAAGTAGGTAATCTCATCTCTGAGATAAAAGTGCTCAACTTTGTACAAATCATAAGATATTCTGAAATATCTATAGAACTTTGAGACATTAGTTACATCTTTGCTTGGTCAATTATGTATGTGGGCACTTGCCATGAGTGAAAACGGTCTTTTCTGTTGGCTTAAGTCTCTTTTCAGACTATGATTATTAATTGATAGGTACTAATTGTTTTCAAATTTATTGAGGACCATAATCATATATTAGATAAAAATTGAAATAAATTGATTTGGTGGGTCTAGTTTACTATCAACCATTAGGTAGGAAGAGGTGTTGAGAAATGCATGGAATTTCGCCCAAGACAGACTTGGGTCCCAGCCCAATTATAAAGCCTGCGAATGAATGGACAAGTCCATTACCTATTCTGGCCCACTCTTTCCTCACCTGTAAAAGGAGAAAAATAGTATCTACTCCTCCAAATGTAATCCATGTAAGTTAAAGTAAAGCGAGTCAGCAAGGTGTAAGTATTAGATGTAGATGTTTGGGAGTGAGAAATATAGCTCTCCAATGCCAAGAAGAGTTCAGTGCGTCACAGGAAATAGATTGCTCACATCTTTAAAAACCACATCTGTTCTCATCACACACCTATAGAAACAGACTCAATTTCTCTTTGGCCGTACTGGTCTTTACTAAAAACATATCTGACTGTCTCAACTGTCTCAGTAATCAGATTGGACTAGCTATAACTAATCAAATTTTTACCGTAAAAATGACTTATGAAATGTCATATGTTAGAATAGCCTTGGTTACTTAGAGCCCCCTTCGCGCCTTACTTTCTCCCAGCAGAGAAGTTATTAGGAAGAAAAACAATTAAAAACCTTTAATGTCAAACAGAAATGAGCACCTATTTACATTCACTGCTGGAAACAATATTATATGAATAAGCTACAAAGATAAATAAGTTAGCTTATAAACTGAGAATGTCAGTGGCTTTGATCACTCTGTCATTTGCATTTAAATAACATTTAAAAAATTGTTTGGTGTTGTGAGCTAACTTATCCCCTTTCCCTTGCGAACTTTTATGCTAGGATCTGTATAGTGTTTCACAGGGCACTGGAAACAGCTTTGTGGGCGTCTCGTTTCCTGCTTCATAAAATGTCACGAAGGGCTTCTCACCTCGCTGTGCCAGAAGAGAGGGAATTGGTTTAGTTTCCCTCCATTCTTACTTGTTAATCAGCTTCTCCATGACCCTTTTGCATGTTTCTGCTTTCTTCTTTTTTCCCTCCTGCTTAACCATAAAGATGAGCACTTTATAAAGAAGACCATTTTACATGCTAAGCAAAGGTAGAATTAGGAAGTCTATCATACGGGAATTTTAATACAGTTATTTTTGGTTAAGACCACACCACCGTGAGATGCAAAGCAATATATAATAGGAAAATCACTTAAACATGAGGACGTTATTAATAAATCAGAAGAAATCAAGTGTGCGTGAAAAGGCTGGCTATTAGGGTTTCTGTGTTCTCAGATACACAGTTTATTGCCTGTGTAATTGCTCTACCATGTAGCTACGCATTTGAGAAATGTTGTAAATCATTACACGCACGAGCAGTGAAACCTCTCTCTCCACGATACTGCTGCACTTAACGGTTTCCCACATGTAGAAAACCTCTGGCTTACTTCATCCTCCTCCAGAGAAGTTACCCTGCGGGAGGGGTTCCATTCTGGGACCAGGCGAATCCTCAGCATTGGATTCGTGGTGTCAGAGAGGCTGCTGAGTGCCGGGCGGGAGACGAGGCAGAAGAGGTGAGGTCGCACGGGCTGATGGAGGGAAGGGAAGCGCGTGGCGCGAGGCTACTAATTCTGTCACTTGCGCGGAGGCCGGTGGCAGCAAGAGCAAAATGCACGTGTGTCTCATTCCAAAGGCCTGGCTTGCAAACGAACCTTCTGAACCGAAGCTCTCCTTTAACAAAACCTCACCTTGCACGTGTTACTTATTATATGAACATCAGTTCCATCATCTACAGGACGTGGATAACAGCGTCCTCATGGACCTGTTTAAAGGGTCACTTGAGTTATATACGGGAAGTGTTCAGCATTGTATCTGGAACAAAGTAAGAGCTCAATAAATGGGGACTCTTTATTTATTGTCATATATTCTTGTTAGCTTTAGTATTGGAGGAAAAATGGCATATAAATCAATGCCTCTGCACTCAGGTGAGTTCCAGGCTAGCGGGAAATTAAGTTATGCAAACATGTTTAAAAATTAACAGCTCCAGGCATTATCTGTGATAATTGTAAACAAATGCTGGGAAATTCTGTTAAAGATGTTTTTATACACCTATTTTTGCCCCCAAAAGACTAGGGTTTGCATGGCATTCTCTTTCATAAAAAATGAAAAAGAAAGCAGAAATGCATATTGTGGTCTATCTCAACTTCCACGCCAGGCCTGGAACTATTTCTGAGCTCAAAGATTATAAAGATTCTAACAACCATTTTTCAATGCAGAGATGTTTAAATATAAATACATCAAAAACAATGATTAATCTAGGCTTAACATTAATGCCCAAAGATCCACAGAGACCAAATTGGCTGAATAATATACCAGAAATATTGGTAAATTTATCACAGGTATTCTTCTCGTTAGCTCTTAAACTATAGCTGGTGTTGAATTTCTCTGGCTGGCTCTCCTCATCTCCGTGTTGACACAAAGAGTTAAAATCAGCTACCACTAAGTTTTGTTCCAAGTTCATGGCGATGATAACAATGTCCCCAGCAGGACAATTCTGATGGGCTGACAGCGGCTGAGACCTGAGTGCTTGTTCTGGGCTCGTGGACATTGATTGGCTCCACACATGTCAGTTAAATCACAGGGGATTTTGCACTGCTGGACAGGAAATGATCTATTAATTCAGTGAATAGGCAGCACACCTGGGGATAGGATGATGGCAGAAAACATCTTATTGATGGGCCATTGTTGGGTGTGACGCAGTGGGGTGGAAAGCTTTGCGCTCTTACACACTTGAGCTATTCTAACCCAATCCAGAGTGCAAAGGAAGTAACTAGGGCTCCACCAACCCTTCTGGTACCAATCAAACATTTGGGCTGAAAATCCCCTTTAAATGATGAGAAGAGGGACTTCAACCTTTGAAATGGGGAATTATCACTTAGTTTTGCATACATCATAGGAAGTAGAAAAGCAAATATTATACGTAAAATACTGTCCATGTAGAAGCACACAACTTCAACTCTATTTCCTAGCTGCTTCATTTTCATGCTAGAGGTGCAGGATGTTCTGTTTGAAAACGTGAGAGAGAAATAGTGTTTAGAAACCTTTTTTATACTGGTTATATGAACTGCATTTGAAGGTTTTAAACATATAAAACATCCAAAATTTGGTGCACTATTAAAGAAGTTTATTCATAAACCAGTTGATAAAATTTTTTGATAAAACAGCTTTATGCCTTGCTCACTTTTGACTGTTTCATTCATTCATTCATTCATCCCTTTATGTTTTTGTGGGGAGATTTTATTGCTGGCAATAGAAGAAGGGGAAGAAGTATAAAAACTGAGCCTATGTAAAAATAAGCAAAGGCATTAATTCTGAGGAAAAAAGGCTTACTGCAGTGTCTTAACTCTGACTCCCCCATTGGAGTAAAGATATTCAGCAATCATATACTGTGCAAGAAAAGTATGAGTCAGTAGTGCTTAATCTTCTTAAGCCATGGCTCTTTTAAAATATTTTAGATTCACTATTATATGAAATAATGTGCTAAAGTGTAACTATGAAAGGAGTTGATCTCCTAATATAATAAATAAGGCATTTGTTTGCAGGCATTCAGAAAGAATGTGAATAATTATATCCACTTTATAGGAGAGCCCAAAAGGTAAAGATGGAATTTGTAGGTATTTTACTCAGGACACACATAGGATGAATATAGTGATACAGTGATATGGCTCCAAAATTTGGGAATTGGACTAGGAAAATATGAAAATAAGCAAAAATAGGTGAGGGTTGATAAATGTCCAACCAGTGCATTTTTCCAAGTGTCCTGTAAAGAACACATGGACAATAAAAATGGGGTCAGAGTGCCATGCTGTCAAGGTGATGTAATGCAGGTGTCACTAGAAGAGCTTTGGTCCCTATGGCGTCTAATAAAGTAGGGCGCGAGGGCTGGGGTCTGCCTCCCATCTCCAGCACCGCCGGTGTGGGAGGAGCCATTGAATTCCATCGTTTATCCCTGAGAAGGTGCATCAGGGCCCTGGGAGCTTAGAGCGCCAGCTCATACCACCCTCCATAACCGCTGAATTACTTTAGCTTTTCATTCATGTCACTCTGCAGGGATCAGGATTTTCCCACCAACAGAGGGGAACGACCTTACCCACTTTGCAGTATTAATTTTATTTTAAGAAATCAACATTCTGAATAAATGTCAACCTCTGTGAATTGAAAAGCGTGGCTCAGTTCTCCAAGTCCGAGGCCGTGGCCCCTTGATCTCGAGCACGCTGTGTCAGTACAAGGACCTAAGCCATTGCAGCTGCCTGTTCAGGCAGCCGGTCTCTCTTTGGCAAAACCTTAACTGCGATATGTAGTAGATGATCAAGGTTACTCGTATTTATTTTATCCACGGAGGCAACCTGAACTGAAAAATTAAGTCAATAGAAAATTATTAAACAAAATAATAAGCATGTACCCATTTTCTGTGGCCTCTGTTACAAAACACCTCAAAAGAGTGGCATAAAAGAGCAATGGTTTGCTATTTCCCCTAATTCCGTGGGTCAGCTATTCCGCTGCTCTATTGCGTCCCTTGTCTTGCTGCAGGTCTGATGGGCTGACGGGGGTGGTGGCTCGTCGGTGCTGTCTGCTCTGAGGACACCCCAGTCTCCATACGGCCCCTCCCTCTCCTGAATGAGCTCAGCTTCTTCGGGGCATGGTGGTCTCGGGGCTCCAGGAGGCCTAGGCTATGGAACTCAAAAAAACAGTGCTTCCAGCATGTTCTAATGGTCACAGCAACTCAAAAGGCCAGCCTGGTGCCAAGGAGGTGGAGAAATAGATGCCACTGCCAATGGCCATGGGTGCAAGAATTCATCTTCCTGACTGCACAATTCATTACCAAGCTTTCCCATTGCTGTCTGTGCCAGTAATTCCTTTTGTGCCTCTCGCTGCCTGCCTGGGATTCCAATTCCATAATTTACTAAGGATGCATATAGGACCAAAAGCAGGAAGATGGGGGGGGGCAGAGAAGAGTTATGGCAGTAATTGAGGAGTTGTTTCATTTTGTTTCTTTGTTTCGTTTTTTTTAAATTCCAATTTCTCTCTCTCTCTTTTTAATTCCATGGATCTGTGTTGACCCTAACATAAATTAAATCAGCCAAATGCATCAAAGACTTAAAAAAACTGAAAATATTCCATAAAATAAGGCATCTGGGAAAATAAATGTTTATTTTAAAGCTAAAATTAGAAATTTCCACTGAAATACACTTAGATGCTACATGGACTTTACAGATTGGTGTTTTGTGCAAACTTTAGAGTATCAAAATGTGTCCAAGTTAACTTGATCATGCAACAAAAGTATCTCCCAACTCTAAATCAGAAGTAGGTTGTATCAGGGAAAAAAAATTTTTAAGTTTATTTTTCCAAGCAATAATGGAGCCTAGTTTCTTTTTTTCCCAAATAATTTTGAAAATGAGAAAAAAAATAGTAGATATGTTTGATGTGATACAATATTCTGTGGAAGCAAAAATAAGAGAAAGAGAAGTTTTAACAAGAGTTTTGAAGAAAAAGAAATGTTAGATACGAGGAAACCTCTTAACAGTAGCTTAAAGGAAAATTGATGACAGCGGAGCTTGCCAGGCCCCTGAACAACTTCTGCTTTTCTGTCCTTAAACTTCAAAGAAAGGAGATGTGGGGCAACTGGGACTTCTGCTCCTGAACCCACAATGGCTTCCTGATAGCTCATAAATCAAGCTCCGCCTTGTGGACCCTGCGTTTCCTCACGCAGGTCCCCTGCAGCTGGTCCTCGCTGATGCCTCCCCTGGTCCTCGCCCCTGGGTGCCCTCCTTGCTTCAGGTCCCCATTCTCGCGCCCAGCAGCGCCTTGCCCGGCTGCACTTCCGTCCCCCTCCCTGGAGGCGCCAGGTCTCACATTCGGATTACTCAAAGCCCAGGCATCCTTCAAGATCTGCTCCCATCTAACATCCTCAAACTTCAGCCAACCCTCCTCGGCTACATTGATCTGTCGCTTCTCTAGTTTCCCGTGGAACTTTTAGTCTGCACTATACATTTGGTACTGACAACAGAGAATAATAATTATGAGAAAAACAGCAACAGCTGCTGTGTTGGGGGCAGTTTCTGTGCCAGAAGGGTGGGCGTTGTTATTCCTGACATGCTGGTTTCCATCCTTCCTCTCAATAACCTATGGCTAGCGTTAACAGCGATACTGTAACGTTCTTGCATCAGTTCAAAGAAGTATTGTGTTCCTAATGGGGGGTAATGGAAAAATATACCAAATGTATGCTCTAGACCATAATTAGCATAATAGTGTGAGGATGTTATCTCGTAATCTCTAACAAATGTTCCACAACAAGGCAATGTGTTGGTGGAGGGGTGTTGAATGGGAATTCTGTACATTTGCATGATTGTTTTGTAAGCTCACAACTTCTCTAATACATATATTAAAATATCCTTATATCCCATTGAGCCATAATCTTGGTTCCATTATGTATAGTCCTGAATGGAGAAAAATTCCAAGGGACTGACTTCCATTCTAAAAGCCAAGAGGCCAGATCTTTCTCCTTTTCCAGTAACTTCTAGAAAATAGGCACATGCCTTTGTACTTGGAAGAAGGGGTACGAGGAGTTATGGAATGGCCAGAAGTCATGCCATCGCAGACCCGTGTCCTCAGCTTCCTTCTAGGCCCATCAATTAAACGACTGCTGTATGTTTCTCCTGCTTCCTCCTTCTTGTTTTTCTGGAACACCATGGCTTCTGCCATTCCTGTATGTTTCGGACAGACTCCCACTTATTACGGGAGCTCCCTGAAACTTTGCTATACCTTGCTTTTCTTCAGGTAGCCTGAATCTCTTTCAATTATTTGCAGCCCGGCACCTGAGCATGGCCAGACACCGTGGTGCGTATGCAGCTGCAGGTGGAATGTCAGGGCACACACAGGCACAGGAAATCCACTTTCTTTATGTTCCACCAACTGAACCTAAAGGCTGTGTTTCTCAGCTAGCCAAATCCAATCTGGATTAATTCAGGGCAACCACAGTCATTTCTGTAATTCTTCAATTGATTTAAAATCTCATCTCTCACATTCTCAGGGTTGCTTCTGCTTTCTGGGTCTCAGAAGACATGGGCTGGCCGGTGGGAAGCATCTGGCTCTCGGTCCTTATCATTTATCCACGTCAGCCTCGCTGAGAGGCCTGGTTTCCTGCCAGATGTGCAGTCACTGTCCTGTGCTAATCGCTGCTGCATTTACTCAGCTTATTCAGAGCCCCTCCAGACCTGAACATGAATCTCCTTCCCATCCTTCCATGCCCCTCTCGGGCAGTCCTAATTTCCTCTAAAAGCCATGCTCATAAACACCACTTTAGACTGCCTCCTGCTAAACTGTGCTGTTAAACTACCTGCTCCATGCATGGATGTCCTCCATGTAGCCATACAGATTTGCTAAATAAATACTTAGATTCAAAATCATATTGATGACTGTTTTTTATTTGCTAAAGAATGTCAATGCAATATGCCAGAAATGGGTTGGCTTTTACAACAGTATTTATTGGGCTAAAAGCTTACTGTTCTGAAGCTGTGAACGTGTCCAAATGAAGGCATCATCAGAGACGCTGTCTCACCACAGGCCGGCTGACTGCGATCCTGGGCTCCTGCCACGTAGCGGGCACCTTGGCAGCTCTGCTGCTCTCTGCCTTCCCCTCCAGGCCCCGCTGCTTTCAGCGTCTTGCTGTCGTGGCATTCTCTCTGCTTATTGGGCTCATCTGTCTTTTTCCCTGTCTGTGGCTTTTTATTCCTCCGTTTATAAAGGACTCCAGCAAGAGGATTAAGATCCACCCTGTGCCACGTCCTCCTGGAGTGATCTAATCAAAAGGAGGGTCCCTTCACTGAATCTGACACAAGGTCCCATCTCTAGCAGGTTTACATGCCCAGGACTGGGTTAGCTTTAAGAACAGGATTTTCTGGGATCCACCCAGCTTCAAATAGTCACAATGACTGGCACTTTTCTAAACCTGGGACGTCATTTGCTGTTTGTGGAATCCCCCCACTTTGCTTCAGGACTCCTGCCTCCGCTTCCTTCTTCTTATGGACTGACAGAAGACAAATGCTAAAGGCGGAACTCACCATGCACTGACTGCTTTACGTAGAGACATGCTGGCTAAACATTACATCAGTTGATTTATATAAAATAAAGTTTACATAAACCAGCTATATATCTATATACATACACACGTATCTACTGGTGTTTAATTTATAAAATGTTGTTAATTCTGGAAAAGGTTGGAAGCTTCTACATTGCTATACTCAAGCTTAAACAAAGCTTGAAGCTGATACATCCTGTTCAAAGTGCCCACTTAATCATTATTTCTTAAATGATTAGTGCAAAATATAATTAATATGAAATCATGATTGCAGAAGTTAATGATGATTTCTTAAATTGTGTTCTATTTTTGTTTTAAACAGACCTGGGGAGTTCTCATGAAGTGGAAAAAAGATAAAAGCAATTTTCCAGTTGAGAAAAGAGCAAAATATTGCTGGACAGCCAACATATGGTATCATTTAAGTCTGGACTGAACAGAGAAAACAACAAAAAAGAAATTATACCAGAGGGAGAGAGCCTGTGTTTGCAGGGAAAAGAAGATGACATGCTTGGTCTTTTCAGTGATTGAACACCTTCCATTTTCTCACAGCCTCACTACAAATAGAGCGTTTATCTTTGTTCTGCTTTTGCATTTCATTGCCTAGCTTGAACAAACTCTGGAGGCAAAAATGCTAGAAGTCTATATTGCCAGAGAATGGAGCCAAGTAAAGGAACGTCAGGCTTTCCATGTCTTTAGAAAGTTACCTGAAAGATTACCTTAGGAAAAAGTGCATGAAGTTTGGCTGGGAATGGGCTTGTTTTATTCAGAAAAGAAAGAAAGGAAAAACATGTCCTTTCTGGGCTCACATACATGATTACCAGGAAATGTGCCCTATTGCAGGGCACAGATGCAGTAGATAGGAGCTCCCACATGACTCAGTGGTGCTGCTGGTTTGCCTTTTTGGCTTTGCAGAGGCCTGGGGTTCAACGCATTTGCAATGTGGCTGCGCGGCTGCTGCATGTAGAAATAGGAGTTTGATTCTTCTCCGCTGGAAGCAGTCACCTCACCGAGCGCCACAGCCTAAAGCAAGCAGGAGGACGTTCCAGGGCCTGCGGCCTAGAGCCCTGCCCTTGCAGGGCTCATCACGAGCATTTTCTCTCCAGCCAGACTATTCGTGGCTCACTGGTGCAACTCTGTCACTGTTCTTGGTTCTGTATGACCAACCACAAAAGCTATGAGTTATAAACTTCATAACATACGTACAATATTGAAGCTAAAATTTAAATGAATGCAGGAAGTCTGGAAGCAGATTGGCTATAAAGATAAGTCTCTATCTTTGGAGAAAAGCTAGAGCACAAAAGCCAAAGTGTCAAATAGGTGACAGAATGGAATGACCACTTTTCACTCAGAAATTCCGTTATTATGGACGATGGCTCCACTAATTTAGGATCTGTATGTAGATGTGATCTCAGATAGCAATGTGGTATAGCAGGTGGTTGGGTGCATGGAAATGTTAGAGATAAAACTAAACAGGTAAGGGTTTAGCTAATATTCTTTAGTATTTTATACAGTATTATAAAGGATGGCAAATGCTAGCAAAATGTAAATGTTTACAATAAGAGGAAACAATCATGGGTAAGAATGGCTCAGATACGCACTGACAAGTCATTTGCTCCCTCTTGAAGAATAGAATTGTTTGTGGGTTTCTGCTGGAGCACCTTCAACAGAATATACTCTTTTGCCCACTAGGGACTGAGAGAGACCCTGATAGAAGAGAAGGCTTTAAGCTGCTGGTGGAGCTGGTGTGCTAATCCTGAATCCCAGAACTGGACAGCTGCTTACATGGTCTTACCTCAAGCCCGCTCCTGGAGCTAGTTTACTAATCCTGAATCCCAGAACTGGACACTTCCCACACAGCCTCACATCCAGTCTGCTCCTGGAACTGATTTACTAATCCTGAATCCCAGAACTGAACAGCTTCTCACACGGCCTTACCTCCAGCCCACTCCTGGAGCAGAGTCTCTGAGGAAGCAGAAGGGTCCAGGCCCTAGCACTAATTCACTCTTAAAAAATAACTTATAATGATGCATAATGTGTGGCTACCAAAGATGGTGCATCAAAGTATCAACTGGGAGTCCCACTGCCGACCTTGAGGCACTGTTAGCAGATGATGACTTGACGACTTAGGAAGCACTTAGCCCCACCCCTCATGTCCCACTCTTGTTTCTTCTGCAGTGAGATTTAAGAGTGTAATAGTATCCTCAGCAGGTTGTAGTATAGGCTACATTAGCTAATGCAAGCCTGACTCAGTGACTGGCAAGAGTAGGAGCTAAAATACTTGATACAATTTTAAAATTGTTTATAAACTACCTACTTGGCTGGAACTTACTTCCCATTCTGGGTCATTTTCATATAGGAGAGAGTCAGAAGAACATTTTATGGTATCATTTTCTTTAACAGAGCTCTGCTTCTCTAAAGAACCCAATAATTACTGATGAGTTTGCTTTTATATTCGTATTTGCAATCTATTTAGCCATACGCATTCTATTGTTCTCACAGTGGTGGACAATTTCAGTCCATTCTAGCTAAACTATGAAAGCGTGCAGACCAAGCGAATAATCCAGAATAGAGAACAGGGAAATGTCATCCTAAAACCTCAGGATAGATGCACCAAATGTGCACGCAAATTGCCACCTACAACATTTCAATCATGTTGATTGTTTGAATTTTGATATCTGTATTTATTAACCAGGGACACAATAATTTGTTATCCATGGGTTTCACAGACATGAATAGAATAAAAGGTCTTGCATGGGTTGGAGATTGGTTAAATTGTAATGATTAGCAACGAAGCTGGAGAACAGTAAGTTTCCTAACTGGGAAAATAAATCCTAGAAGGTTACACTCCTGAAAGTAAGGCGTCCAGTGAGCCCTCAGTGCAGCAGTGCCCACAGCACACGCTCTCAGTCCCTGAATTAAGTGCTTGCTGCAGACTGCTCACCCCTCCCCTGAATATATGTGGAGCTCTAACCCTCTTTGAGATCATTTCATACTCTAGCCCAGAGATGTGTTTTCGCATTTCAAATTTCCATATGGCTTCTTGGATGTCCTTAAGTGTCATAACCAACCCCCGTTCCATAATTAGTGGGGAATCTTTTGTTTCTTCCACTAATGCTGAGATCCTTTGTGTGCTCTGAGGCTGGGGACTGAGGTGTAAATTGCATTTTTCCTAGTAAATGCTTTCCTTCTAGTGTGGTTTCCTGTTCTCTCTGAATTATTGATCCCCAAGCTGCCCCATCTCTAATGACTGCTGTCCTTTTTGCCTGTGCTGCATTCTAAATACTAGATCTCACATTCCTTCATTCCTCCAAAAGCCCATTGCCCAAGGATGGAGTGCTCAGAAGATATATTCCTAAAATTTTCATTTGACAGAAGGGATTTTGGAATGCCAATCTACCACCAATAACTGAAACTAGGATATTGTGAACCTAAAAATTCATGGGCCACTTACCTGCTAGAGGAAGTTTCCCCTGTCTTTTTCCCTCATTACACATTTAGACTTATTTAGGGGAAGAATTTCTCCTCCCAACCTCTTCTTCCTTTCTAGGAGCCAATCCCCAACCTCCACATTTTTGTAATTATCATATGTCAAGCAGTTTTCTTTCTACGCAAAACCAGTTCCAGGCATATCATTTGCAGGGGAAAACTCATCCAGGTGCCCATTACACGCATGCAATGCTCTGGCAGAAAATGGAAAATGACGCTATCCTGATTTTAATGATCAAATTCTGACAGGCCTCTCTCTTCTACCAGTTTCTGAATATAGAAAGGAAGCAGTTGAAAATGTATTCTCCCCTTGTCCAGAGCAAACTCCAAGAAGTCTCAGTTTTTGTTATTGTTATTTATGTACATGAATTATCTCCTGTGCTAGACTGTAAGCCCCCTAAGATCAGCATTCAGATTTTATTAATAGATGAATTAACCATAGTACTAAAACAAAAACAATAACAAAAAACAGTTAATGAAAAGTACCAGAATTATGTACTTTGGGACTTTGATAAATACATGCTAATTGACTGGCATTAGAAGTTGTAGAAAACATTGAAAAGGTAAAATGTATACTAATATAGCTATAACTTATAAATGTAGTTATGTGTCTTTGCCTACATAAAATCACAAAAAGATGAAAAACAAAATATGGAGGCTTTGGACAGCCATTTCTTCAGTTCTCTCTCTGTTTCCACGATTATATTTGATCATTCTGGTGGGTTGGAAGACTGTTCTTTGTGCATAACCTTCTAGTGGGTGTCATGGCAGATATCAAAGAAAGAGGCCAGCCCAGGTCATCACCCTCATGAACCGTATTACGTGGAGGTGATAGTGGAAAACGTCAAAGCTGGATTTCCCACCTTCCTGAGAAATGTATGTCACCCCATAGGCAAGTGAGAGGAAGCAATGGAGTCCTCTGCGCTCATGAGGCCACTTGCCCCTCTCACGACGGTAATGGCACCGCAGCTTAGCAAGGAAGACACTGGGGTGGAGAACTTGGCGGATCCATTGGTAACGGGTCACTGAACCCTGCTGGGAAGTAACACGATAGGCTTATGAGCACCGACCAGCTCCCAGAGTAGTCATCTAAAGGCTACTCCTTCCACTGTATGGAATGATAAAAGCACAATCAAGGCAGTCACATTCTATCCGTGTTAAACTTTCTCCCACGTACCTGTCTCTCCCACATCTCTACTGATGATAAAAGCAAAGCCACGCTTTAAAGAAGGCTGCTTGGTCTTTGACTTGAGAAAGAAGGGGGAACGTTGGTCTATCCAACCCAGGCGATGCCTGTGGCATTTAATGAATGGTCTGCCAGGCTGTGTATGTGGGAGGTCACGGGGCAGTTAGACAAGCTGTCTGCAGTCTGGCCAGGAAGGCGCAGGGGAGATTCAGCCCATAGAGCCAGTGAAGGGTGGGATGGGACCGCTTGTGTGGTAAATTGATAAGTTTCGCAGGACAGAAAATATTTACTCAAGCAATTAGGAATCTACCCAAACTTTGGAATCCTGTTGTTTTGCATGGACAGCCCATATTTCCTCATTTATCTGTAGGAATTCCGAGAATTTTTTCAAGTGATTTGTTAAAATAAATTTTCCTATCTAGAAAAATCAGAGTATTTCTTTAAGATCAGTACATGGTTTTGCAAATTAGAATATCATCTTAGTAGCCCTCTATAGGCAGAGACTCAATGCTGAGTCTGCACAAACTTCTAATTCTAGCATTGGGCAATAGTATTTTCTGCTACAGATAAGAGTTTTAGAGGAAAAGAAAAAATTGAATTTTGCAACATGTAGTTATTGCTTGGCTTTTGGAAATATAGATCTGGGTGATGTCATGGTGTCTTGGCAATGGGTAACAGCATTAAAGTTTTGGGTAGCTTAGTGGAATCAAAGAGAACTGAGCTCAGTGTAAGACATTCAGGAGTCATAGAGCTGATAGTTTAGAGAGGGGTGAGGGGAGGATGGCGGTAACTTGATTTCCCACTCACTGCATGTTTCTCCAGCATCCCTTTTGGCTCATGTCGTCTTTCTCTCTCAAAGGTGGCATGACTTGGATCATAATTTTTGTGGTCTCTCTAAATATAGAGAAGTCAGAGTTCTCTGAGAACACGTACAGCTGACGACTGTGAGTGGGAAAAGGCCATAACGGGGTAAAAGGTGTGTGTGAGAAGAAGAGAGCTTGGGAATCTCAGTTCCCATGTTTGCCTAAGAGCTATAACTGGGCCATGCTATGTGAGTGTCTTCCCAGTTCCCGTGTCAATAGGGAATGGCTGCCCATGGTCTTTAAATTAATTGCCTTTCACTTAGGAATTATGCCACTTCTTTTAATATCATTATTTAATTGTTCTATTTGTTTAAACTTACTTTAAAGTAGTTTGTACTCATTAAACCAATACCAGCACAACTCAAAGGAAATTGGCATTATTGTAATAAATGATACAGACCACAGACTGTAAGAAATTTATCAAGTGGATTTATTTATGTGTGTATACAAGAGAGTTCATTTATGGGAGCAAGACTACATTTGTCACGTTTCTGTTAATAAGATTCTATTCATTTTTATCCAATTCCTCCATTTAATTTTAAATTTCCTGCAGCCAGCGACAATTCCTTTTCTATTTCCAACTTTAACCAGTGAAATGTCTGCATACAACAGATAAAAAGCTAGGACTGATTGATTGCCTATGTAAGGCTCCATCAGGGGAAGAAAATTGCCATGGCTATACATATGGCAGCCATTTAAATATCTCAGTAGCTGCATTGAGCAGGCAAGTGTTTTAGGAGCTTCACATCTCTACTGCTACCCTAATGCTGGAATACTTCTAGCAAATTCCTTCATCAGCCTCATGCTGTTGGATCAGATGCCTCATGTTTAACATTTTTATTACATTATATTTTCTCAACGGAGAGCACTTAGGGAAGAAAGCAAATACTTTTTTAGTAGAAATATATTTCTTAATTACATGTGAATATTTTGTGAGTTTTCAGCTATTTTAATGCCTATGTGTTTTTACTAAAACTTCTTCATTGGACATGTATGATAAAGATTTGTTTTAGAAGAATATACATTAAGGAAAACTGATATGTAAAAATTAATATTATTACCAACTGCTTACTAAAATATTGACTTTGCCCATTTCTCTCTGTTTCTTTGCCTCTTATATCTAAGGAGGTTATGTTTAAGTACCCATATGTCCTTTAAACAAATAGAGATTATAAAGTTTCCATTGCTCTTTATAAGTTGGGTTTTTAAGGCCTGTCAAGAGTACTCCAAATATACGATACAGGCTGTAGTTAGCAGTAATACTTTGACGATGCTTTTTCATAATTTGTTTCAAACATTTCATGACAAATCCAGGGTGGGGTGATGTGTGGGAGCCCTGTATGATGGTTTGCGTGTTTGTTTTGTAAGTTCACTTTTTCTATATACTTCTTGTTTATGTGTGTTCATGTATGAATGATATACTTTAATAAATTGTTTTAAAAAGAGAATATTCTTAAATTTTCAAAGTACTTTATTTTGACCCTTGGTCATCGATGTTTAGTAATTATTGATATGGCTTTGGTGTGGGCTTCCAGAACGTGTTGCTTAGTCTGTAGTTTCTCATGGAAATGTTAAAAACTTAAACTATTTTTTAATCTTTTTACTGTTTTAATCATGAGATAAAATCTAGATATGCAGAATAAAACCCAGAAAATTTTAGACAGAGGGTACTACATTAGTTTTGAATAATGATAAAGTTGAAGCCTGAACTGGTTTGGCTTTTGCTTGCTCAAGTTCTCTTCATCATTTTAGTCCTAGCTATTATCTTACTCTTCACTACTAAGTGGTTAATATATAAAATAGAACATTAATACTTTTTCCATTTTAATGATTTACTTCACACATGCAAAGTAACGCACCCCTTGTAAGTGTACTGTCCACTGCTTTTTGACAAATGTATAAATGTACATACTTATGCAACCTCTCCCCAGCCCAGATAAAGAACACTTCCATGACCCCAGAATGTTTTCTCGTGCCCTTTGAAATCAGCCATCCTCCAGCCAGTCCCCAAGAACCGCCTGTGTGCACTCCATCACCATCATTTTGCTGATTCTAGAATTCATATAAATGGAATCCCTTTAGTTTTTTGTGTCTCACTTCCTTCACTTAGCAAAATATTTTTGAGATTCAATCCAGTGGTTGCCTATATCAGTTTTCCATTTCTATTCATTGGGAAAGAGTACTCCATTGTGTGAATATACTACTATTTTTTTAAATCCACTCAACCATTGATAGACATTTGGGTCGTTTACAATGTTTGAATATTATGAATAAAGCTTTGTCAACCCTTGAACACATATCTTTTTGTGAGCATATATTTTCATATCCCTTGGATGAATGCCTCGGAAAGGAATTGCTGGGTCAAATGGTTAGTCTACATTTAACTTTGTAAGCAATTGCCAGTTTTCTGGAGGGTTGTTCATTGCACATTTCCATCAGAGGTACACGAGAGTCCCACTCGCGTCACGTCCTCACCAAATACCTGGTGCAATTTTGTCTTTGAAAGAAATGAGATTTTGCAAGCTTGTGTACAATATCCTCTATTCCGGAACCATTTCTGGCCAACTTCTACTTTTCCTTTTTTTTTAGTATAAACTATGCTATCACCAGCCTCAGTTTTTTCTAACAATCTGCTTTGTGCATTTTAAGGAGATTACTGATATTTTTAAGGATGCATTCCAGTTTGCCATTAAACACATGCTAGAGAAAATTAAAAACCATCCAACAAATGTTTTAGGTCAGTGTGTTCACACTGACCCTAACTTCTTGTACCAACAAATGACTTTCTGACCATGCTCAAAGCATTCTTTGAAAGGAAATGACCGATTTTCATTTTTGCAATGATCTCCGAAACAAATTACTTTTAATATAAATATCTTATTTCAATTATAGGCAAATATACTACATAATGCTTGAATAATGAGCTATCCTTCAGTAATAATCCAAAATTTTGAATAACTTCTCTGAGTATCCGGTTTTTTTCATGAAGTAAAAGGGGGTAATAATAACATCATCCATTCTACAGAATTACTGGGATAATTAAATGAGTTAGTATTTGTGAAATATTTAGCTTCAGTCTTTGCTCCTTACAAAATGTTCAATACATTTAAACATGTATAGATATAGGAAACTCAAACCGAATATAGTTCTTGTGCATTATGACATATGTGTCACCATATGGAAAAAGCTGATTCCTATCAAGCCGGGATATGTTATGACATTCTGTAAGTCCCATTGTGCCGACTGCTCCTTTTAACAGCGTGTAGCCTTCCGAGGAGTTTTTTGTTGTTGTGTATTTGTTTTGTTGTCCTCACCAATTACTAGTGTTTATAGCTGGTGAAGTGGCTTTTACATAAAACAAAAAGTAGCAAAGGCAAAATGTTTATTTTCTTTGCCTCTAAGCTAGTAATTTTGTTCACTTCTTAAATTCCAGTGGTATCTTAAAACAATAACAAAAAAGGACATCTGCTGAGCTTGCCCTCCGTGTTTCCCAGTCACTTTTGTTGGTTTGTTTTAGGTTCCCCTGTAGAGCAGATTGGCCCGACTGGCAGGTGAATTCTCCGTTAGAGAAGACAGACTCCACCGCGTTTCTCCTGCTTTCCTATTCCCTTCCGTTCAAGGTCGTGGAAAGATCTGACCTCCTCACTTCTGAGAAAGCACGACTGCTGCGTGCTACCAGTAGAGGTGGTCAGTCTCCAGCCGAACTCACAGCACCTGCTTTGACCCTGGGGTTGGGGGAGTCTAGAAAATGGGAAAGCATGCATTTGCCTTTAAAAAAACTTCTATCAGATTCCACTAAATTGGTACGTCACTGGAGTATTTGTGGAGAACATGCCTTAATCATCAGTAGTCTCATCAGGCAATGTGCCCCAAGAAAAACTACGGCAAATATAGAAAAAGAAAATGTTTTCTAACAGTCTGAGTTATTGAGATGGCTCTGTCTTCTGAATCCTATGCCCTTGGATATTGTGATATGTTATTCACATTTAAAACTGGCCTGATTCTCATTTTTAGGTTATAATGACGCTGTGTGGCTTCCCTGAAGTCATATATGGGAGTGCCAGCTGTGAGCACACAAGAAAAAGAAAGAAACAGGAATCTATTGCAGGGTGCTACATTTTCACAAACTGCCAAAGTGCCTCCCATTGATGTGGTTCTGTCTAAAAATGTCAGTGATTTTACTTTTTATTTCCATTACTTTTTAACTCAACTTAAAAATGAAACCGTGCCTCAGGCAGACAGTTGGTGCCCAGTGTTTCCACCGAGGAGCACAAGGCTTTGAGAGAATGGAGCTCCATAAATCAGCTGGCTACTTCCCTCTCATTTAAATAGCTCATCTGTATAAAAAGCTTGGTTTAGCTTCAGTGTGAAATTGGCCCATTTTAGAACTTTTAATCAAAAAGTAAAAACTAATTTGTGTGGCCCATCTTTGAATAACCATGTCCTTGCCCTAAATGTGTTTTCTAACACATTTGGCATTTCAATTATTAGAGCTTCCAAACTACAAGTCCCACAATATTTTAAGAGAATTTGTGTCAAAGAACCATGAAATGAAATGCTATTAACATCTGTCCGACACACACTTTATATTACTGAAATTTTCTAAAATGCAAATAATTACCTGATTGTCTGAATGAGCTCTTCATTCTCTAGAAACAAATGCAAATGTGAAGAATAGTGCTGATTTTTAAAGGCACTTTTCAGAAAAACCAATACAATACAATATGTAATTTTCAGATTCTTTAAAACTCCTGTTTCAGCTGGTTTTATTTATGTCCTGTTTCTTAAATGGTAACTCTCATTAGCTGAATCTGAGTTAAAGAAAACAACTTTTCTCTTCCATTTGCAATGACAGACTCAATGAATTGCAAAGTTAGTGAACTAGAAAATATGAAAATTGACTCTGTAAGGATGTTTATTAAAGAATAGGAGCTTTATACATAAATGTATATTTTATTTCCTAAAATATGTTTATTGTCTGTTACATCTATTCAGGACTTTCTCTTGTCAGTGGCAGCAGGAAACACATAACAATGGAGCCCTGCTTTTAAAGGCTAAGGCTGTGTACGTCTCCTAAAGACACGAGGAGAGAATTTTCATTTGAGGATATAATTGCCAACAAGCTACCAAAGTTGACCAAAATTAAATATTTGTCACAGGGTCACATAATTAGTAAATGGCAGAGATAGAATGTGATACCAGATAATACAGCTTTTTGGCTCTTGTGTGTTTAACCCTTTTGCTACCTTCTTCTAACTGCTCTTTAAGTCTATTCATTTAGGTAACCCATGAGTTCCGGAAGCTCCTCTTTATTAGCTTGGCTCTGCACACAAGCCCTTCTCACTTCTTTTATGGACATACCATTCTTAACCCTCAAAACACCCTACTCCTCTTTACTGATTTGTAGTCCACATCTGTTGTCAAGTGTACCCGATTTTGCTGCAAACTAGTTATCACCCTTTTCATCTTCCAGGGATTCTTTAGTAGCATTTCCAGTATTTTCTCACCATCCTAAATGTTCGTAATCCCCATATTTTTCCAAAATCCTCATGGTTTAAAATAACATAATCATTTGCCTACCACAAAAAGCCTTTTCATTTCCCCCTTGGTATAGAGTCTTCGTAAATTTAACAAAAATTAAGTCAATTAAGATACTGGATCTTATTCATAGATAATCTCTAAGTCTTCTTCCAAATTTAAAAATCACTTGATACAAATTTTCTCATCATACTGTGGTCAATAATTTCAAAACCAAAAGTAAATTTATAAGCTATTTAGACTCATCCACATATTTTCTCACCGACAACACTGAAGCCAAGCTCTTGGGGATTTGTTCAAGGTCACAGAATTTCTTAAATGAGTTAGAAACGACTCATTTGCCTCTCGGGTGGGAGTTTGTTCCATTAATCTACGCTGTGTTAGACAACTCCAGTTTTCCTTTAGACCAGGGCACTTAACCTTTTTGTTCCACAGACCCCTTTGCCAGTCAAGTAAAAACCACGGACCCCTTACTAAGTCCACACTCTACTGTGTACTATTTAATAAACATCTCACACCCGCCCCAGCACGTCCCCACAAGAATGTCTTTGGCAATTTCAATTCAAGCTCATGGATCCCGTGTTAGGAACACACATTTAGAGTATGGGTGAAATGTCACAATCGTGATCACCACATAGACAAAATACCAAAAATCTTCATTAAAATAACAACAGGCTTAGAGTATTCAGACTGAAACTTATTTTACATCTAGTAAGATGCTTTAATTTCAGTTTAGAACATTTGATAAGCAAGCAGAAAATGATATACATTTGACTAATTAGTAAACAGATTAAAATACTACCATTGTCTTTCAATTTAAAGCCAAATTTAGTGATATTAACACTTTAATGTACAGAATGCCAATATCTACATTTACATACTATATCAGTTAGGTTTAAGGGGGTCTTTATAGAATAAAACATCCAGAAACACATCCTGGCACAACTGGTAATTACTGATTCATTCTTTGCTTGTTCCTCACCTCCCAGCTAGAATACAGGCCTTTATGTCTGTGGGTTTTTTTTTCTTTCCCACTACTCTGTCTTTTTCTGGGCCCTGCACCACGCCTGGGGCATGGTAAGTTCCCAGCAACTATTTGCTAAATGGATGTAAATCAAATGGCCCTCAGCACCACTGCCTCTTACTTTGATTTCTGGAGCTGAGTAACCTGCCCCCACTCTTGCCCTCATGAGTCTCCTCCCAGGTGCCTGCATGACCTTTTCAGAAGGCAAACCTGACCTTGCTGCTTTCCTGATGGAAATCTTTCCAATTCGCCCTTCCTGATAAGATAAAGGCCCAAGTCCGGCCGGCTGGTAACTTCCCTCGGGTCTGAGCCCCTGCTCGGCCTCTCTTTGGCAGGTCTCTCTCCTCACAGCCTGCCCTTAGGGGACACTGGCCGTCTCTCCATCTTCCCAAATCATTTACACGCTTCCCCAAAACAGGCCATGGAAAGGCAGTTTCCTTGACTCTCCCTCATAGTTTGGCATTCAAGCACATGCTTAATGTCACAGTGAAATAAAACTTACACAAGAACCTCTGCCACGTAATTGCTACTTTACTGAAAGGTAATGCTGCCTAATGAACATGGATTAGTCCTGATAAATAGTGTAATGTTTATCGGCACTACAAAAATGTTTCATTTTTATCATTTTTATGGGTGGGTGGGTCTTCAAGTTCTATCATGAGTAGCAATGTTGAAGTGTACCCTTACTTTCTGAAATGTGATGAATCCCCATCAAACCCCACAATATACATTAACAAATGGCATTCCTAGACATCCTCCTTAAGAGTATGCCTTTGATGAAGGATCCATCTCCATTCTCCAGCTGCCTTATTGAAAGTCCAAGTTTGAATGACTGCTCTGGAAAGAAGTTTCCCACTGGAGATCCACAAATATATTCCACATGCCACCAGAATGTCTACTTTAAAAAATGAGTTGTTTTCACTTATTACAAAGGAACATTTTGTTGTTGCTGTTGTTTGGGGGTAATTACGAGTCAAAACTCATCATATCACACACTTCCAATTGGTGACATTTATGGTGTGTAAATTATACAGTAATGCAGCTGATTTTAAAAATAAGGAAAGAGAACTTTGGGCTTAAATGATTTCAACACTTCTCCAAAACGGGTCCTCGTGTATCGCTAACTCTAGGAAATGCTTGTGGGGAGGCTCTTGGAGAAGGCAGAAAGACAGACGTCAGCAAAGGCTTCTGCCACCCAGTGGGCTGGGGACACTGCAGGGTCCGCTGGGCAGCGTGGACCCCACACCCCTCCACATGCAGGTGGGCAGAGCCATCTCAGACCTGGTAGCGTTCTGCGTTGATTAAAACAAATTCCTGGCAAGTGCCAGGATATTCTTGCCTTCTAAGCAAACAAAACAAAGCAAAAACAGGAAATCCCACTGTTTAAAATCCCTATTTGACACTTCCTTTGATAAATTGGACCTGTCTTCCAAAGTATCGGCAGGGTTTGCTCTCCGCTGCAGCCTTCACTGCCTCTTCCCCAGGTGTGCTCACTGTCTCTGACTGAACCCCTGCCCGCGAAGCCTTTCTCCCCTTTGCACCTCTTTGCACACTATTTCAGCTGCCTGAAATGTTCCTTCCATTTCTCCTTGTCAAAATCCCATCTGTTCTAAAAGGCCCAACTCAAATGTCACCGTGTTCATTACCTTGCAGCAATCCCTTATTTACAGGTGTCCGTAAGCTCACATGGCCACCTGCCCTTTCTGAGAGAGATTTTCCAGAAGACAAAACCAATTGGCCCCTGGGGGCTTTCTGGGGTAATGGCATAAGCCACGTTCAGTCTGGTTGAGATAGCTTATCAGGATGGACAAGCACGCCATCCTCATCAATGCATACCTGCTCCCCACGTTGAAAGATCCCCCTATGGAAAATGGAAATTTGACGCCAGCCAGTCAGAACATGTGTCACTTGCTTCCGCGTTTGCCCTTTGGGAACTCTCCCTTTGCTCCACTTTGGCAGAGTTCCCTTCTATTTTCTGAATGGGATGTTGCCCAATTCACTAATCGCTCCATAAAGCAGTGAGATCCTCAACTGCATGGTTTTTTTTTTCTTTTAACACAAGTCTGTTTTGTGTATGCAACATCATTACAAAACTTAGTCCACCTTCTGCTTTAATTTTCTAACACTCATGGAAACCTTTTTCTTTCTTTTCTTTTCCTTTGGTTTACAAGCTCCTCCCCACTTTTGTAGCTATACATAGCTGTACAGTAAGGAGTCACATAGATCTTAGGGGCTTACCTCTCAAGCTTCGGAATTTCCCTGGAGAGGAATCTGTTTTCCATGGTGAGCGCGCCACATCTCCACATCTGCACATCACACCTGGTAGTTTATGCTAAGGAGGTGAGGAGGCAAGGTGGAGCCAGCCTTACCTGAGGTCTTTGAGGGCCACCACAGCAGAAGGTCATCCTTGGGACTGGGCTTGGTGCTTTGAGCCAGTCACATCAGCTTGACCTTCAGGGAAGAGAGAGAGTTCAGCCCATCAGTCATGCCTGCATAACGACCCCCAAAGCTCAGGTGAGCTCCCCTGGTTGGTAACACGCATTGAGGTGCAAGGGCTGCCCCAGAGGCTGGTGCTCGAGACCCTCCGTGAGTCCCTTCTTCTGGCTCCTTCTCACTCATATTCCTCTTGCTATAATGAAACTTACTATAAGGATAAGAATTCAAGGACTTCTTTGAATTCTGTGACTCCTTCTAGTGAATTATTGAACCTGGGCAGAAGGTAGGAATCCCTGAATTTGTAGCCAGTTGGTCAGAATGCTGGAGCCTGGGAACCCCCGAGCTTGTGGAAATGAAGGCAGGCTTGAGCCCTTAACTTTGGATTCTGACCTAATTCTGACTAGTTTGAATAGCGTGGTGTCAGCAGTTATTGCAGTAAACACATTTCATCTAAATAGAATGACTGAAGGCAAGGATTGGAAGAAATAATCTTATATGTTCAAGGCGACATAATTTCACTGTCCCTCTAAATAACCATTTCAGCATATCCAACTCCCACATTGTCCATTTCAGAAGAGGATCATAGCAATAAAGTCTATCGCTCTCAAAGCAAGACAAAAGCTACAAGTTTAGTCTAGTGTTTTCCTCTGGTCCTACAGTTTTAGCAAGCATGCTTATCGCTTTCCATTTGAGTTAAAAAAATAAAATGAAAGTTTTCTTTCTTGATTGCTCTGTTATCTGTGCAATGGTTGATCATCAATTTTGTTCAGTAAAGAAGGAAAATGGCTGTTATGAACTTCCCCCAATTTTATTTATTGTGGCAGAAAACATTATTACTGGCTAAACTTCTGAGAACGTGGCAGCTCTGTAAAGGATGAGCATTCAAAATGTTAGAAATTTAATTCCAGATATATGAGCAATAATTCTCCAACTGTCCAGCTTCTGCTAATACTAAATGACATATTTGAGAAGAAACCATTTATTTCCTTCCTGGAGCATTTCCAAGTTGTCTGAGCAACTGAAATATTCTATTAGGTAAAAACGGTCACTAATGCTTTTCAGTGATTGTCCTTGTTGCACAATCCCTTAGGTTTTGAAAAGAAAAGATCTCATAATACTGTCCTCACAAAATATATCTGCGTACAAAGGAAGAGGAAAAGATGTCCACAGAAGAAACATGGGGAAAAGTGATATAACAACATAATTGCAAGGGATTATAAAATGCTAAACAAGTTACAAGTATGAAGGCATAAGGAAAAAAGTGGATTCCCACCTACACGCAATAAGTGCACATTTTCCCAGGGCTAAGTTAAAATTATTAGCCAACTAATGAATAAATATAATGCTCCATGGTATGTACACGTTGATTACATCCTTTCTGGTCAAATAATTTATCAACTACAACCAAAACCATTAAAGAGAACATTTCCCTCAAACACATTATACTACTTCTCATATATTTAGGTCTTCAATTAATATCTTCATTTTAGTAACACTCTTTAATGTCATTTTTAACTTTAACTCATATCTGGGAACTTGTTGACCAAGTAGAATAATTTTACTGGCAGCAAGATATAGCCATAGAGTGCAGGAGTTTGCAACTTGTTCTTGGACAGTAGAATGGCCCACAGGTGGGAATGGAATGGGTGATTAGTTTAACCCACATATTTTTTATTGCATCACCTTTACATTTCAGGCCCTGTTCTAGGCAGGTTTGATTATAACAGCAGTGTTTTCCTGAAAACAATGGTTCAAATAAATAGGCAAAGCTTACAGGAGCCTATTGTTTGTGAAACCTGGACGATGTTAGAATTGCGTTTTAGCAGTGGCTGGCATCCCGAATGCCTCTAGACCCTAAAGTTCAGATCCTGGCTTTCTCTAAGCTAAACCAAGATGCAGAGGAAAGTTAGTCAGGGACCAAGAGCAATTTCTGGACTAGACATACTGTCAGAAAAAGAATCCATAAAATGTCCGCAAGGCAGTTTGTATTTTGTGTAGACGGTTTGCTCACCCGGGCACCTCTCCGAGGGGGCGTGCGGGGCTGAAATGCAGCACCTGCCCCTCTGGCCACGCCACGTAGCCTGCCGTGGGGCAGGGACTGCCAGTTGGCATCATGCGTCCTCAACACATGGATCCACTCGGCAAGTACCAAGGGCTCTGTCCACTCAGGGGGAAGTCCTCCTTCAAGCCTGCACAGATTCCCCTCAGGTTGGCAGTTGGCTTGGCCAGGACTCAGCACACTGAAGACGCTTAAACATAGGGGCCCAACAGTCAGTCAGAGCACTGAGTCAGAGAGACGAGGAGATGGGCTCCCACGTGGGGACTCGTACAGAGGTCCAGGAACTTTCACCTGGACCGCCAGGTGCAGATGAGACTTGAGCTATGCGGTTCAAAGCACTGCAGAGCCACCCGACAGTGAGTGCTGGGGCACAGCGACGTCCCAAGACAACCTGTAATGAACACCGTTGACCTTAGACGGCTTGTGTGTTTCCCGCTGCCACTGAGGACAGGTCAGGGTCAGGGCTAAGGCAGCCTGTGGTGGGAGACTAAGGAGCACATGAGAGGGCCTGGGACGGGTCCTGCAGCCCTGCCCCGTCTCTGGGATGCCCCGGGCTTGTGCCGGCAGCTGCACAGCTGACCCCAAGCCCACAGCTGATTATCCCATGAACTCTGCGTGCCGGAGCTCCAGGGACTGTGTGAAGGAGGGCAAAGGAGATGGCCTGGGATAGGGTCCACTCTCCCTTATCAGTATCCACTTTACTGCAAGCACGTTCACGAATAAGGCAGCAGCAAACACGTCCACGGTCAGTTCTTAGAAGCCACATGCAGAATCTTCCCTGCTTCATTCATTTCGGATACGTAGGTCATGACTCACTTCCTCATATAAAACAGCTAGGAAAAAAGAATATGAGGTTTTTATACCACACATTTCTTTCTTGCCTTTATGGAGTGGAGCTAAAAGCCGTGGGCTCATCTAACTGTCAATTTGCTTTGCGTGCTCAGTGGAGCCTCCCCGTCCATTCCCAGCCCCCTAGGCAAGTCGGTGAGAGAGTGCCAATCGCCACGGGAGCACATCACCTGCCGGTGAGGGGTGTGTGAACCCTTGCGTGTCTAGGAGGTGATGAGGCTCCTGCGTGAGGGAAGGATCTTTCACTGTTTGCATTACAGGTCATTTCACTGAGCAAAAAATGGCTCGATCCCTACTATATTCTAGGACAACTCTGTACCTACTGAAAATGAAATTTAACCTCCAGCTAAGAGCCCCCAGTTGCCATGGATGGCACTGCCAATGCACTCGAAGTTTCTTAGGTCTCTTCCTCACGGAACAAGCAGAATGTTCTGTTTTCTGTTTTGTTTTGGTTTTTTTCGTTGTTTTTTCATTTGTTTGTTTGCTTTACCAGCTAAAATCACCCTTCTGTGAAGAGCCACGCAAGAATCAAAATCACTCTTCAAGAAATTTTAAAGTACAATCACCAAAATCTCCTAAAGACAAGCACTTAACTTCCGTGTGCCTTAAAGCGCGTGGGAAACAGGACAACAGTGCTAGCACGAGGCAGGCTGAGCTGGGATGCGTGTGCTTCACAGGCTGGAAATATCGCTGCTGTTCTCCTAGGGCAGAAATGTCAAGGCGGCCCCGCAACGCCCCCATGTCCCTGGTGCGGCTGTAAAACGCTCTCTACGGATGGAAACGATGGCTGAGCAGCGTCTCCGGGGAAGAGCTGTGGTTTGCTCTCCTGCCAAGTCACAGCAACATCAAGATGTCCCCACAGGCATCAGCTCCTGGAGTGAGCGTGCTACGGCTGCCCCGGGCCTCCTCTACGTGCCGGATGCAGACTTCCCAGGGGTCTCGGGACCCGCCAGGGTCAGCCTCCACCCAGGGGCTTCATATTTACTAGAAAGGGCCTGCAGGGGTATGCTCTGCTCCGAGACGTCCAGTTCCAACAATCGTTCAAAACCTGATGCATCCCCCTGAAGCCTGGAAAGCTCCCTGCATCAGCGTGAGGCTGAGGCCTTAAGCCTGGCGAGCCACTTCCCCGACTCCCAGCTCCGTGCACGTGCAGCAGCACACCCAGGGCTTTCTTTGGCCACGTGTGCCCTGTTTCACCTAGGCCCTTGACCATGAGAAAGTTAGAGTGTGCTCCAAATTCAACTCTATTAACAGCCCCAGAGCAAAGGAAGACTTGGCACAGTCTGTGCTAATTATTTTATATTCAGAGGATGATGTGGCATTTGTTATTCCTTTCTGCTAAAATCAAGAATTCTCATTAGTGGCAACCACCTGTATATCAATTGTTACACGCATATCAATTTTCACACTCAGACCCTATCCTGTGCATCTTTCAGAGCATCTGCGGTGGCCAATTTCAAATAATGAAACTTAGGTTATTTTTCCTAAACCCACAGAGCCAGGAAAGGTTCCACAAATAAGCAGATTTCAAACTTTTAGATGCTTAACACAGTAGGAAATATATTTTGTGTCATGATATGTGTGTGTGAGTAATTGGGACTTAAATTGGCTCCCTATTCATTTGATATTATTTTATTCTAGTCACTAAAGTATGATCTCTATGCCCCACTGAACTGATTGCATGACCCACTCATAGGCTGAGGCCACATTTGGAAAATCGTGACTAGTGTAACCAGCAGAACGCTGCAGGATGCTGCAGACCCCTGGGGGTGCAGTGTTCCTCACCCATCAAGCGGTGACAAGGCAGTTGGAAAGGGCGTTCCTTTAGACAACTGCTGAAAATACACTCCTGTAATCCGAGATGACCTCTAGTCTGGGAGACCCAATTGTATGTGCCTCTACATCCCTTTGTTGACATTCTTAAATAATCATTGCTAATCAATCGTAGTAGGCGTTCCTCCTGAGCCTAGACGAAACTTCACATCAATTCTCCATCCCACACTCCAGGCAATGACTACTGGTTTATTGTAAGTGGAAAGAGAAATAAAACCTACCTGCCACCTGTTTTTGAGTCACTCCAGTTTCCGTCAGTTTTGAGTCGTAAATGAGGCACTGCAGGCATGAGATAAGAGATCCATAGTAATGTGAAGAGATAGGTGGATTGGAACAGCTCCAGGGACCCACCCAATGATGATGTGAACTCTGGGTGCAATGGTTAGAGAGTAAGGCAAGGAACTGCATCATTTTGCCTAAACCTGCTCCACCTATATTCTCAGATATCTGAGGTCGAGTTTTCCAAATGAGCCGACAGAGGTACTTATTATGCATGATCCATAAGGATACCAGCTGTTTCTTCTGTTTATTTCCTTCCAAGCCTGCTTTCCTCCTTGAAATCTCCCAAATTTGACCTTACTACCCATCAAAAGGCTTTTCCTCAGCCTAACCCTTATTTGGAAAAAGCCTCCCTATCTTAGAGCTATGTTTCCCCATCTTGGGTTGACATGCAAGGTGTGACTTTTTTATTTACTGATATACATTTCAATCCACTTTTCCCACCAGCAACAATGAGAGTTTTAATTCCTACATATTCTTCTTCTTTTTTAGAGAAGTTGTAAGTTTACAAAACAATCATGCATACCAAACAGGATTCTCACTCATCACTCCACCACCAACACCTTGCATTGTTGTGGAATATTTGTTACAATTGGTGAAAGAGCATCATCAAAACATTATTGCTAAGTCCATGGCTTACATTTGGTGTATTTTTCCAACAAATCACTCTATTATTAACACCATGTATTAACATTGTATATTTGTTATAGTTCATGAGAGAATGTTCTCGTATTTGTCTTGTTAATTGCAGCCCATCATTCAGTACAGGGTTCCCTGTGTTTACAGTTCAGGCTTTGCACAATCTATTCAAAGTGGACACTCGGCGGCTCTCAGTTTCATCACAGAGTTGGGCTGTCATCCCCTCTGTCAATGTTAGAACATTTTCATTATCCTGAAAGAAAGTGTCTCATACTCCCTTATACTCTCTATTGTTGACCTTTAGAATTGATATAGTATCTTCTTTGTCATTTCTGCAAAAATATTACAGTATTACTGTTAACTATAGTCAACAAGTTACATTCGTTGTATTTTTCCCATGCAGCTCCATATTCACACTTTGTAATAAAAGAGCAGTTTTGTATTTGTATTGCTAACCACCATGCTCTTCCACTACTGAAATCCCTATGGTGTACAGTCCACAGATTATCCTCTAGTTGCCTTTCATATGGCATTTCCATCCTTAGGCTACCCCTTTCTGCCACAATCACATTTATAAGTCAGCAGTGTTAGTTTTACTCACTATAATGTGTTACCATCACCTCTATCCATTTCCACAGATTTACAACCAAACTTAGTGAAATTCTACATACAGTAAGCATCAGCTCCTCCTTCTAAACCCACATGCTAATTCCAAGTAACCTATACTCTATAGTTTAACTCCATGAGTTTATTCATTGTATTTAGTTCATATTAGTGAGACCATACAGTATTTGTCCTTTTGTGTCTGGCTTATTTCAGTCAACATAATATCCTCAAGGTTCACCCATGCTGTCATATGCATCCCAATTTCATTTTTTCTTACAGCTGAATAGTATTCCATCATCTGAATAGACCACATTTTGCTTATCTATTCATCAGTTGATGGACACTTGGATAGTTTCTGTCTTTTACCAGGTGTGAACAATGCTGCTATGAACATTGGTGTGCAAATGTCTGCTCATGTCTCTCCTTTTAGTTCTTCTGAGTACATGCCTAGTAGTGGGATTTCTGGATCATACGGCAGATCTATATGTATCTTCCTGAGGAACCACCAGATTGTCTTCCACTGAGGCTGCACCATTCTACACTTCCACCAACACTGAAGGAGTGTTCCCACTTCTCTACATCCTCCCCAGCACTTGTAGTTTTCTGTTTTACATAAAGGCAATTCTGTAAGGCATGAAATGGTGTCTCGTTGTAGTTTTTTTAGGAGATACTAGGAATTGAACCCAGGACCTCGTACACGTAAAGCACAGGCTCAACCACTGAGCTCTACCTGCTCCACTCATTGTAGTTTTGATTGGCATTTCCCCAATAGCTAGTGATGTTGAGCGTCTTCTCATGTGCTTTTTGGCCATTTGTACTTTCTATGTGGAAAAATGTCTGTTCAAGTCTTTGTCCATTTTTAAGTTGGGTTGCTTGTCTTTTTATTGAGTTGTATGATCTCTTTATATAACATGGACTCAAGCTCTTAATGAATATATAGTTTCCAAATATCTTCTCCCATTAAATAGGCTGAATTTCACCTTCTTCACAAAGTTATTTGAAGCACAAAGGTATTTAATTTTGAGGAGTTCCCATTTATCTATTTTCTTTGTCATTGCTCATGATTTGGGTGCAAGGTTTAAGAAACCACGAGCTACTACAAGATGTTGAAGAGGCTTCCCTATATTTTCTCTTAGGAATTCTATACCTCTATCTTTTATATTTAGGTATTTGACCAATTTTGAGTTAATTTTTGTACATGGTGTGAGATAGGGGTCCTCTTTCTTTTTTTATGGATATGGGTACCCAGATCTCCCACCACCATTTGTTGGATAAACTGTTCTGACCCAGCTGTATGGGCTTCACAACATTGTCACAAATCCCTGGACAGTAGATGTGAAGGTCTGTTTCTCAATTCTCTGTGTGGTTCCATTGGTCAGTGTGGCTATTTTTATACCATTACCATGTTTTGTTTTGTTTTGTTTTGTTTTTTGTTTTGTTTTGTTTTGTTTTGTTTTGTTTTTAATTGCTGTAGCTAGGTAATATGCTTTAAAGTCAGGAAGTAAGAGTCTTCCAAATTCATTTCTCTTTTTAAAGATATTTTTGGATATTTGGGGCCCCTTCTCCTTCCAAATAAGTTTGAACATTGGCATTTCCATTTCTGTAAAAAAGGCTTTTGAAGTTTTTATTGGGATTGCATTGGATCTGTAAATCTATTTGGGTAGATGCATCTTTAGTCTTCCAATGTGTGAACACAGAATGTCCTTCCATTTGTTCAAGTCATCTTTGATTTCTTTTAGCAATGTTTTTTAGTTTTCTGAATACATGTTCTTTATGTCTTTGGTTCAGTTTATTCCTAAATATTTGATTCTTTTAGTCACTATGGTAAATTGAATTTTTTATTGACTTCCTCTTCGTATTAATCATTAGTCTTGTAAAGAAATGCTACTGATTTTTGCATAGTAATCTTTTATCCTGCCATTTTGCTGAACTTATTTATTAGCTCTAGTAGCTCTGTTGTGGTTTAAGGATTTTCTAGATATAGGATCATATCATCAGCAAATAATAAGAGTTTTACTTCTTCCTTTCAATTTTGGGTGACTTTTATTTCTTTTTCGTGCCTAATTTCTCTAGTTAAATCTTCTAGCACTATATGGAAAAGCAGTGGTGACTGTGGGCATCCTTGTCTTGTTCCTGATCTCAGTGGGAAAGCTTTAGTCTTTCATCACTGAATGCAATGTTACCTGTGTGTTGTTCCTGTACATACTTCATCATGTTGAGAAATCTTTTTATTCCTGTCTTTTGAAATGTTTTTTATCAAGAAAGGATCCTGTAGTTTGTCAAATGTCTTTTCTGCATTAATGGAGAGGATCATGTGATTTTTTTCTTTGATTTATTAATGTGGTGTATTAAATTGATTGATTTTCTTGCGTTCAACCACCCTTGCATACCTGGAATAAAACCCACTTGATTGTATTGTATAATTATTTTAATGTGGTTTTAGATTAGGTTTGCAAGTATTTTGTTAAGGATTTTTGCATCTAAATTCATTAGAGAAATTGGTATGCAATTTTCTGCTTTTGTAGTACCTTTATCTGGTTTGGGTATTAGGGTGATGTTGGCTTCATAGAATGAGTTTGGTAGGCTTCTTTCCTGTTCAATTTTTTAAAAGATTTTCAGCAATATTGTATCAAATCTTCTTGAATGATTGGTAGAATTCACTTGTGAGGCCATCTGTTCCTAGCCTTTTAATTTTGGGGAGCTTTTTGACAACTCTTTCAATC
Organism: Tolypeutes matacus; assembly: GCA_026826555.1. Classification (NCBI taxonomy): domain Eukaryota; kingdom Metazoa; phylum Chordata; class Mammalia; order Cingulata; family Chlamyphoridae; genus Tolypeutes; species Tolypeutes matacus. The sequence continues at coordinate 27,001,762 of JAKSZT010053830.1, read as the reverse complement.
TCTTTACTTGTGATTGTTTTGTCAAGGTCTTTTATTTCTTCTAAGGTCATTGTAAGCTGTTTGTGTATTTCCAGGAATTTATCCATCTTACCTCCATTGTCTAGTTTTTTAGATTCATAGTATCCTCTTATGATCTCTTATTTCTGTGGTGTCAGTGTTAATATCACCCCTCTCATTTCTGACTTTATTTGCATCTTTTCTCTTTTTTTTTTTTTTTTTTTTTTTGCCAAACCGAAAGGTTTCTCAATTTTGTTGATATCCTTGAAGAAGCAACTTTTACTTTTATTTATTCTATTTTTTTTCCATTTCATTGATTTCTACTCTGTTCTTTGTTATTTCTTTCATTCAGCTTCTTGGGATTAATTTTATGTTCTTTTTCTAGTTCCTCCAGTTGTACAGTTAAGTCTTTGATTTTTATTTCTGTCTTCTTTTTAAATGTAAGCATTGGGGGCTAGAAAAATTCCCTCTCTGCACTGCCTTCGCTGCATCCTATAGATTTTGATATGTCATTTCTTCATTATCATTCATCTTATATTTAGTGAGATCTCCTGCAATTTCTTCTTTGACCCACTGATTATTTAAGTGTGTGTGTTATTTAATCTCCATATATTTGTGACTTTTCCCTTTTTCTGCCTATTATTGACTTCCAGCTTCATGCCATTATGATTAGAGAAAGTGCTTTTTATAATTTCCATCTTTTTAGATTTATTGAGGCCTGTTTTGTGAAACAACATATGCTCTATCTTGGAGAAAGTTTCGTGTTCGCTTGAGAAGAATGTGTATCCTGCTGTTCGGGGTTGTAACATTCTTTTTATGTCTGTTAGATCTAGTCCATTTTTTGTATTATTTAAACTCTGTTTCCTTGCTGATACCAAGGACGAGAGTGGTGTGTTGAAATCTCTAACTATTATTGTAGAGACATCTATATCTCCCTTCAGTTTTGTCCGTCTTTGCCTCATGTATGTTGGTGCACCCAAGTTAGGTACATAAATGTCTATTATTGTTATTTCTTCTTGATATATTGCCCCTTTTATTAATATATAATGACCATCTTCATCCCTTATAAAAGTTTTGCATTTAAAATTTATTTTGTCCAATATTAGTTTAGTTACTCCAAATCTTTTTTGGTTATGATTTGCACATAATATCTTTTTCCAACCTTTCACTTGCAGCCTATTTGTGTCCTTGCATCTATAGTGAGTCTCTTGTAGACAGCATATATAGGGCTCCTATTTTTTATCCATTCTGCCAGTTAGTGTCTTTTGACTGGCGAGTTCAATCCATAAGCACTCCATGTTATTACTGTAAAGGCATTACTTACGTCATCCATTTTATCCTTTGGCATTCCCTTGTCATATCTTACTATTGTCTGTCCTTTTACCCTTTTAGTTATCCTTACTAATAATCCTCATTTCCACACTCTTCTCCATGCCTCTCTTTTCTGGCTTTTCCTTTCAGGATGCAGCACTCCCTTTAGTATCTCTTGTAAGTCTGATCTTTTGGTGATATACTCTTTTAGGTTTTTGAAGGACAGTTTTGCTAGATAAAGAATATTTGGCTGGCTGTTTTTATCTTTCAGTACCTTTAATATATCATATCACTGCCTTCTTGTCTCCATAGTTTCAGATGACAAATCAGCATTTAGTCTTATTGAGCACCCATTGTATATGACAAATTGCTGAATTGCTTTTCTTTTGCTGCTTTCAGAATTGTCTCTTTATCTCTGGCATTGACATTCTAAATAATAGATGTCTCAGAATAGGCCTGTTCAGATTTATTCTGTTTGTGTGTGTTGTCCTTCTTGGATATTGATATTTATGACGTTCAAAAGGGTGGAAATTTTCGGCCATTATTTCCTCAAATATTCTTTCTCCTCCTTTTCCTTTCTCTTCTCATTCTGGAAACCCATAACACATATATTTGTGTGTTTCACACTGTCATTTAATTCCCTGAGACCCTCTTCAATTATTTTTTTTTCTCTTTCTTTTCTTCTGTCTTTTCACATTCAGATACTCTGTCTTCTAGTATGCTTACTCATTCCTCTGCCAATTCAAACCTACTGTTTTGTGCCTCTAATATATTTTAATCTCCTCCATTGTGTCTTTCATCCCCATAAGCTCTGCTACGTTTCTTTGCAAGCTTTCAAATTCTTATTATGCTTACCCACTGTCTTCTTCATATCTTTGATCTCTTTAGCCATATTTTCCTTCAACTCCTTGATGCGATTTAGGAGATTAGTGTGAACATCATTGATTAGTTGTTTTAAATCCTGTATATCATCAGGACATTTAATTTGTTTCTTTGGCTGGATAAAATATTCCTGTTTCTCAGTTTGACTTGTAAATTTTTGCAGGTGTCTAGGCAACTGATTATGTCAGGGAGCTTGCTCTGATGTTTAATTTCTCTCTCTTGCCTAGAAGTTTTGTTTCATGTTCCATCTTTTATTTTTGGTTCAACTTATTCTAAAACTTTAAAATTGTCCTGTTTAGGTGCCCTGTAATGGGCTGCAGGCCAAATTCAAGGGGGCCAGGGGATAGGGATTAGACTCCAAAGTCTTGTTTTCCTTTACTTTCCATGCCTGCCAGCAGGTGGCGATCTTCAGGGAACCCTCCCATGGATGAGATTCTTTCCACATCTACTGGCTTTAGTTTCTGTGCAAGTTAGAGCCACAATTCAAAGCGGAGCCCTGCTGCTTAAACTTGCTGAAGAGAAACCACTCTGCCCGCTTGGTGAACTCTCCCTCTTCCCAGAGAGGCATTTGTCTGTTCCCCTCTGAGTTCGCTGACATCAGCCAATGGTTTTACTGCAGCTGTCCACCTTGAGGCTAGGGGATGGGTGCCACTTTCCTCTGTAGGAACAAATGGCTCACCATTCTCTTTTTGGCCTCTTCATCTGCCTGTCCCCCCCCCTCTTGGATGATGTGTGCAGAGCTCTCCTGGTCTCCTCTGGACACATCCTGCCCCTCCTCTGCTGCTTCTGTGAGGCAGCTGAGCCCTGCCTAACTAATCTGATGCCATTCTCCTCAAACTCCTAATTTCAATACATTTTTGCAAAAATTGGGGGTTTTTCAACTTCCTACTTGTAGCTATTCCGGGAGGCATATCATATATTTGTATTACCCTTTCAGAACTTGAGTTTATGTAGTGAACACTGCATAGAACTCAAGTTCATTATATTTGAATAAAAAATTCAGAGCTTAACACACTAACAATAAGAGACAGATACGGCAGTAGAAAAGTTGAAATGAGCTTTTATGCTCTAAGTCGGAAATATCTTCACAGCTCCAAAATATAGCAATACAAGGTAAAAACGCTATCTACTCTCTAGGATACCTGGGTAGAAAATTCTTTATATTAACACATAATCCTTTAAAGGAGTCATAGACAAATTTTATACCAAGATGGAAGAATCTAATCCATGACTTGTATCTAAGATCATTTTGTACCTTCCTTCTCAGATATTGAACTTGCTAAGCTCAAAGTGAATAATAGTTCTGTTTTTTTTTTTTTTTTTGAAAAAAGGTAAATTATTTGTGCCTTTCTAACAATTAGACTTAATTTCACTTAACTCACAAATACTAATGCTAATAATTATATACAATTTTACTTCCCCAACTCTCCTGTTGGACAATGATTTTAATGAGTGAAAGGCACAGGAAAGTTAGTTAGCATGGTTGTTTCCCGCCATATATTTCTACATCAGCCTTGAGATTAATCTTTGCTTCTGCTTTCTTTGCTTTCTTGTTCAAATTTCCCACATGTAGGTTTGGGGAGGGTTAAGGCAGTTTTCATTTGAAAACTCCCAGCAGGGGCTCTTTTCTCTCAAATCCTTCAGAGTTGATGATATCAGCAGTGGCTTTTTCTTCTTCCATTCTTCATCAAAGGTATCCTTGACTTTACCCTCTCCCACACTCCCCCCAAGATTTCAATATAATTTCTTTAAAAAGCCATGTCTTTATGCTATCCACCCCCTTCTATCATTTCATTGCCACTGCTTTGGTGCAGTTCTTCATCCCTCAGTTTACAAATACGATTTGAAGGACTTCTAACTCTCTTACTATGTTCTGGTCTCTATTCATCAAAAACACTCCCTACATATATGTTTCTTGACCGTAATAGTACTCCTGATGCTATTCAATTGTTTCCTAATGTTTATAGTACAAAATGGGTCTCTTTAATTCAGGCATAAAAAGTTGCTCATCATCTTTTCCAGCTTCCCAGCTTCATTCTTTACAGTCTTTCACATGGATTGACTTCAGGCACACCAAACTAGGTACCATTCACTAACTAGAACTTGCCCTCAGTGCCTTTCTTCTTTCATCTCTACTATCTCTACTATCTTTCTAAGTCTTGTGCCATGCAGCCTCCCCTGTGATTCATTAGAGCTGCCCAGGTTAGTTAGTCACTCCCTCTGCTTATCCCATACCTTTTTCACACCAGTGTCTAATTAACACATAGCTTTCTGCTTTGCATGTAGTTTACCTTCCAAAATTCTACACTAGTACCTCATTTAGTGGCTAAGTTCCAAAGTGATACATGAAAAGTGAGAGCATAAAGGGAAAATAATAAAAGCATAATTTAACCATGACAATTCACTAGGAAGATTCTCCATTGGAGATTGACATATTGACCCTCAACTATTCAAAATAGCAGATTTTCCTCCAATACTGAGACAAATTACTATTTCCTCAGTTGAGCACCATATTATGCAGTTTGCTTGCACTTAGGACTTAGTTCTAAATGTGTGATCTTACTAACTACATGCATATAACATATAAGTTCATTATATATATGCATATAACATATAAATTCTCACAGTCAGCATAGTAAGGTGTGCACACATTGAGAGACCATGGGAACTGAGTCCAAGTAAGGAAAGTGCTGATACCTACTTTTGCTATGGCTTATGTTCATTTAGTGGAATGAATACCTGGTAGAATATCTGCCCGCCATTCAAACAGCTATCACTCAGTTTATCATCTCTTTCTTTTTTTCCTGAATAGTTGGAACTGAGGATGTTAAATATACACATGATATTTTTCCACTGAAAAATACATTTATATGTTTATCTCCCCCACTTGTCCTAGGCAGTAGAAGTCCTTAACCATGTTGCATTCATTTTTAAGTCATGAGGACAGGGCACAAGTGGCTGGAAAAACAGACTCAGACAGGCTGAATAGATGATTTTGCCTAGCTATGAAACGTCTATTAGAACTTACAGCTTTAGCTTTCAACATTGTTCTTTGCCTCTTGCTTAAAGTCGTGAATCTATATCACCACTTTAGGCATATACTCTAGTGGTTCCCTAAGCTAACGCATGTATATTACATTTCAAACTTGCCAGAGAGTGTTAATATTCATGTAGATTTCTGGAAATAGCATATCTACAGTATATTACACAATAGTGATTATTACTACGTAGAGATCATACTTATATAATGATGCAATGTGTCCTCTTGATGTGCTATTAACACCATGTACATGTACAGCAACATTTAGCAAATCATATTTTGAAGCTTTCAAATCAAGTTGACACATTTAGTTATTTCATCCTGTATTTTGCAGTCTTGATGTAAGCAAGAGAAGATTTGGCATGCCCAATAGTTTTTGTTGCAGTTCAAAGTATTTTACTCCTTTCTTAAGCAATCGCTTGATTTTAACTAATGTACAAAAATGTCTGAGCTTAGTTTATGTAGGAAAATTATGCCAAATGTTAATAAGACACAAAACTATCTTCATTGATTTTAATTTTTATGCAGATTTTACCATAATAATCCTGACAAGAGCTAAAAACAAGTGTTAAATATTTGCTCTGCCTTCCTTCCTAAAGCCTTCAAATTCTGTGAGTATCTTTAAAAGCAAAATGATTCAGCACATGCTGACTTGACAGGTAACATTGTTCTCTGTAGTGAAAAACACAATATCACCCAAGTCGAGCGGTAAACCCCTCCCCCGGCCCGTTTCCCTGCGGTGCTGTCCTTGCAATCCCATTCTCTGGCTTGATCCATCCCAGAGTTCTTCCCTTGATGAGTCAATCAAATTAGAGTCCTGCAGTACTTTCCTGCTGTTCCTGTAACTAGATGAAGCCAAGCAAGACGGCGTGGACAGAAAAAGGGTTGAGAAATGGTATGTGGAAGTTTACACAGGTAAAATACCCACTGAGACAAAATTTTGTAAAAACTTTGAAATCAGGGATTCTCTGCCCCCAACTCTCAGAATTAATACTCACTCGATATAATTTCTCCATGTCCTCAGTTTCTGATTTTTCACGGATAGGAAGCTTAAGCCCTTTAAGAAAATGATTTATATTTTATAGTCATTGGTGAAGAAACCTGCATTTGTATGTTATTTATATACTTGTATTTATTACTACTACTAAACATTTTAATAAGTTTAAATAGCATAAAATTATGCACACAAACCATGGTAAAGTGCATACAATTAAAATAATCAAAAAATCAAAGTTCATCTTTAAGTATATACAATCAATATATCTTAAATACATCCCATCTGACTCCTGAAGAAGGTACATTTTATCACATGGGTACATATTAAAAATTGGTATTTAATTAAATGCACACATATGTAAACATAAATGGAACACATTTTGTGCTTGAATGTAATTCACAGAGTATGGTGCATATTTCAAAAAATTAAACATATTCTAATGTTAGGAAACATCTACAACCTGTAGAAAACCCAAGGTTTACATCGTAAGTGGAAAACAAGGCTGGAAAAAAAACGGGGAATTACTAATGCTTATTATAGAGAAACTTTCTCAGGAAAGGCTCGATTTACTTCCCACAACTACCATCTTCTCAAATATAGCCTAGAAATTTCTTGTAACATAAAAATGTGCTATTGATGATAAATCATATTTGCTTAGTTTCAAAATGTACAAAGTGTTTTCACAAATATTGTTTCATTTTTTAACCTCATTTTGAGTCTTTGAAATAAGAGGGAGTAGGTATTATGTCTCATTTTTAGTTATAAGGAAACAGGTTTTAGGAGTATAAGTAATTTGCCTTAAATCACTCAATTCCTTACTGAGTCATAGACATTGATTTTGAATCCAAATTTTGTACCCCAAATCTTATGTGCAAAACTATTTTTGAGTTCACAACAATGAAACAATTTGGGTTCATAGAAATAAAAAAATTTACACACAAATAAGGCAGAGTAAAAATGCTCAAATATTATGAAGAACCTCAAGGACCTTTACATTGCTCATATTCCTTCAAAGGTCATAAGCACTTTGAGAAGTCCCACATTTGCTTCATTTGAATTCTGTTTTAGTTTCCCAGGCTGCTCAAGCAAATGCCATGAAAGAGATCCATGAAACAATGGGAATTTATTAGCTGACAGTTTTGAGGCTAAAAGAAAGCCCAAATTAAGGTGTCACCAGGGCAATGCTTTCTCCGAAAGACTGGCCATCTGGGGCTGGGCTGCCAGCGATCCTTGGTCCTTAGTTCGTCACGTGGCGAGGCAGTGGCTGTGTCTCCTCGTCTCTCCTTTCTCTCCTGGGTGCAGCTTCTTCCCTTCTGGGGCTTTCTCTTCCCGTGTCTGAATTTCATTCTGCTTATAAAGGACTCCGGTAATCCGATTAAGCCCCATCCTGATTGGGCAGGGCCACACCTTAACTGAAATAGCCTCATTACAAGATCCTGCTTAAAATGGGCTCATACCCACAGGAACGGATTAGATTTTAAGAGCACGCATTTCCAGGGTACGTACAGCCTCACACCAGCACAAATTCCAAGAATCAAGTAGTCAGTCCTTTTATGGTCAAATAAATAAGTACATCTTCAAAGAGTTAGACATCAGGATAAAAGATTCTAACAGGGATTCATCAAGATGGTTCTAACCTGGTTACATTAATAAAAGGGAAACATCAAAAAGTAGCTACAGAAGGAGAACACTTTCTATTTCATCCACACTTTTTTACTTACTATTCTAAAGTCTTGAGGTCCCAAGTCACCTCTTTATTTCTATTTTGCAATTTGCCTTTTCCTTGAGCAAGTAAGATCACATTGCTTTTTGAAGCTATGGCAGACTAAAAGATTGTTTGACCCCCAAAATAAATATGAGCTGTATTTTCCAAAGCTTGAGTCTTCCAAGTTAAAACAATCAATGTGATTTTATCAACAGTATCTTTTGAAAAAGCTTGCCTCTTGAGAAATGTCTATAGAAGACACAGTCAGTATAGCTTTAAATAGTTGCTCAGTAGGAAAAGAACAGCATTTAATAGCCACATGGAAGAGACTGTTACAGGATAAAGGAGAGATGGAATTGAATCTGATCAGCACCCAGGTGTGACAGAGTGCCGTGAAATTATCAACTAAAGGAAAGTGCAGTGTGATTGCAATACTAAGCTGTGATGCTGGAGAATAGGAGATACTAAGACTGTAGGAAAGAAGGTAATTTACACCTTTGGTACAGAGAGAAAGCTCAGAAAAAGTATGCCACAGGGCTCCAGAAATTCTTACTGAGAAGCTTCATCAGGAGCTAAAGAAGCAATCACAACGAAAAAAAGAAGAAGCTGTGGGTATGAGTTTCCAATTTCAAGGACAAAAGCTAACAATAAAGAAAATATCAAGCACACTTTTTAAACTTGTTTTTGTTGAACTTTATCATTTATACATGAACATACATAAATAATAAGTGCATACGAAAAGTTGTGAACGTACAAAACAAACATGCAGATCATCATACAGGGCTCCCATACATCATCCCACCACCAACACCTTGCCTTGTCGTGAAACATTTGTTACAAACTATGAAAGAGCATGGTCAAAACACTGCTACTAACTGTAGCCCATATCTTATTTGGTGTATGTTTCCCCCCTCCCACCTGGCTAATGACACCTGCATTAGTATTATATTCTTGTTATAGTTTAGGGGAGAACGACCTCATATTTGTTCTGTTACTTTTGCTGTTATTGTTATTTTACCAAATTCCCAAGTAAAGACAATTCCTCTTGCAAATATAGCACAACAGACTATTAAGATTGCTTGTATTGGAAATCTGTTAAAACAAACACCTGATGAGTAAGTGGGTTGTAGCTAATGAATGGAATTCCAATTATACTAGAATCTGAATTTACTTTAAGGGAGATATTATTTAGAAGACATCAATCATAGTGCACCAGAAACTCATTTCTCACTGGTGCACTTCAGACACATACATCAGATCAGGAAACTCGTAGAAAGTGTTATTTGCAGGATGATTTTCCCCAAACTCAGATGTGAATTTAAGGAATCCAAAGTAGAGCAAGAACCAACATGCCCAAAGTCTGCTTCCATCCCTCCTTATAGATAATTTCTCTTCTGTGCTTTGAAACTCAAAGTCACATTAGAAGATAGAGTGATAAATACAGAGGACTCTGCATTCCCTCCAGTAATGTTAATCATCCAGAAACTACATACATCGTGAAATGTCCACAGTAACTGCTTAATCTCTGACTTCAGACTCATTCGTGCCCTGTGCCACTCTGGGATCCCTTGTGGAACCCTGGGCCAGCTTGACCTTGGTGAGAAAGTCTTGCATGTCCCTGAGCTGTAACAAATTGAATTTTGATGGGACTTTACTAATCTAGTGCCTAGAGTGAATGGCTTAGATTATCGACTGAGAGAATTTATTTTTACTTTGGTTTTGGTTTATTTTTTCATTTTTGAAGACCTACTCAACACTCATTTTATTTACGTAATATCACAGGTCCCCTTCAGTGAGCTACACAACCCCCAGCCCTCTTCCTGTAAGAGACACTGAGCAGCCTGGCGTCCTGGGGAAGCCAGTCTCACAGTGCGTCAAGGCATTTTTCTGTGTTGTCCAAATATGTGAAAATGGGAGATGGGATGATATAGTATAAAAACTCTCCACCCTGAAACTTGGCAACTTGTGGAAGGCTCCAAAGTGAAATGAAGACCCAAAGGTCATCTCAGCATAGTTGGCAAAGGAAACTCAATCATAAACACCTTCTCCCACATTACCTTCAAGAAAATGCACAACACGCACACACACATTCCTAAACCCAGATATATTCCCTGACACGACCATGCGTTGTTGTTGAGTCTACCCAACAACTTTCCTCTCTACTCATTTGAACTTTGTCAAAAACATGAGGTGTTCATGATTTTCAGGAATTATCAAACAAAAAGCCTTATGGACTTGAAGCCTATAAATCTCCATCAAAAGGAAGTAGCAATAGGAGAGCTGGAGTTTACGGGGTGTGATGGTTAGGCTGATGTGCCAATTGGGCCGGGTAATGGTGCCCAGTTGTCTGGTCAGGTAAGGGCATTTCATGGACTTTAATCATCAGTGAGTTGATTACATCCATGGCTGATTACATCTCCAATCAACTGAGATTGTCATCAGCAGTGAGTGACATATCATCCAATCGGTTGAAGGCTTTAAAGAGTTGCAATTTCAGTATTCAGAGAGAGAATTCCGATCTCTACTTCAGACAGCCAGTGTCTCCTGGAGAACTCATCAAGGTCCTTCACCAAAGCCCCTGGTTTGCAACCTGCCTTGCAGAATTTGGACTTGTGCATCCCCAAGGTTACATGAGACAATTTTATAAAATCTCCTACTATTTACAGATACCTCCTGTTCGTTCTGTTTCCCTAGAAAACCCTGACTAATACTAGGGGACAGAATTAAGTCAGCTGGTGGTTATAGATTACATAGAAGCCTTACATTAAATCAGAAAATGTGTGACATTACATACAGTGTAAAGCCAAAGATAAAGATACAAGAGTGAGGAGAGAGCCACCACTATCTTGAATAACTCCTCTCTCTTACCAAAGTATCAGCTACACTATGGGCTTAGCATGTAAAATGTTTAACAGATGTTGAGCTAAACAGATATATACCCCTGAATGGTAAAATAGTGTATTAGGTGGAAATGAAGATAAACACAGGATAATGAAAACTAAAGTAAAATAAAAGTGGGACTTCTAGGTGATGTGATTGATGTGGTATGGGGGATAGAGGTGTGGCAAGTTAGCCCAGAATTCTATCATGAGAAACAGTCTGTGGGTAGTGGTGGGACCAGACCAAAGAGAGGCATTTGGCAAAGCTTTCTGTTAGCTCAACTGGAGAAACTCCCTGAGACAAGTTCTTTCAAGCAGCAGTAAAAAAGACATTGATGATTTACCCAAACTGGGCAATAAAACAAACGAGCCCACTGCCATTCTTGAGACTTCTAAAATAACAGGGGTACATAAGGTATATACCACTGATTTTATCTCCAAACATGAAGTCGGAAAGAACAATCCAGAATTGTGCATATGATTTTATGAAGGTCACAGAGGTGCTGGGAGAGGAATGGCTAAAGCCAGGGGAGTTCCAGCATCCAAGTTGATGATCTCTCTATGCAGAGGGATGCAAGAATTGGGTCCTTCCTTGCTCTCCCTGCATGCTTTCCTCCAGGTTAGGGAGAGGCAATACCTATAAACGGGTCCTCTGTGCATATGTGAGTGGTGAGCTGGTGCTCTTTGGATGAACAGTTGTATCTGAATTTCCTCATGAAGAGCTACTGGGTTAAGGCTGTGATCATGACCAATCCATTCAACACTCCTGGTCACTGAGAATGGAATGGAATGTCTAGCTAGTGCAACACTATATAGTCCAGCCAAATTATTTAAGGAAAACCCTATCTTTGAGCTCTGGAGACCCATGGTTTGGAAGTGACAGATGGTGTCCATTCCTGGCACTGCTTTCTGAGACAAGGCACATACCCATGATTGGTGTCACCCCTGCTTTGGATCTTCTTCTGGCCAACTCCAGATGTTTTTCTGCTTCAGCTCCTCCCTACAGCATCTGCACATGGGTATGTTTGAACTTGATTTTGGGATATCCATGTTGTTCATGGAGTCCCAGATTTTCAGGTTTGTATAATCAGCATGAGTACTGACTTTGCCAGCGACATCATCTTTCGGCTTTGTAACTTGGTTTCTGAAGTTGCACGTGGTGTGCAGTCTCTGTATGAGAAGCAGGTTCCACTTGAGTCCTAGAACTTGGATATGGCAACCTGACTACACAGAGCTGTGAGCAAGAACTCTTTTCCTTTTTCTGTGCTCATCCCCAGTTTCCCACACATCACAGGTATTTGTTAATTTTCAGACTGTAAGCAAGTGAAATTAGACAAACAAAATACTGTCCCTTCTCTCCAGTGGCTTAGATGGTTTAAGAGAACATGAAATGCATACAACATAAAGCTAGCAAGGGAAGTATCAAGTGAGAATTTCCAACAATTATTACAGGAATTATAGGCAAGGAATGAACATGCACAGGCAGAATGCTCAGGAAAACCTTCTGAGAACTAGAAGGGCTTAGGGTTAATTTGGAAGGTGTTGCAATGTGAAGACTGTGACAGAAGTGGTAGAGACAGGAGTTTTAGAAGGAACGGATTACATCAGTAAAAGAAAACTATGTAACCAGATGTTTTGTTTTTGTTGGAGGGGAAGGGTAAATAAAGCAGGAAAAATAAATTGCTGTGAAACTTTTCGATTAGTTTTGACCAAGATATATAATTCCTTTCTAAATACGTAATATCGGCAGGATACAATGTGTATATTGAAGAGTGACTAAAAAGAGAGACTTTGCAGTGGAGGCGTGGAAGCCATCCACATATAAGGAAGAAGATGCATGGGGAGAATGAAGAGGAGAGTGATGTGTAATAATATAAGCCAAGACTGGAAACCACTTTCACAGATCAGGACAGGCTGTATGAACACGCGGTAGATTAAGTGATGTAGACGGCCAGCACAGGGCTTTAATTTCAATCCACATTCCTGTGGCTGCAATCTCGCCTAAACACGGGGCCTGCTGGAGATGCTACTTTTAGTGAAGGTGTCGTCAGCTGAAGCTGTCTCACTGGAGGCCTGGTCAAGGGGCCAGAAGTCCCAGAGCCAGGGAAGGGACGGCCTCGTGGGGCAGATGCGAGCCAAGGAGCCCCGGGGATGCGGCGGGCTGAGAGAGCACGCGGGGTCTTGCAATGCCTTGATTTTGAAGGTCTAGCCTCTGAGATGATGAACCATAAATTCCTGCTGTTCAAGCCAGGCTTTTGTAGAAGCCTTGCAAACTAAGGCAGCATGAAATGCTGCAAATGGGAATGTATGTTCAGAGTGAGAACCTAATTAAACTGCCAATAATCAAGAGAGAAGAGCATTTACTGACACCTGCTGTGCACCAGGGAATATGTTAACCACGCTTTACCTCATTTAATCATTGAAAAAAAAGTCATGAACCAAGGGCAACCAGAAATTTGAGAATACGATTCTATGGAATTACTTAAAAAATAGGAAATAAAAGTAGAAAGAACAAAATAGGTAGGAAAAACCCAAAGTGGCACGCAGTAGAATATACATAGTCTTAAAAACATGGAATACACAAAAGGGATCATTCAAAATAAATGAGCCAACTTTCACTCAAGGAGCAAGAAAAGGCTATTGCATAATTCAAAATAAAGTGGGAAGGGAATAATAGATGTAGAAATAAATTACTAATATGAAAATTAACTCTAGTAGAGTTAATTACTGAAAACAGAAGCTAGATTTGTATAGAATAATAAAATACATAAATCCATGGAAAGTAAAATTAATAAAAATAGAGAATGAAACAAATAAATATAATAACAAAAAAGAATATAAGCAAAGATACAGAACTTTAAAGCTTAAAATAGAATGTTAATTAGCTGTATACTAATAAATTTGAGAGGTTATATGTAATGTACAAATATCTAGGAAATTAGTGATTCTAAAACTGGTCTAAGAAATTAGGAAATTCATCCTCAAAATTACATCAATCAATTGAGATAATTTGTCATTGGCTCAGAGATAGAAACCTGATCAATGGAGCAAAATGCAAAGTTCAGGACAGTTCCATATTTCTATACAATGCTAGCAAATCATATCAGTGGGAAAAGTAGTTTAATCAGGACCACAGTCTACATAAAATTAGATGTCCAGTTTCACAACACATATATGTCATTATCAGATCAACTAAAGGTCAGCAGCAAAAAAATAATAATAATAATTGAAGGGACTGGTAAAGAAAAAAAGGAGTTTAAAAATATTCATAACAAATATAAATGAAATTATTGATACATTTTACTGCATTAATATTTAAAACTTCTCCGCAATCACATTTGTTAAAATAAAAAGATGGAGAGAAAACATAATTGCAGTGTAAGTAACAGAAAAATAGATATTTATATAATTTAGAGAACTACTTCAAATCAATACAAACAAAGGATCCAGCAGAAAAATAGGCAAATGACTTAAAAAGGGTGAAAAAGACTTAAAAGGTGAACAAAGTAGAAATGCAAATGGTCAAAAGAGTATATGAAAATGTGCACACCCTCCTAATATTCACAGAAATATGAATTTATTTAAAAAGCTAGTAAGAAAGATCATTTGAGGCCCTTTGATGTGAAGATTTCATTTGTTGGCCTGTTTACATGTATAAAGGTACTCTTACAACCTATTGATTGATATATAAATTGTTACAGCTACTTCAGGATGCAGTTTGGCAGGATCTCATAAACAATAAAATTCACATTTCCTGTCATACTTAGCACCCAACTTCTAGCTATAACTCACTTAGGTACACATAAATATAAGGATATCACCTGAAGTATTGCTTGTCATTTAAATAAAGCACGTTTACTATAGAATGAGAACTGCCTGAAACTAAAAAGTATTATAAATGATGGAAAGCAGCAAAAAAATACACTTGGTGAAGTGAGTTACAGAGTGTGACCAGAATAAACTTATAAATTTAATCAATGTCTTTTCTCTTCCTTTTCTTTCTACTAAGAATGTTATAGATAATTATAATTATTTGCTTGTTTTCCATAAAAATATTTAACAAAAGCCAATATCATTTATCTCATGCAAATAGAAGCTAATGTTTTCTCATTTTTGTCAATGAAGTTATGTTTCTACTAGACCAATTCCAAAAACACATAGGCAAATTGAGATATATGTTATAGTCAAACTTAAACTAGTCATAGAAAATTACTTCTTAAAGAGGCTCAGTTTAATTTGTTCTCTTCCCCTACACATTTATAAATAAATCGTCTTCTAATTGATTAATATTCCTTTAAATTGTTCCTAGCTAAAACTCTTAGAAGTTTATTGTCAAAAGATTTCCCAACTGGATGGTTTTTCTTAAGCAATTATTAAAGGGAAGATTAAGATACTATAAAGTTATAACAGGAATATGGTGTTGGCTTGAATTAAACTAGACAATGGAGAAATAGAGGATGGATCTATCTATGACTATGTGGCTCTGAATCTAGGTAACACTGCTACCACAGATCAATGAAGAAATAGCATACTATTTGATAGATGGTGTTAGTAAACCTATCTTACCATATTGAAAAAAGTAACAATAGATCCTTACCTAAAACAATTTCAAATGTAGACTCCAGGTGTGAAAGGGAAAACTATCAAACTAATGGTTGCTAAACATAGGAAAATACCCATGGGACAATGGGAGGGGAAACAAATTCTTCAGTAAATCTTCAAAAGCACACAAAAAATGGCAAAAATAAATTGATAAATATTCTTACTTAAAAATTAAGAATTTCTTTCCAGTGGAGAACATTATGGACAAATTAATAAAAATTAAGATAAATTATGTGTAGTATCTAAAACCAAAAAGAAATCTGTATTTACAATATGAAGGTAATTCCTGAAAATCTAGAACAACAAAAATTACAAGATTCCAAAAGAAGAGGAACAGGTAATTTTCAGTGGAATACTGAAAAGGCCTGCCATGTGAAGGGATATTCAAACTCATTAATAATCAGATGCATACACATTAAAATAAAATTGAATATCTTTAAAGAGCAGTCATTATATTAGCAAAAATTAGAAAGCTGGAAAGTATACAATGTTAGTTGAGAATATAGGAATTCCCATGTACATCTAATGGGGAAAAACTTAAAATAACGTCTTAGGAAATAGAACAAAATAAAAAGAGAAGGAAAATAGAAAGATTAGGAAATTAGAGTAACATATCAAAGTTCATAAATCTACTTAAAGGAGTTCCAGAAAGAAAGAACAAAAAATGGGGGAGGGGGCAGTGAGTGGGAAGAAATTATCAAAGAAATACTTCAGGAAAATATCCAATACCTGTAAGGCATGAGCTTCCACATTGACAGACCTGTTAATGAGTCATTTTTAAAAATCCATGCCAAGGCATATCAACAGGAAAATTCAGAACATAATGATGAAGAGAAAATCTTAAAATTTTCCAGAAAGGAAAAAAAATGGTCACAAAATTTGCATGTAACTTCAACAATATTAGAAGGCAAAAGACAATGGAACAATGTCCCCAAAGTCCAAAGAAAAATTGTTTCCGACCCTGAATTCTATACCCAGACAAACTATCAATCAGAGGACTCAAATTTTCATAATTAATGTTATAGAAATATTTGATTTTTTAAAAAAAATCATGTATAACTTTGATAAAATACATAAAAATAGCAGTCTCATAACAGAGCATCAAACCTTGATAAACTAACCATTAAAATTAACCAGCCAGACCTTCTTCTTTTTACTACATACTCAACAAGGATAAAATTTTTATTAAATTCTTTATCTTAATGTCCAGAGCATGAATTAACTTTCCATCAAAGTAAGAACTTACGATTACCCACATGAATATTATACATACACACAGATACGACCATTTACAAAGCACAATTTACAAACCTAACAATACAAATAGAATCAGATCTCCTGGTCCACATTAACTACTGTTTTTTGTTTTGAAAATCATCTGCAATTTTTAACCAATCACTGCAATTATTAATTAGTAAATTATGCTTATTGTCTACAAATCCAATGTTAGGATTTTGAATAATAATGAGTCAGCAGCACTGCCCTTGAATTCAACTGTCACAAATATAAAATAATTTACTATAATTCAAATTTTATAAAGATGTTTTGCTTACAGGTTGGTTAGAGATTTGAGATTTCAATTCTGAAGACTGAGCAGTAACACCTTGTTCTTGACCATACTCTCTTTAATAACCTAATAGAAACTTCCACTCTGCTCTCCACCTCCAGGGCGCATTGACTCTTTTGGAGTGAATGATGAGGGCAGGTTCACATCCTCCATCATGTCTGGAAAAGAATCATTTGCCTTCCCAAAGGCCTGAGTACTGAATAGCATCCTGCTGTAAGACAAATAGCTTTCTTTGTTTAGGGTAGACCTGGGAAATGGTGCAGCAAAAGATTTTTATCTTTAAAAAAATGGTTTCTCAAAGTAATGATAGACGATGGATGCAGAATAATTGATTTGTAAAAATTAAAATAACTAATTTTTCATACATTGTTGAATTATTCTACCCAAAATGAGGACAGCTGAAATTTAAGTAATTGTTTTAATGGAGATTGGCAGCAAATGCCAAAGAGAAATGGTGTGTCTTTAGAGACATTAACCTGTCAGAGATCACATACTAGAAGCACATATTTTGGATTTGATTGTTTCAGACACAGGCATCCTTTTGAGACTCTGATAATTCACATTGATTTCCACTCTGCCTGATAAATATGTGCAAAACACTTGCAGTAGCACTCCTTGGGATCATGGTAAAACAGATAAACCAAATCATGATTATTTCTCTTTTCAAGAATTAATTGCCAGCAGCCTTTTAGCTATAAATTGTGTTATCCTAATGCTTTCACATAGATATTTACCAGGAGGCCATGTTTCAAATATAGTTTATTCTGTAGCAGGACTATGTAGATAGGAGATAACAATATGGATTTTAAAAAAAAACTACATAGCCTGTAATTGGATTTTATAAAGCTGCTTAATGAAGTATACAATATGCAGTGGTGCAAAACAATGACACTTTCTTTTTCTCACAAGCTTGAAATTGGGGTATGGCTCAGTGGAATTGATGGTCTCTGCTATGGGTGACATCAGCTGGGACAACTTGAGACCTGGGGTCTGTCTGACCTGAAGGCCCACTCACTGGGGTCAAGTGACCTGAAAGCTCACTCACTGAGTCAGGTGACCTGAAGGCTCACTCCCTGGGGTGTAGACTGGCCTGAGGACTCACTCACTGGGGTGTGGACTGGCCTGAGGACTCACTCAGTGGGGTGTGGACTGGCCTGAGGACTCAGTGGGGTGTGGACTGGCCTGAGGACTCTCTCACTGGGGTGTGGACTGGCCTGAGGACTCTCTCACTGGGGTGTGGACTGGCCTGAGGACTCTCTCACTGGGGTGTGGACTGGCCTGAGGACTCACCGCTTGGCCAGTCAGCTGCTGTCTGTGTGCGGTGCTGTGCGTGTAAACGCCTTTGGGAAACGGGATCTGCCACACTTGGCCTCATTTTAATTCCTCTGGAAACATAAGAGTTTATGACCTTATCAGATTGCTGGAACTCTCCACAAGGGGTTAGTTAATTTACTAACCAAGTGCTAATTTACCCCCTTTAATGGTGGGAAGGGCACTGCCATCTTCAACACTTTGACATGTCTTCATGTTCTGTCAGAACTGGTGGGAAAAGCCCAAATGAGAGTAGGAGAGGAAAATAGCATCAGGGCAGGCTACAGCAGACTGCTGCCCTGTTTGCAGCCCAGCTTCCTTTCTCAAATCCAGCACCTGTGCATCCTGGGGGAAGCTTTAACTCCCAGAGGCATTTATGGCAGCTCTCGGTCCTCTGGTGGTGGCTGACATGTGCCTTACCAGTAAGAGTAAGCCACTCCCCTGGCCACAGCGATGGATTCAGCAGTAAGACAGAGTCAACATTTATTGCTGGAACTTGTGCTCAGACTTCGGTGAAATAATATGATCATTTCCATCTGCAGTGACCAAGCAGATAGGATACAAGCTTGAATCGGATCGTGGCTGTATTAGTTCTGTAACTGCCATAACAAATCAGTACAATCTTGGTGTCAAAAAACACAAATTTATGATCTCAGATCCGGAGGCCAGAAATTTGAAATCCAGGTGTCCCAGGCCGCACTCTGTCCAGGGCTCTGGGGAGACTCCGTCTCGTGCCTCCTCCAGTTTTCAGGGCTCTGGGTCTTCTCTGTGGAGTGCCCTGGCTGTGGGCACATCTCCAATCCCGCCTGCATCTGCACTTTGTCTTCTCGTGTGTCTGTCCAGCCTCCCTGTGCTTCTGCCTCAGGGGGATAGATGTCATTGAATTTAGGGCCCACTGGATAATCCAAGGTAAGCTCCCTCTCGGGACTCAACTATATCACATCTTATGCCAAATCTTGCTGCAATCACTCTTTTTCCATATAAAGTGTTATTCAAAGGCTCTGGGGCCTAGGAAGTAAAAACATCTCTGTGGGGCATTTATTCTGTCTAGCACAGTGTCTTCTTACTATTGATACAGGAGAATACAGAAGAAAGTGAAGATAGACAGTTACTTCATGAGCCATTTGAACACTGAGACACAGCTAAGGTGGCTTGTCAGTAATGTGGGCAAATACACTTTTGGTGTTTATCCGTTTATTAATTCAGATCAGTTGAGTCTCTGTCACTTACAGGTAAGAATCCCAACTAAATAATATGTGAATATTGAGATAAGAGAAGGGGAAGAGGGAGAATGGATATTCTCCACAGTAGAAGTGGAGTTGATTGCATTCTACAAATAGCAAAATAGCAAAGTAACAGTTGTAAATTCAGCCATATCAATAGCTACATTAAATTCAAAAGGAATTCCTTCATCCAAAAGGCAGAGGCTATCAGACTGGATTTTTAAAAATCTAACTATATAATGTCTATGATTAAAAGCCTTTTGATTTATTCTAATTATTTAAAGTGAATTAAATAGAATCAACTCTTAAGTGACTAGGATTTAGCTGACTATCATTGAGAAGTCAAACATAGGTCCATTACAGTCTTGACTAAATAAAGAATCACTAGTCAAGCTCATCAATCAGGCAAAATAGGCTATTAGCCAATAATTGTTACCAGAATAGAACTATAGCAAGTAAAGACATTGAATTAGGAATTAAATTTTTTCCA
This sequence comes from Tolypeutes matacus, assembly GCA_026826555.1. NCBI lineage: Eukaryota > Metazoa > Chordata > Mammalia > Cingulata > Chlamyphoridae > Tolypeutes > Tolypeutes matacus. The sequence goes on along the minus strand of JAKSZT010053830.1, from coordinate 26,981,758 downwards.
ACAAAGAAAACTCCAAGCCCAGATGCCTTCACTGATGAATTCTATCAAATATTTGATTAAAAAGATAATATCTATCCTTCACAAACTCTCCCAGATATAAAAATGGAAGGAGCACTTTCCAACTCATTCAATGAGGCCAGTTTACTTTCAAACCAATGCCAATGGCATCACAAGGAAAGGAAACTACAGACCAATATCCCTCTTGAGTACTGATGTACATCTTTTATTATGGTTATTATTATTAGTCGTATTCCAGGGCATAGAAAACAGCATGTGCTTGTGGCTTTAATTTGTATTTGCCTAACAATTAAATGATGTTGAGTACCTTTTAATGTGCTGATTTGCCATAAATATATCATTTTCAGGGAAGTGTCTTTTCAATTCCTTTGCCCATTCTCCTGCATCAAAGGGCATTAAAAATGCAAAAGGACAACCTATGGAATAGGGAAAATATGGTTACAAATCATATATCTGAAAATAGTTTAATATGCATAATATATACAGAACTCAACAAATACAAAAAAAAAAGACAAACAACTGAGTTAAAAAAAATAGGCAAAGGATTTAAGCAGATATTTTTTCCAAAGAAGATACACAATAGGTCAATAAGCACATGAAATTATGCTCAACATCATTAGCCACTAGGGAAATATGTATCAAAACCACAGTAAGATACCACTTCACACCTACCTACAAGGATGGCTGTTATGAAAACAAAACAAAACAAGGAACTATAAAAAGTTGGAGAAGATGCAGAGAAATTGGAACCCTTGTCTATTATTGATTGGAATGTAAAATGGTGCAGCCACTGTGGAAATAGTTTGGCAAGTCCTTCAAAAGTTAAACATAAATTTACCATATGTCCCAGCAATTCCACTTCTAGGAATGCACTCAAGAGAAATGCAAACTTATATCCACACAAAGACTTTTATTTGAAAATTCACAGCAGCATTATTCGTAATAGCCAACAGTTGGGAGTAATGCAAATGGCCATCAACTCGTGAATGGATTAAAAATGTGTATAGTTATACAATGCAATATTATTTAAGTAATAAAAAGGAATGGAGTCCTGATACATGGTACAAAACAGGTGAGTCTCAAAAACCTTATGGTAAATGAGAGAATCCAGATGCAAAAGACAATATATTGCATGACTCTACTTACACAAAATATCCAGAATAGGCTGATATTTAGAGTCACAGGGTAGACTAATGTTCCTCAGGCACTGTGGATTGCTCATGGGCAAGAGCAATATTTTTGCATGACAGAAATGGGGTAATGGGAGAACAACTTTTAAAATTCATTAAAAAATTATTGAATTACACACAGTTGAATTTTATAGTATGTAAGTGATATCTCAAAGTTCTTACAAATAGTTCTTTAATTGTTTTTATTATTATTATAAGAGGTTCACTAAAATATATTTTAACTTAAGTACCAAAATAACTAAATCAAAACAGCCAAATTATACTACAATTATCTAGGTAGTAGCCAATAGTAAAAAAAAAGTGTCAAGGAAAACATGGTATTCTGTGAGATATATAACTTATTTTAATTGTCTTCAACATGGTAATTAACTTAAAACATGCCCTGGTAAAATTATATGACTAATTAAAACGCTTTTATTAAAACAGAAGAGCACTTTCCCCCATTTATTAAAAGAAAAGGTTGTTTCATAATATTTTGCTTAAAATAAGTTATTCTAAATATTTCAAATCTGCTGTGATTTTGGCATGATTTCCTTAGGGTCTTCGATTTCTTCTGACTGTTTAATTGCTATTATAAGAATTTAAAATATAGGGCAGTACTTTATATAGCAGATAATTAAAGTATACAAACTATGAACTGGGTTTTACGTGACCGAGTTGCTATAATCACTACATATCCTTTTTTATAGTTGGTAAATTTAGGGTTTACAAAACACTCATAATGTTCCACTTATATATTCAAACAAAAATGTACGATCACTTACTATGCATCAGGGAAAATTCTAGTCTCTGTAAAAAATAGTAGGAATCAAATAAAATAACAAATCCATTACCACATGGAGCTCATGGAGCTTACAGTCTAGCTGAGTGAGGCTTCTCATGAGCTCTTCAAACATTACCAATTAAATCTGTTGTCTACACTGGCTGATGGCTGAAAGATTTTGCTCTGGGACCAATCGTAAAATGTCATCAAAAGCTATGCTCTTGTTCTAGGATGCTCAGATTTATTTGTAGAGATCAATATAAATCAGTTGGATATGCATTTTCTTACATTAAGACATGAAATCAGAAGGGATAAACACACTATGGTATATAATTTTTAATAATAACCACTGAAATTCTAACATGATGAATGAGAAAAATTACAAAATAAAAAACTATACTTTGAGTTGGAGGAATTCTTGCTCTATAGTATTGCTGACAAGTTTTTTAAATATTAAAAAACATAACCACTACATAGAAAATATATGAAAAGCCAAATTTTATTTTAAAAAATAAGTTGAAATATCCACTTAAGCAAGCATGTTGAGATATGTATATATGAAATAATTTTCAATACTTTCTAGTCTTGGATGAGCAGATTTTACTCAATGCTAAAACATGGAAAGTGCCTTTATTCTCACAACTTTTAATTTTACGTGCTTCTGAAATAATTATTGGAAATAATTAAGTATGCTAAATATACTTAAGGTATCTAGAGAATTTTGATTCACTGATCCTCCAAATTGATTCTCATGATTTCCTGAAACTTACTGGATATTTGAAAGAGTAGTAATATTTTTAACTGGCACATGTAGTTGGTTTTATACATTATAAGTTAAGTTCTAAATAAATTACCAAATTTGATCTTCACAAAAATCCTACGATGAAGGTATTCTTTAATGTATTTTATGTAAAGATAGAAAACTTAAACTTAGAGAGATACCTAGGAAATGCAGGCTTAGAATTTAAAATAAGTTTATCTAAATCTAGGGACCTGCATTTCTATTTATACTTACCATTACTGAAATCAATTAAAAAGAATGCACATATATTGGGACTTATCTTTATATATTAAGATTAAATAAATAATTTAATGCCACTATAGAGATAAGTTTTATTTATTAGTTCTATTAAAAAAAGTTAGGACTGACATAATCATAGATCTCTTGCAAATAATAATGTGGCTCTTCACTTCAATTATTCCTCAAAATCGCTCTCTCTTCTATTAGAACTGCTAAGTACCAAGAATGCTTAATTTGAAATTAGCACTGTTATGCCAAAAACACACATAGTAACAGAGAAAGGAATAAAAATCAGTTTTAATTCATTGAAACTGACTATATATTACCTATTACTCTAAACTTTCTCTCCTATTTCTCAATATTTTCAGTATTATTTTTAAAAATTTTCCAGTGAGAACCATGTAATATATAAACAAAGTCAATATACTTAGTGCAGTGCAGTGCCTATGACAAAGTATATTTTTTAAATAAGTGAATGAAAATGTAATTTTTAACAAAAATTTTCCAGACCGTCTTTTCAAGAAACCCATTGTTTGTTACCAAAAGAAAATTTTCATATATAGTTACTTTGCATCCAGTAATGAATGTAGAATAACTTCTTGAATGGAGGTATAAAACATTAATTGTTTACAAGGATTTTCAAAACATTTTTTTGAGTACCTCCTCGCATGCAATTAAAATAAATTTTGAATCAATGTTTTTTGTGAACCAGAAGCAAGATTTTTCTCTTTCATGCCAACAAGGAAAGCTGATATAACATTTCACCATATTATTTCCTTTTTCTACTTTTGTTCAGAACCATCTACAAATCTATGTTTAGATTATACATTTTGTGTGTGCCTATCTTCATTGCGATAACATTTTATGTCACCACAATGACATTTGTGGAAAAACCATGCCAATACATTTTTATCATAGTCTTTTCACATTAGAAGGGTTGATGTAATTTTACTCTCTAGTTCATAGTGAATTGTGGGCATTCTTTTGCTTGTTTAATAAACCTCTGTGTAAGGGGTCTTAGACCTTCCCACCCTGTAAATGAATTTAGGCCCCTTTTACCCTTAGCTTTTCAAACAGAAACATAATTATGCCACTTCAATAGGGCAGGCATCAGAGAAGAGACAGAAAAGTCAAAAAGTAATTAAGGATTTCTATGCTGAAGGAGAGAAAAGGAGAAATAGGACACTTTTGGAAAACCACGAGGTTGGGGAAGAGGATGGAGAGCAACGGGGGATAGCTAGCATTCCTTAAAAGATCCTGGGAACTTGGATTATCAAGAAGAGACAACAAGCCAATAACAATGGAGAAATCTACCAGTTAGAGAAGCCCAGGCCATGGCATCTGGACCAACGGCATGTCGTCCCTACCACCAAAAGTTTAAAAATTATGAAAGAGCTTTATTTTAAAATTATCAATAAAATATAATATGCATGTGCATTATACAAGAAGTTTATGAGCCTGTACCTATAGTCCAACTTATGTTGGCCACTATAAACTTGAAGAGAACCTTGGGATGTTTTTCCAGACAGCTGATAACATAATCAATAGCCACAATGCCTATTTTACCAGATCATTTGATTATGGTCATTATTTCATGGCTTATCTTACAGCTGAAAATAATACTAAAACTTAGTATATCGCTAAATTTTTGGAAAAGCAGCATCTTTTCTGAAGAAAAAAGTTTTGAAATATCCTGTTTCCTCAATGCTATGGAGTTCTGTATTACTAAACTTTCACAGGACAGAAGACTAATTTTTAAATGTTTGCTCCCATTTTAGTAGGTAGAAATATTATTACTGGGTTGCTTGAATATTTTCTCTTTGATGGTCATAAAATTGGGCTGTGCAAATTTCCTCTTTGGCATCACCATGCACATCCTTTGTGCTTTCCTTCCATCTGTGCCAGCAGCAGCTTTCCAGCCACGCTTAGGAAAATGGGTATGAAGTTCACACGGTCGCTTAACCGTTTAAGTTATTAATCATTGACTTTCAAGTTTGTGCTTGTTTATCTGATGTTTAATAATTACATTATTTTGAAAATTATCCAAAGATGATTAGACTTGCTTGTAAATGCGGAGAGAAAATAGAACATAATGGTTGAACCATGGGTTCTACACAGGACAGTAAGATCTTACCTGTCGTTTACTCTCCTCCTGCACCTTCTCCTTCTAGTGGGGAGCGAGATAACAGCTGTGAAATCAGGGAGCAGCTGGACTGTCTTCCACCAAACTCACCATTCCTCACACCCCTTCCACACTGCCAGCTTTTGCCCTAGAAAGGGGGGAAAATAGAAACTTTAATTCGAAATCAGATTGGAAGCTTGGTAGTAATGATTTCTGGATAAAAACTGCTTTGCAGTACTTAGTGATCACAGGAATGGCAAGGTTAGACTAAGCAAACAGTTACAGGCCTGCCAAGATGCCTCAGACGCTGTAAGTGCTTCACTGATGCTTCCTCGGCTTTCCCTGGGAATCTCGAGCTTCGAACCATTGCCCTGCACCTGGAAAGCTGCCTGCAGCAGGAGCCCACAGGTCTCCCTGTGAGTGTGTGGGCCAGTGGGGTAAGCCATAAAGCTCCAAGCCAGTGAAAGCTTCAGCCACCAAGCCCTGCGCTCACACCGCGAGGAGGACCCTCGACCAGCGAGAGGGAATACCACAGCTTCCTTGACACGTTCGGGGGCGATCTCCTGGAGTTGTCTACACGGTGTCTCAGAGGGCCCAGTAGCCCACTGTACAGCTGGGGTTTGAGCCCCTGTAGCTTACACCATAGCTGATCAATAAATTACCATTTATTGGCTTCCTTCCTTCTCTACCTCACCTCCACATTTTCTAATTGTCAACCCCCCACAAAGTGGCCTGTATTCAAATGATTGTTTTATGGTCTGCTTTTGAGGGAAACCAAGCTAAAGTTAAAGTTGAAGGGGTGGAAGGAACAAATATGAAGATGTGTTTTGTCTACTCAGATATATGTTAGAACACAAAATTAATATGATTTTGTATATATTATATAATGTTTCAGTTTGTTAAATGCTGCCAAAGCAAAAGACCAGATAGGCTGGCTACTACAAGGGGGTTAATTAGGTTGGAAGCTGCAGCCTGAGGCCGTGGAGTCAAGTCAAGGCATCGTCTGCTTCCCCCTGAGCTCAGCTGTGGGCAAGCAGGACAGGCTGCGTCCACTCGTCTCTCCCCGCTCCTTGGGCCTCCTTGCTTTAGGCTTCTGCCTAAAGGGGCGTCCTCAGCTCCTGGGGCCTCCTGTCTCAGCTTCTGCATTCCCCTCCGTGTCTGTGGCTTTTTATTCCCCCATTTATAAAGGTAGAGGTAGAGGAAATTCTCGGGGATTCCACTTTGTCTTTCTCACCATAAGAGTCCCACTCCACAGGTCAGGGACCCAAGGTGGGGATTCTGCCAGCGGCTCAGTATGTCTATTCCAGTCACATGCTCTGGAACTGGGAAATCCCCACAGGGCATAGTATGTACATACACATAATAATCATAATACAGGTATATATATATAAACATACAAATACACATAAAGTTTTATTTCAATAATTGGCTTACAGGACTGTGGACCTGGCAAGTCTGAAACCTAGAGGCAGCCTCTAGGACAGAAATTCCAGCGAGACCGGAAACTGAAATCTTGAGTCTGAAATCTATAGACTCCAGGGTCTGGAAAGTCAGAGAGGAACAGACCATGTAGTCTTGAGGCCAAATTTCTTATTTTTGGAACTCTCACTTCCTGCTCTGAAGTACTCTGACAGATTGGATAGGATAATTTCCTTTACTTAAAGTCAATGACCATAGGTGATAATCACAACTACACAACACCTCCCAGCAGCAGGCAGGCCAGCGCTCGCAAGCAGCTGACTACTATAACCTAGCTATTCTGACA
>JAKSZT010053830.1:26950590-26969879 GCA_026826555.1 Tolypeutes matacus | reverse complement strand
GTGGAGGCAGAGATTGCATGCCAGTTCCTGACCCAAAGGCCCAACTCCAAGGGCCATTCCAGAAGGAGCTCAGAGTGGCCAGCACCATCCTGGCCAATCCAGAATTTCCATCACCTCCTATCTCGACCAGCATTCCCTGGGGCTACAAACCATGTAGCGCTTTGCAACCCCATTTTTTGCTAAACCTCAGGTGAGTAGGGGACTGAGGCTTAACTTTGTGTCCACTCCTGGGTGGCCCTCCCTAGAGCACTGATTCCTACAGTAGCTGCCACTTTATCATTGAAGCTATTGTTTTACCTTCCCTGGTCCTTGGGGGCTCAGGGCCTGCTTGCTTTGTTTGGTACTTAATGTCTGTTACTGCAGAAAATAAATGCCTACTCCTGTTAAAAAAAAAAAAAAAAAAAAAAGAGAGAGAGAGAGAAGAAGAAGAAGACATATTTGACCTTAAGGCTCAAAGAGGCAATCATTGTAAGGAGGGGAAAATTACAGCACTGATATTTGGGTCGGTTTGGGGAAAGGTAAAATTACTAAATATTATAACCTAAGTGACTAAAAACAAGTTGAAACTGATGAAGATTGTGTTCTCTACGATTAGGTGAAAATGGATGCTCAAAATAGAGTTTACATTAAAATCCATAAAATAAATACTAAACAAACAAATACATTGCACACCCAAGGCCTGTCAACATTGGGTTTCCTATATTTTAATATAGGAATATCTTGATAAATGTAATTTATGTTTCATTTATTGTTTTTTGTTTTTTGTTTTTTTTTTCAGATTTATCCTGCATGTTAGAAAGCATATTTCTAGAAGGCAAGGATTGTGGCTTTGCTAGTTTCTCTAGACCAAGAAAAACATGGTATCTGTAATGTAATATCTGTTTAATTGGTGGTTTTGAAAGGAAAATAAACAAACAAGGATGAGTGGATATAAACCTTTCTTAATTGTTAAGCACCTCACATTAATAAGAGCAATGGAATGGCAGACAGGTCATTGTAAGTTGTTTTGCACAGCCAGAAGGTCTGAAAGAGTAGTTGCTGCAATGTAAATAGTATCTTTGAATAAAGGAAAAACATTACAATGAATATTTTGTGAGCTGAAAGAGTAATGTGCCTCTAAGATTCTTTTAAGAATATTTAGTAAATCAAAACTATTATGGTAATCATGACAACTAAAGTTTAAAAGTGTGTTTCTTCAATAGTTTCATGTAGATCTCCACTTATTGGCTTATAAGTTCTCTGACTTATGCCCTGGCAATCACGCCAATGAAAATGACGAAGCAGAAGCAGAGCAAACACGAGTACATCTGGTTCCACCTAGTTCAGCTAATTTGGGATACCTGGGGAACCTAATAGTTTTATGCAATTCTTTCATATTCCATGGCAGCACTTAAGAGTTATATAAAGAAAGTTTCATTTCATAGAGTATTACATTACATTTCAGCCATAACAGAGGAAAATTATTTCTATTCCTCGTATGTAGACTTAACAGAATCTTCTCCAAAACCTAAGTAATAGTGCTTATACAAATGCCCCCCTAGAACATTGACTTTTCACTGATGAGTGAATTAAACAGATATCTGCTGAATTGTGTGTGCCCATCCCCGAAAGGTGCCAAGATACAGCAGTGTGTACAAGACAAAACTCTGTTTCCATCTAAGAACGGGGAGAGATGAGGAGAAAGGCATTAAGCAGGTAGAAAAATGACCAAGATCAGTTCAAAGAGTGACATGGCATTGAGCCAACAGAAAGGAGCCATGAGAGAGGGCTGGGGCCTCTGAGGAGGCCCCTATGCCTGGAGGACAAAGAGAACCACACGCACCAAGGCCTTCCACACTGGCCGCCTTCCACGGCACAGTGAGTCAACGTAAAGCAGGAACTTCCCACCCTTCCTCGCTGTGTCAGCACCTGGAGGTCTGCGCCAGGTGAGAGCCACCTGCATTGCCATAGTGCCTCAGCTCCGCGAGCCCGCTGTCCATCCGTCAGTGACCACCGCCGACACCTGCTCGTACAAGGAAACCAGCTTTCCCGCCTCCTCCATATCCTGACCGCGTCTGAAGCCCCCATGAAAATCAGCTAAATCCCCCAATCCCTGCGAAGGCTCACCTGTGCACTGTGAGGGCGTGGTCCCCTGCCTGGCTGAGCCCACGCTCCTGCTTCTCCCTGACCCCCTGGGGACACTAATAAAGACTTCTTCCATACGTCTCTGGAGTCACTCGTCCTTGCTGCACCTGTCTACGTAAAGAGTCTTACAATACCTGGAAATGTAATACACATTGGCAGTAATCGGGAAAAAAATGATATGAAAAACAATTCCCACTCACCAAGAAGAATCATCATGGATAGGGTTGATATTTGTGTAGGAGCTAGTTACTCTATAAAACTGGAGAAATAAATCAGAGCCGGGGAATTTCAGAAAGCCAAATCACATTGGTGAGCCTAGTCAGCAGCTGATAATATACCCCTTACCACTGCTCCCTAAAAGCTGAGAATAACAGGAAGGAATATTTAAAACAATTAAAATAGCCTGAGGCAGGCTCCATTTAGGTGTGAAATAGAACTGCAGAGTATTTAGCAAGTGGTGACACTACCCTTTTAACCTGGTAGTGTTTAGTTATTTCTATTTACATTATTGCTTGTCTTTCATTATTTTAAATTAGCAAATGTGTTCTCAAATATTAGTGTTTTATTGAGTCACCCTCAGCTCTCCTGCCTATGCAGAAGGAAATGGGATTCAATTAGTCGTTCATTCTTTTTCTCTCCCATAATTTATAATTTGGTTATTTAAAAATATGTATTCAAAGCTGGGGCCTAGAAATGTGTAAAACACAGACCCTTTTCTGTACAATATACGCTTATGTCCACCTTGTCAAAACCACGTACCACCAATTCCTTGGCAGAAGTTGTTAATACAGCATATCCTTGGAAGCCTTCTTAAACCACACTGATTAAATCAACTAAGAAATTATTCTGAACAGATCAAATTAAGAAGGACGTTTCCTGTCAACGCTGACCTTGATCGTGAAATCAGCCAAAGGCCACGTCGCCTTAGCAGGGGCAGCCCGGAGTGGTCCCAGGGCACTGCTGGGCTCGGAGCTGTCAGCCTCCCGCAGCCCTATGGCCCCCCGATAGCGTCTGTCAGGGTGCACGTGGCAGCACAGAAAGCTACAAGTACTTCGAGTTTCCTTGAAACAACGTATCCACTTTGGGCTTGGCGTGTCCTTTGTCCCTTCTCCAGTCCTCTTCCCCAATCCCTCATCCCGTAAGGAATAAAATGCCACCCAGCCAGAGCTACTGCAGGGTTATAGCAACAACTGTCTTTCCCAGCACTGCAGTGCCTGTAAAACTTTAATGAACTCATGAAACTTTTATCGTTTCCTCTCCTTTTTGACTGGGGTGAGATATAACCAACACCACAAAAAATATATATATATTAAAAAGGCAACACAAACAGCAGAAATTTCCACAAAGACAAAACACCTCAGTGTTCATTAGCTTAGCTAGGAAGACTGGAAGCATTTTTCCCCTGATGATTGAGATCTGATATTAAAAAATAATAACAACACTTAAATCCCTAAGAAAACAGTTTCCATCCTGTCGTGTACTATCTGCCCTAGCAAACCGAAACATTGATTCTTCTCATTCTCTTGGTTACGTGTTTGCAAAAGCAAGAAAAGGGATATTTAACTATTGTTTTTTAGAATTCTTTTTGAAACATCCATTATATATGATTCGGCTGAAAAATAAATATGACCCTTGTTACTCAGAAGTTCAAACTCAACACTCAATCTTTTTTTTTTTTTTTTTAAGTCTTATTAGAATGCAATACCCATCATTTGGGGAACATGTTGCAATTCATTCCCTCATAATTATCTTTTACTAAGCCAATTTGCCAGTTTTAACATAAAAATCTTTATATGTCTCTCTTTTATATCCTTATATCCTTATATCCATTCACAATCATTTTTACTTGCACGATTAATTAAATTCACCCCTTAATCCGGGAAAAAAGAATCCTGCTCAAACATATCTATTCAAGCAGGGCCTGGCACTTTTATTGTGCCTTAGTTCTGAAGTTTAAAAGGGGATCGCATTCTGCCCGATAGCTGTGAATATATTTCCTGTTTAACTTCCGGCTCTCTCACCTTCGATTCTCATCAGTGTGTTGTGTTTGGGATGAGGAACAAATTCACAGCACACACATCAAGCTTTTGCATGAAAGCCCTTCAGCTCCAAGGGGCTTGTTTGCCTTAGAGGTGGACACAGTCCATCACAATCCAACTGGTTTTCCATTCTGTTAACAAATGTAAGCGGGGATTGCTATAAGAAACTTGTAGTAAGATGTGACTCTGACATGACCCTGGGGATGAGTTAAAGGGAAGGCACCAATCGCTGCCTTTAATAGGGCATTGAATCCTGGAATACCATTTTATAAGGGAAATCCATCAAGCATCCTCAAACCTACAACATCCTGAAATGTAGTTATGATGATAGTTCAAATATAGACTTGATATTTCTTCTTTGTATTTCCTTTTATGATCATAGGCACATTTGATATACCTAAAGTATATGACACTAAAATGGAATTTCCACACTGAAAAAAATAAAACAAATCACCATCCAGAAAAAAAAGAGAAAGAAATGAGGTTTAGCTATTTTATTTTAATTAGCCTGCTTGACGAACTAATTTCGAGACAAAACAAATCCTATTAAGTAAACATACATATTTGCTCTTCATTATGCAGTTAAAGATTCTAATATGTATAGATATATTATCTAATGAGGGAAATAAGCCTGTCTATTGCCATCTCAAAATTTATATTTGCTATCCATTGCAACAATAGAAATTAATTGCAGGATTACAAACCTCTGAAAAGCTCAATTATTATGCTTATGTGCAACAGTAATCATAATATTTGCTTCGTTCACTGATTTTGATATTTTAGGGCTGGATGTTCTTGAAAACTTCACTGTGCCTCCTACACCACAACTAGCAATGGTTGAAGATGTATTGGAAATTTTCAATTCATTATTCATATGTTCTTAACAATGAATTGGGAGCTTCTTGTGAAGCACAAATGGCATGCTTTTTACTCTATGTACAGGCCCAAAATATAAATTTTTAGGGAAATAACAATACTGATAGAATAACTAGAAATACTTGATACTAAAGCTCATTTTCCCATTCTAGATACTTTGGGTTTTGAAAGCGGGAACTATTAATAATAGTGAAAAATTACAAGGACAAGATTAATTTATAGGATCTTTTATTTAATGTGACAATCTTGTAACTAAAATCTAGAGCATAAAGATATGCAAATGATTTACTTTTCATTTCCCTGAAAGCCCAGTAAGTTGTTTCTAAAATCAACTGTGACATATGTCAAATCCTCACTCAGTAAAGAAAAACAACCTCTAGTTCATTCTCAACATTTTTCTTTAAAATAATGGCAGCAGGGGAAAAGGACCAGATTTTCACATTTCCAGTTAGACATATTAAATGATCCCAAGTCCTTACCACTATAATGCCCTGATTTGACCAGTTCTCTATGTCTCGCTTAGCCTTCTGCTTTAGGCCTCATCATTATCAGCATTTTCCTTTCTCACATGGGAAGTTCATCTGTGTGGATTTCTGGGTCGTCAGATCTGGCACCAGCATCGAATCTTTGGACTGTCCATGTGCTGGTTGAGCCCTGAATCCCAGCAGAGTTGTGGTCAACACGACTCTCCAGGTCTCTGGGCTTGCCCTGGACAACCAACAAAACCATGATGATGGACAAGTCCCATCCCCAAAATCTAGTATCTACCACTGCAGGCAAAAAAGTTCCTTCCCTCTGCCCCACAATATCGAAGTCCCCTCTCAGCCTGAAGCAGTCAGAGTGGGCATCTTTCCAAATCCCTCAAGATTGAGGAATGAACAAACCTAAGGGGGGAGTGCAACCATGGACCAAAGCAGACTTATTATCTTGTTATTATCTTGTGTTAATGGAAGAGCCTGTAACACTGATATGAAGATGGTGGTTGCCAGGGCTTCAGAGGAGAGGGGGAGGGAAGAACAGGTGGAACAGGGTATTTTTAGGGCCGTGAACCTGTTCTGTAGGATACTGCAAAGGTGGACACATGACATTGTATGTTTGTCAGAGCCCATAAAACTGTGCAGCACAAAGTGCAAACCACGGTGTAAACTGTAGACTTTCACCAGCAGCAGTGTTTCGATGTTGGTTCATCAGTTGTAACAAATGTAGCACTTTAATGGAAGATGTTAATAAAAGGGGAAACTACGTGTGTTATTAACAATTAGGGGGGTTATTTGGAAATTCTCTATACTTTAGGTGTAATTTTTCTGTAAATGTAAATTTAAAACTTCTCTAAAACTAAAGTTTATTATTACCAAAAAAAGCATGGAGTTTTTCACGTGGTGTTCCCTCTGTGGATATCATCCCACAAATTGTCTTCAACCATGAACTGAATGTAGTCACATTTTCTCCAAAAGATTGGTGAAACTCTTTTTCTAACGCATGATCTGACAAAATTGAAGTTTTCTGCATGATTTCAACAGCGAAAATGAACACTCAGAGTGTTTTTGACTGTTTAGGAAGAACAACAAGGAGGAGGAAGAAAATCTCTTAATGCCCACATACTAAAAATTATCTTGGAAAAGTGTCTGGTATAAAAATTGACTATTGAAAAGGGTGTTAGTTGTTACATAATGTAGATAAAGAATGTTAAACTCAGTTCTTGAAACAAATGTAGATGAATTAGAATTGTCCACTAGTTATGCTCATAGCTTGACTTATCCTCTGCCTTGTGCTCCAAAAATGGCCTTAATTGTCTAATAAAATAGACCCAAATTGAGTCAGTTCTCTACTGAGAGCTTTAACAGTTGCTACAGTGATATTCTGCGCTAAAGTACTTCTTAAAAATAAATAATTTCCCCCCTCAATCTAAAGTAGAGTGGGCATGACCATCCCCAAATCCTCAAGATTGAGGAATGAACAAACATAAGGGGGGAATGCAACCATGGAGCAAAGCAGACTTATTATTATCATTGTAACAGAAGATCTTGTAACAATGATATAAAGACAGTGGTCACCAGAGGTTCTGATGGGCAGGAGAAGGAAGAACAGGTGTAACGTCGGGCATTTGGGGACATTGGAATTGTTCAGCATGATATTGCGTCGATGGATACAGGCCATGTACAATTTGTCAAAACCTATAAAATTGTACAGTGCAAAGTGTAAACCATAATGTAAACTCCAGACCATGGTTAGTAGCAATGTTTCAATATTTATTCATCAATTGTAACAAATGTACCACACTAATGTAAGATGTTGTTAATAGGGGAAAATGTGAGAGGGGCAGGGGGTGGGCTGTATTTTATATTTTCTATGTAACTTTTCTGTGCTCTAAAACTTCTTTTAAAATAGAGTTTTAAAAAAGAATGCTTTTTATCCAAAGTCTCAATTTTGGTAAATAATAAATTGTATGAAATTATATGAGCCAATAAGGGGCCAGGGATTTTGACAGTGCCTCCAATAACACATCTGTAGCCCAAGAGCAAAACTCTATAGCAGGATATCGATATTTGTAATTCTTGGCATATAAACAAACATATTCTGCAAAAAATACATTTTGTTTTTCTAAGTATACACTTTTTGTACCTCCTCACTTGCCATGTATTTTTTTTTAATTTCATTGAAGTATATCATTCATATATGAACATGCATAAACAATAAGTGTGTAGTAAAAGTTGTGAACTTACAAAGCAAATGTGCATAACATCATACAGGGGTCCCATACATCAACCCACCACCAACAGCTTGCATTGTTGGGAGACATTTATTACAAATTATGAAAGAATATCATCAAAATCTTACTACTAACTATAGTCCATATCTTATATTTGGTGCATGTTTTGCCCAACTTACCTATTATTTTTTTTTAATATATTTTTATTACAAAAGATGTGAACTTATAAAACAACCATGCACATGTGTAGAATTCCCATACAACACCCCTTCACCAACACACAACATCATGGTAGAACATTTGTTACAGATTATGAGTTAATATCATCAGACTATTACCACCAACCATGATCCATAGTGTACACTTGGCACTTTTTCCATAAACCTCCATTATCAACTCATTACATCTTAGGCGTAGATGCATGAATATTACAATATTGTTGTTAACTCCAGTCTATAGATCTCAACAGTTGTATTTTCCCCATGTTTCTCCACATTCCCACCACGCTGCAATAGTAACGTACATCTGCTCTAGCTCAGAGAAGGACACTCTTGCCTCTGTACCATCAACCACAATTCTCATCCACCTCTGGGTTTACTGTGTTATTCAGTGCCTAGATTATTCTCTAGCTTTCTTTCAATTGACATTTACATCCCTAGACTACAGTTTCCAGCCACATTCCCATTTATAAACCCACTGCTACTCACTGTAATGTGTTACCATCAATGCTATATATTTCCAGACTTTTAAAGTAAAGTCAATTAAAACTTCTACATACATTAAGCATTAGTAGTCCTGCTCAGCCCTCCTCTTATCTCCTAATAACCTATTCTCTATGCTTTAACTCCATGTGTTTATTCTTTGTATTTAGTTCATATTAATAAGACCATGCAATATTTGTCCTTTTGCATCCGGCTTACCTCACTTAGCATAATGCCTTCAAGATTCATCCATGTTATCATATGTGTCCCAATTTCATTTCTTCTTACTGCAGCATAGTATTCCATCATATGTCTACACCACATTTTGCTTGTCCATTCAATGATTGATGGACACTTGGGTTGTTTCCATCTTTTGGCAATTGTGAATAATGCTGCTATGAACATCAGTGTGCAGATGTCTGTTCATGTCACAGTTTTCAGTTCTTCTGTATATATTCCTAGTGGAGGAATTGCTGGATCATATGGAAGCTCTATATTTAGCATCCTGAGGCATATTATTCAAGCTCTCTGTTTCTTTATTGATCCGCTTCCCAGTTGTTCTATCTAAAGCTGAGAGTGGTGTATTGAAGTTTTCAACTATTATTGAAGAGGTATCTATTTCTCCCTTCAGTTTTGCCAGTGTTTGCCTCATGTATCTTGGGGCATCCTGATTAGGTGCATTTACATTTATGACTGTTATTCTTCCTGGTGAATTGCCCCTTTTATACAATGTCCTTCTTTGTCTCTAAAAACAGTGTTGCTTTAAAAGTCTATTTCATCTAAGTATAGCTACTCTGATTTTTTTTGGGGGGGGGGGCAGTGGGGGGGTTACTGCATGTGTGGAATATCTTTTCCCAGCCTTTCGCTTTCAATCTATTGGTATCCTTGGGTCTAAGGTGAGTCTCTTTTAGACAGCATATAGGTAGCTCATATTTTCTTATCCACTCTGTCAGTCTGTCTTTTGATTGGAGAACTTAATCCATTAACATTCAATGTTATTACTGTAAAGGTAGTTCTTATTTCACCCATTTTAACCTTGGATTTTATCTGTCATATTTTATTTTCACCACTCTTTTGACACTTTTAGTTACTTTTTCTGATACAATCTTCATTTCTAGACTCTCTTCCAAGCTTCTCTCTCCTGTCTTTTCTTTTCAGGCCATAGCACTCCCTTTAGTATTTCTTGCAAAGCCAGTTCTCTGTTATAAAATCTTTCAGTTTCTGTTTATCTGTGAATATGCTAAACTCAGTTTTTAAAGGAAATCTTCCTGGATATAAGATTCTTGGTTGGCAGTTTTCCTCTTGCAGTATCTGAAATATATCATACCACTGCCTTCTTGCTTCCATGGTTTCTGATGAGAAATTGGCACTTAGTCTGATTGGGTATCCCTTATATGTCATGCATTGCTTTCCTCTTGCTGCTCTCAGAATTCTTTGCCTTTGACATTTGACATTCTGATTAGTATGTGTCTTGGAGTTGGTCTGTTCAGATTTATTCAGATGGGAGTATGTTGTGCTTCTTGGACATGGATATCTAGGTGTTACAGTTGGTCAGTTTGATGTAATTATGAATTCCAAAAATGTAATTGAATCATGCTTGTAAACTGATCTGTTAATCTGGGCATGATTAGGTTAGGATTAGGGCATTGAGCCCCACCCCTTGGTGGGTGGGGGATTGAATATAAAAGGCAAGGCAAAGGAAAGTTGAAGCAGTCTTTTGAGAAGCAGTTTTGATGTTGGAAAGAAGGCCCCAGGAGAAGAGAAGCAAGCCGTTCGCCTGATCGTCTACAGCTGACCTTGTGGAGGAAACAGGAGCTAAGCCCAGAGAGAAACGCAGCCCCGGGAAGAGAGGAACCCAGAAGCCTGAACCCTGGCAAATGCCGACAGCTGTCTTGCTCCAACACGTGGCAATGAACATTGGTGAGAGAAGAAACTTAACACTTATGCCCTGGTATCTGTGGACTTCTACCCCAAATAAATACCCTTTATAAAGACCAACCCAGTTTTGGTATTTCACATTAGCACCCCTTTGGCTGACTAATACACTAGGTCTTTCAATAGGGTTGGAAATTTCCTATCATTATTTCTTCAAATATTCCTTCTGCCCCTTTTCCCTTCTCTTCTCTTTCTGGGGCACTGATAACATGTATGTTTGCACATCTCTTGCTGTTGTTTAGGTCCCTGAAACCCTTCCTTCAATCTGTCCACTCTTTCCTTCAATCTGTCCTTTTATATGCATGCTTTGAGAGGCCATGTCTTCAAGCTCACTGATCCTTTCTTCTGCCTCCTCAAATCTGCTGCTGTATGACTCCAGTGCATTTTTAATTTCATTTACTACACCTTTCATACCCACAAGATCAGCTATTTTTCCATGTATGCTTTCCAATTCTTCATGCTCACCCAGTGTCTTCTTAATATCCTTAATCTCTTTAGCCATCTCATTGAACTTATTAAGGAGGTTTGTTTGAACATCTATGATTGGTTGTCTCACCTCCTTAATGTCATCTGGAGGTTTATCTTATTCCTTTAACTGGACTATATCTTCCTGTTTCTTGGTGTGGATTGTAATTTGTGTGTGTGTGTGTATGTGTGTATGTGTCTTGGCATCTGGTTTACTAGATGTATTTATTCTGGGAGCAGTTTTTCTCTTTAGTTTAAGGCCTTCTTGCACTTTCTCCCTTGTTGGTTGTGTAGTAGAAGCTAAGGATATAGTTGGTGCTGCAAGCTGTGGAGACTCAAGCTGCCTGCATTGCCCCAGAGATGGATGAAGCTTCTCCAACTTTTCTCTTTTCCCAGGCATAGAATTCAGAGCCAGAGCCATGTGTAATAATCCAAGTCCTGCAGGGCAAGACAGTCTGTAGTTGCCTGGAGAGACTGATGAAGCTTCACTCCCCTTCCTCCCCTGCCTGGGGCAGGGGTGGAGCTGCAGGTGTGGGCAGCATTCTATGCTATACAGGTTCAAAATGACCACAGTTGCCCAGGTAGACTAATGTAGCACCAACCTCCCTCCCAGCTAGGGCTGGGGATGGACCCTCTGGAGTGCCCAACAATCTAATCTGTGTGGGCCGAGTGCTCCTGCAGTTGCCATAACAGGCTGAGGGAGCACTGTCTCTTCTGCCCTTTAGGGGGTGGGAATCGAACCACCAACACTCAGTAGTTCAGTACGTGTGGGCTGAAAGTGCCTGCTGTTGTCCAGAGAGGCTGAGGAATCACCAGGCCCCTCCTATCCTATTGGGGGGTAGGGTTGGATCCACAGGCACCCAACAGTCCAGGCCATGCACACCAAAAGTGCCTGCTGTTGCCCAGAAAGCTGAGGAAACACAGCTCCCCTTCTGCCTTACTTGGGAGCAGGGATGGAACTACAGGTGTCTATTCAGTCTGTGTGGGCTGAAAGTGCCTGCAGTTTCCCAGAGAGGCTGAGAAAACACAGCCCTCTCCTATCTTATGGGGATTGGAGGGGTGGAGATGGAATTGAGGGCACTCAACAAACCAGTTTTTGTGGGCTGAAAGCACCTGCTGTTGTCCAGAGTAGCTGATGAAACAAAGCTCCTCTCCTTCTCCTATCCTATTGAGGTGCAGGGATGGAGCCCCAGGTGTCAGACTATTCAGTCAGTGCTGGCTGAAGGTACCTACAGTTACCTGGAGATGTTGGTGCAGGTTCTGCCAGCTTCCTCCTTGCCAGTGGTGGGGATGAAGCTTAGGCTAGGGCTGCAGTCCCATCTGGGTGAAAAGAAGCTGGTCCCTACCATCACTGTGATTTTCAGCCAGCCCCACTATCTCTCATGCCTGGAGTGGAGTCAAAATGGTGGCTACCAGCCTCCTTCTGACTTGAACAGGTTCAAACTTTAGCTGTTCTGAGGATTATACTTCAGCCTGCTGAATTTACTTATCAGTAGCTGAAGTTGGTGTCCAACCATCTCTTCATCCCCTGTTTTTGGGGAAGTGGAGCTTCCAATTCCAGCTGCAGAACAGCTCCCAAGGCAGCTCGTGCCTCCAGTGGAGGATGGGAAATGGCCTCCATGGTGTGGAGGGCTCTACTCATGAATCTTCTCTGCAGATGGGTAGTCTCCTCCCTCCAGACTTTCAAGGTTGCTGCAGGATGCTCTTCTGGTCTCCTGGAGCCCCCAACCAGGTGCTTTATATAGCTCTGGGTGATTGGTAACTGCCTTGTAACACAAGCTGACTCTAGGAGCTCCTTACTCTGCTGCCATCTTTCTTTTGCCCCTCACTTGTCTTGTATTTTTCAATCATGTTATTGATTAAATAGCAATATTTAAATATATCAATATGAATAAAATACACAGTTAGAAAAGGTTATATATATATATATATATATATATATATATATAGAGAGAGAGAGAGAGAGAGAGAGAGAGAGAGAGAGGAATTCTTGTCTTACAAAACAAGAAAGAAACTCCAACCAGGCACATTTACAAATGAGGAACCAATCAACTTGCCTCAAGAGCAAGAGCCTCCTCAGAGCTGCTAGAGCAGGACAGAAATGGTCCAGAAGTCCAGAGCTGTGCTGCCTCCTGCTTGATATCTGTTTCTATGTGCACCACTCTTCAGCTTTCCTTTGCACAGTGGCTTCTTCTATTTAATTATGGTTTTCTTATACCCTGTAAATTTTATTTGCAGGATGCTTTGACTTGCTTTGGTGCCAACTGTACATTATTTTCATATACAGCATTTTCTGATGAATTTCTCTGCATCTTTTGGCTCACATTATCCAAAGAGAAAATGTGAGTAGCATGGCTTATGGATCAGTTTACTTAAATGAGAATCCATCACAGTCCAAGTAGCTAGGGTTAGGGAGCCAAGGTCAAATGGTGCAGTTCTCTCTGTATAGGCTCACCCCTCCAGAAGGGATTATGAACTGGGGATGATATTTAAAAATGAGGCAGGGCTAAACACACCCCCATAATATGCCTTCTATAATAATATAATGAATTAGTTAACAAAAATACCATTTTAAACATAGGCAATTCATGAACTGCTAAAGATGATCATTATGGGAAAAAAACTACAATTAACTAAAATTTAGGGTAGTATTTCTACTTTTTAATTAAGGTAGTAGTTTTACTTAAAGTGTAATACTCTTAATCTAAGTTACTACCAGGTAAATAGAGTGAAACTAAAATACACCATATACATTTAGAGATATAAATGGAAAAGAGAGATAGACTGTGGTGGTTTTACCACCAACCACCTCCAGCTGCATTTACCTCTGAAAAACATGTTCCTCCACTTACCCATTCCTGCTGGTGTAAACCCACTGTACGTAGGACCTTTAGATGAGGCTACTTCAGTAAATGTGTGGCCCACATCAATCAGGAGGGGTCCAGAATCTATTACTGGAGTCCTGTGTAAGCAGAATGAGACTCAGACAGAGAGAAAGCCATGGAATTAAGAAGCTGAAATCAACGGAACCCAGGAGAGAAGGAAGAGGCCCGCAGAGGCCGCCATGTGCCTTGCCATGTGACAGAGGAGCCGAGGACCAAGGATCAGCAGCAGCCAGCCCCAGAAGGCCAGTCTTTGGAAAGAGAGCATTGCCTTGATGATGCCTTGATTTGAACTTTCTTTTAGCCTCAAAATCATGAGAAAATAACTTCCCTTTGTTTAACTCAACCCATTTCATGGTATTTGATAGCAGGCCAGGAAACTAATACAAATAGAGAATAACTACCAATATAAATTATGATTTCACTTTTCAACTTTTTGGTCAAAAAACAAATCAGGATGCCATATATTCATTTGATTCATTTTTCTCAAACCCCGTGATAGAAGCAATAGTAAGAACACGGTAGTTTGGGTAATATTCGTAACAAGCAATATTGGTAGATTTTCCCTGAGAAAGGAAGAGACACTTGGTGTTTGAGAGCTACCACATTTGCAAAGGGATGTTATTTAAGAAATATTGATGTTCTACTTTCTCTAGAATTAGAGTATTTTGATAAAAATATACTCAGGCAGCAATGAACTGATTAGCTACCTGCAAACATTGGGCTCAGAAACGTATGCTAGGGAAGCGGCTGTGGCTCAATCAGTAGGGCTCCCGTTTACCATATGGGAGACCCCGGGTTCGGTTCCCGGGGCCTCCTGGTGAAGGCAAAGCCCGCCCGCACGGCGTGGTTAGCTGACCCAGCGAGCACAAGCAGCAAGGGGGGGATAAATGAATAAATAAATAAAATCTTTAAAAAAAAAAAAAAGTAAAAGAAACGTATGCTAACCTTACAAGAAGCATGGGTGAGGTATCTTCCCACCAATTTATAAACTATTTATAGCCTTGCCTTGGAAGGTAACAAAAAAGTGGCCAAGTATCAGAAAGAAGATCTATGCTTAATAGTACCATCACCAATAATATTTATAAAAAGCTACAATAAAAATAATGATAGGTGATGCCAGTGAATGAAACTAGGAGAGGCAGTTTTGTGGTTGTATTCAGAGACTGAGGGCAATTGTATGTTCAGTGGAGTATAAGGTTTGCCCAGGCAAAGCCCACCAGAGCCAAATACTTTCCAGTGACTGCTTTGCATAAAAATTAGAGCATGGACAACATGCAAAAGTTAGGCACATCTAAATAATCTTGAAGAATATCTATTGCATAGCAACTAACCAAGACTTTATATACATTAGGACAAATATTTTATGTTAAAACCTGTTAAGCTACAAATACAGTCCCCTTTCTATGTAATGACCAGAAATTATAATATTCAAATTAGTACTTTACACCCAGAGATAGATACTAGATAGTGGTTGAATGGATGGTGAATAAAGTAATTAATGAGTTTGTTCTCAGATGGCTCTGTTTTCACAGACCTTCTCACGAAAGAGAAAACTAAGAAGCAAAATTCATTCAGAGAATGCTGATCACCTCAAGCCCCAAATTCCTGAAGGTCATTTTCAATTAAGCTGCATTAGCAATTCAAATTTATGGAAATCTGGGCTGGAGACCTAGTGGAGGAGAGGCAGTAAGGAAATACTGAGGAGAGAAGCAGAGGCTAATACCACCTCTGGGCAGTCAGTAACACACACTGTGGGATAGTTTCCAAAAAAATGGTCCAGATTCATCAACAAATAGACAGCTAGGACTATGTGTAGATCAAAAGAGATTGTAAAATTAACAACCGATTACAATATGTAGGCCTTATCTGGATCCCCAAAAACCTTAAAAACTAAACTATGACATTTTGAGACAACAGGAAAATTTGAACACTGGCTATTTCAAGATATTAAGGGATTATTTGTAATTTATTTTTAGGTATGATAATGGAATTGTAGTTATGCAAAAAAGAATCCTTACCTTTTAGAGAGACATACTGAAATATTTATCAGTGTAAAGATGTATCTGGGATTTACTTAAAAATTATACAAGAGTGACAGAAGAGAGTGGAAGAAACGTGATAGACCATGAGTTGAAGCTGGGTAATGGGGTACATGTAAGTTTGTTTTACTATTCTATCTGCTGTAGTATATGTTTGAAATTTTCCATAATAAAAAATGTTTAAAAACATATGGGCTTGAAAATGTGCTTCAAATGGGAGTCATCAGCAGTCAAATTTCCTCCCTCCCTCCCTCCCTTCCTTCTCTCCTTCCTTCCTCTCTCTCTCTTTCTTTTATCTATCCATCCATCCAAAAGTCAAAGACTGTCTGATTTTATATTAGATATATGTAAATGTATACATTAATAATCTATATGTATTTATTTATATGTGTGTATGTATATCTGTGCATGTATGCATGTTTATATATTTATATAAATTATTTACATAAAGAACAAAGGAGTCCTCTATTACCTTGGTGACGCCCCTTTAAGCTCTCATGTCCACTTCACTCAAAGAACTGAAAATGAGAGGACATGGCTTGTTGGCTTCAAGGCAATGGCTAAGATGGTAAATGGGACTTTCCACTGCCCTGGTCCAGTCCTGTAGTGTCTCCCAAACATGCTCCAGAGCAGGGGTCCTTATCCTTTTCTGTTCCACAGGTCCCTTTGGCAATCAGGTCAAAGCCATGGACCCCTTCTCAGAATGTAGCAGCCGATAGTTTTATGACACTCACCACTGGAGGTCAGAGAAAATAAGATAAGAAGTTAATTTTTTTCAACTCAAGCTCACAGAATCCATGAAATCTTTCCACAGACCCCTTGGGGGTCTGTGGACCCCTGGTTAAAACCCCTACTCTAAAGGCTTCACAAATGGGGGGTCTGTGGCCTCTGATGTTTGGTCCACACAGTTACGTGACACAGAATACTGAATACGCAGTCAATTCTGTATTCTCAGCAAGTTACACGCCAAAATCCTTAGTTATATTCCTATTGCTTCATCACAAAATTGCCGATTAAAAAACAGTTCTTCAAGTATGTGTTGAACCTGATTATAAGTCTTAAATGTTTTTGAAGGAAGGAGAACATTTTTCAAGAGAGGGAAATGTGAAAAATAGAGTAATGCTTCAGTGACAGAATTGCTAAGGGAAATGTGACTGGTCTATAGAAATGCACATGGCTACAGCATGGTTTTAATCACCTGTCCCCGATTTAAAAATAGAAGAAGCAAATTCCAAGCAGCTTTTCTACAGAGGCAGATATATATAATACATGAAAATATATAAGCAGAGGGTTTCATGCATTTGGACCTCTATTGTGTATGCTCTTTTTATTTTTGTAAACAATATCCAAGAGCAAAGGTGACAGGCAATAGAAAATCTTATCCAGGATATTAGGAGGTCATCAGGGAGAAATGCACTATGGGGATATTTAAATAATTTAACAACAAATTGTGCTCCTAAGTATCAGAAATGCCAGATAGAATGATCCAAAGAAAATCTTTCCACATTGCAAAAGACCTGCTGCATTTCAAAATTTGCCCACACAATGCTAGTATTTTAAGTAGGAAATAGTCAAACCAAACTTCCTGCAGCTGAAATCCTGAAAGAACCCTTCCCACCTAATCGACAGCAGTGTGGACTAAAAGGAAATGTAGCACCCTGCCCTTAGCCAACACCCAGTCTAGAACATGAAAAAGTAAAACTAGTGTGGGATTATAAAAATAATGCTAAACTAAAAGGAGAAAATAGTGCTTCATAGATAAAGAATGTGTGTTTAATTGCAAAAGACTTACTAAATTAAAGAAAAATGTGTTAGAATACAACTGCAGAACAATTTGCAAATTAAAAGAAAACATGAGCCCTTCAAAATATAAATGGACCATATGAAGGTTTCATGTAGAATTTCCAGCAGCCAGTGAGTAACCAGAATAAAGACCTCAAATAGTGGAAGGTAGCATGTCCAACATCCTTGCCTTTTCCCTGCCAAAAATCCAAAGCACAGGGTACTATTACATAAACCTCACATACTTACAATGAGCTGCCAAACAATTTTTTGTCCCTACTTAAATATATATATATATATGTATATAGGTATATATTTACATATCAAGATAGTTTAGGGAATAGAAGAGTACATCACCAAATACAAATGATATCCTTGGAATAAAACCAAATAGATGTTACATTAATAAAATGAGAGCCTAACAATATAATGTAAGAATAATAAAAAAATAAGAATAAGCTGTTGGACCTCTATAATCAAAAATTCAATGGAAAATTTTGAAGGAAAAATCCAGGAAATCTCTTATAAATCATAAGAAAGAGACATAATTGGGAAAAAAATTAAATAAATAATCCCAAACTTGAGTTTTAAAGAAAGCTGTGGGCAAGAGAAACGCATTTCTGAATCTTATACATGTGGGAGGTAGATGAAGCCAAGGAAATGGATGAAATTGCCTAGAGAGGGGAGAGAATGGTTGGGAAGAGAGCCAAGAACAAACTTCCAGAACTCCAAAATGTAGTGCCCAGAAGAGAAGGAAGATCTTGCAAAGAAGATAGAAAAGGGAGTAGCTGGAGAGATGGGAGGAAAACCAAGAGATCGAGATATCATCCAGGTTGAGGAGAGAGGGTGGTCGAGAGTACAAAATGCTAAAGCAAGGTCAGGAAAGATGAGAAATGACACAAAGAATTGCATTTAGTAATGTAGAGATTATTGCTGGATTTAGCAAGAGGTACTGGATGACATGTTCAGACTAGAAGGAAGATTTGGGGAATAAGGAGTGCGTAAACAGAAGTTGTGAAAGGAGGCTGCACCAGCAGTGTTAAGTTGTGAGGTGGAGGACAGAAGTAGATTAGTTCTTCAGCATGATAAAAATATCTATTTCAAACCCACAGTCTAGAAGGTTGTCAAAGTAAAACACGTAAGAAATATGCTTAATGTAATCAAGAACATGATAGATAGAATATGATAGATAGATGATAGATGAGATAGATAGATAGTTAGATAGATAGACAGATAGATGATAGAGATAGAGATGAGATAAAACTGATTTTTCTTTTTCTTCAATAAATGCTAAAAATTGTCCTTTGTCTACTAAGCACGTTTCTTGCTATCAGATTTCATAATTATGCAATTATGTGGCACTTAAAGCCTCAGTCCTATTCATTTTTAAATGACAAACTCAGGTAGACATTCTCTCCTCTTCGCTCCCACCCAAAACATGGAATAAGTGTTTTGTGGGGTGGAGGAGGCGGGGGTCCTTCCCAGCACATACCAGTCAGGAGGGTATTCAGATGCAAAGAGGAAATACACACTAAGGGACTGGCATTGGAGGGAGTGGAACTCTGCTGGCTGCTGTTTCTGTTCTGCTAATGGTGACCAGCTTTCTTATTTGGAATATGTGTTAATTACTTTTGGTTATTTTAGAGGATGCTCCTGCCCTACATGGGAGAACAAGTCTGAGATTAACCACCAACCTTTCTCCCTCCCTCCCTCCCTCCCTCCTTCCCTCCCTC
>JAKSZT010053830.1:26931108-26950490 GCA_026826555.1 Tolypeutes matacus | reverse complement strand
CTCCCTCTCTCTCTCCCTCTCTCCCCTCCTCCCTCCCTCCCTCCCTCCCTCTCCCTCTCCCTCTCTCCCTCTCTCTCTCTCTCTGCACAGCTGACCACCCTACTGCCTCTTGCTGTTGGCCAGCAGAAGCACAAGCCCATCGACTCCTGATGGCGTCCACTAAATACCCGAGGGGAATGCAGGGCCCACCAGCGAGGCTTCCCTCAGCTCTGCCTTCTCTCTCTTCTATTCCTTTCTGTACCTGGCCAAGCTCATCTCAATGCACAGCAGCTGTGAAATGAGAAATGACTGATAACCTCTACCTGAGAGGAATGTTGGGACAGTCAGGCACCCCAAATCCTTCACCCGTCACCTGTCACCTACCCCGGCAGTGAGGTGAAGGGAGAGGACAGCGTCTTCCTATGACTGCCCATTCTGTGTGGAGGGTGACGCATCTCAGCAACTGGCCCCAGCGGGTGGCAGTTCTACAAGCCCTGCACCCCCCCTTCCCAGCCGTGGGCTGAGCGCTGGCGGCGGCACGGATCAAGACCCACCTGTGCACCTGTGTACCTGTGCTTCTCATGGTTATTCAATACTGTCCTTCAGTTCTGTACAGCTCAGTGAGACCTGAAACAGGTCATTAGCATGAGCTTAAGGAGAAAAGGGGATCATTTTTGGAAAGGATAGTCCAGTTTAGACAATCAACAAAAGATAGCAAAATTTAAAACTATTAAAATTAATAATATAGTTCAGGAACTTGACAGGTAATAAAATAAACATGGAGAAATAACAACCACTATTGGCTACTATTGGTCAAGGCATAGTGAATTACATGTCATCATCACACTAGTGAATGAGAGTATAGACTAACTTTAACACTTGTGAAAAATTTACTGGAATATATCAATAGTCATAACATTTTCATATCCCTTGATCCAGCAGTTCTATTTCTAGGAATCTATCCTCAAGAAATAATCAAAAAAGTTAGATAAGGATTTACATCCTAAAATGTATATTCAAGACATATTTAACATTGATGGAAAATGAAATTAACAATATGGGAAGTTAAAGAAATTGTATTTTCTTACAATAAATTACTACGCAGTCATTAGGTATTATAGTTATACTTTCCTCTGACAATACTGGAAAGTGCTTATAATAAATGAAAAAGCAAGATATTTATTTGCGTGTAAGCCCAATCATGATCCACATGTAAGATAAGGTCCTTCCTGTCTCAAAATCAGCTGAGACTAAGACAAATGCACGTCAAGTGCCCAGCACCTTCTACACCTCTGGGCCTGTTACAGCACACAATTTGAGATCCTAAACTAGTTTGTCCCACCTTAGCCCTAGTTATGCATTAGGGAACACAGGTGAAAAGGTGGTGCAATCCTCTCTTCTGTGGATAGCGTGTCCTTCTCCCTTACCCAAGCCAAAGGAGATGGACTTGAACAAAACCACTCAGAGATGCGCGTGGGTCTAAGGGTATGTTGGCCTAATAATGAAAAAGAGCACGGTGTGAAGACGGAACTGCCCTTCTGCCAGCAGGGATCCTTCCCATGAGGACATCCGAGGGATGGAGAGGGGGAAAAGAGACCCCAGGAGGCGGAGTCCCCAGGCTGTGGGGAGTGGAAGTTGTCTGCTGGAGGAAGGACACTGCAGCTGGTGATGAAGGGGATTTTCAGAGAAACTACAGCTAAGAGGAAAACCAGCAGCCTTGCATCTGTGACGCCCACACAATGCTAGATTGTACCAGCCATAATACCCCTCTGCCACCCCATACAGCTATGCCAGCTACCCGTAATTCGCTCAGCCAAAAATTCAGAAACCCTGAAGTCTGGAGTTAGGATGCTACATTAGAATTTATTTACTTAGGACTGACTAGAAAGACTACGAGGCAAGCTTGAGATTTCATCTGGGGGTAGAAAAATAAGAAAAATTAAAGAAATTGGTGAAACATAAAAAAGTTGCATCCTATCAAGTCCTAGTTGCTGAATCTACCACTTGTATGTGTGTAAAATTAAAAACGGAATGAATTATGTTAAAATATTAATAGTGGTAGTTTAAATAATAGATTCATAAATAATTTTTTCTTTACACTTTTAAAATATTCTGTTCTACATGAAACAATATTAATTATAAAATTATAAAAAAGTTATTGAAACATATTAAGCCAAGGAGATAGAAAAATAATTCCAAACCCAGATTATTCCTGCCTTATCCCCAAACCCAATGCCAGAACTAATATTCTGTAATTAAATATCAGTCCCTGAACTTAACTTGCTGCAAACTTGGTTCAGCACTTAAATCTTCCAACAATCCAATTCTTTCCTACATCCTGTAAAATTTTTATCACTGACTTAGCCACAGAAATATTGAATATTTTTTTCAAAAGAATGGAATAAATTCTGCAAACTTCTACAAAGTGCAAGGACAGCCCAGTGCATACAGAAGGTATTCAATAATTGCTGCCTGAAACCTGAGAGAAAACATAATTTTTCAGGATGGTTGCTTGTCCACGGAAGAAAGATGAAGCAGTGTTTCTAGATTGCATAAGGTATGCTAAATAACTACCCCTCATCTCACTAATTAGACAGAGATGAGTGACGATGCTGAAATTCATTCAACAAACACAGAAACCTGGGACAGTCCCACAATTCTTTAGAATGCACCCATTCAAGAAAGGTTCATTTGATTGAAATTTGTGATTGAAGAGGGAAGGGATCTTTGTTTTATTGTTTATCCTTGTTTTATTCCTCCTTCAAGCTGAATTGTGCCATCACATTCTCATACTCTTCTCTGCATCCGCACTGGGTACTCTTTACTGGTGTAAACACTGGCCTTGGGTTTTTTTATTGCACAATGAATTTGACAAGACAGCTAATGGGAAAGGTGCAGTCATCTGCCACTTCAATTCCATTTTCATGCACCAGGCTCTTTTCCCCAACACGGAATGTGCTCTGCTTGTCAGCACATACGTAATTAATAGGTTCAGTGGTTAAACATTGCTATAAGTAGCTAAGAAATAAATCATCGTTTTTAAGACAGATGGAGAGACAAACAAATGGACTAGAAATGCATGATGCCTAGACTGGTCTGGCGCTAGAGAAGGAAAGACTGACACTATTCTTTACTAAAAGAAGACAGGAGGCTAAATTTAAGGATGGTGGAGCCTATAAAGGGATAAGTTGTAACAGTGAGACGCACTATTCAACGGCAGGCACTTTATGAGGGGAAATCAATATAAGCAGTACATTTGCAAACTAAAGTAAGGGTTATTGTTTCATTTGTCAAGGTTTTAGACCACAGAATAGAAACGTTTAAATGAGAGATTTAAGTCAAGCTAATCTTTTGAGATTGCCCATTTATTCAAAACATTAAACTTAATTGACACCTTCAGGCAGATTACTCTTTCCTTTCCATCTTGGTTGTCTTAACTCTCACCACTGCCTTGCTGGTGATTTCCTTTATTAGAATCATTAAGTCCCAGAATAGGAATTAAACGTGTATTTCCACTATCACCACTATGCTTATTAATAGGTGACACTTCTTAACCATCCCCCAAATTCCAAAAGGTGGAAAGGAAAATACAATGATAAAAATATTGTATAATTCCATTTATTTTAAAGAGAAATTCATACCAAAAATTCATTCACCTCTTAAAAAATAATTCCAGATATTTTTTATAATATGCTTCCAAACATCATTGCACAATTTGGCTTTTGTTTATTTTGTTTTTAAATTATCGGTAGGACAAATAGCAAATTAAAATAAAGTGGATGGTCCTTTGTCACTATGGCTGTTTGGTTTTATCTCTTTTTGGTTTTCCACCCTCAGTGTACAGAATAAAAGGTAGAAGTTGAGCACTCTATCCAAGCGAAAGGAAAATAACAACTGCATTGCGGCCTGCCAGACTCTCCCTGGCTTTGAGGAAAGCAAGCAAATGAGAGAAGTTCCTGGAAGACATTCGATTTCTTCTTAATTCAATTATTACCTTTAATTTATCAATTATTATTTTAAATTTAATTTCAATTTCTTCTTAAGTCAATTATTATCTTTCCATTGTGGAAGTCACTCTGCTCTAGGTGCTTTCTCATTTAATTTTCCCAGTGGTCTTGGGCTGCACCTATTTTACAGACATGAGCACTGACTTAGGGGGCTTAGAGATCTTTTTTTCCCTCCGAGGTCCACAGCTAGGGACAGAATTGAAGCCTGTACCTTCCTCCGTCAGCAATGTGATGATAACTGTGCCCATCGCCAGGGCTCTGTGAGGGCGCAGCAGGTGATACGCTTGGAAGGAGGCCTGGCACAGACTGACTCCTCGATAAATGCTGGCCAGGATTGTCATACCCCACGGAGGGTCTGCCAGGCTCTAAGGAAGAGAGAATTTAGCAATATTTTCGAATGCCCTAAAACAACAATTTATATTGCTTTCTAGTTTATACTGATCATATACTAAGAGCACTGATAATGGGCCTCCTGCATCAGAATAACATGGATATTTATGAAAAATTATATGACATTATATTTGGATTTTTTTTCTAATATTATAAGTCAGACACCTATGAAATCAGAAACACAGCCAAGATCCTTACCACTTACCTTATTTTTTTAAATTATTTTTTTCTTTTCTCTTCAGTTTTATTTATAACATTAACTTACTATTTTTTATAATTTTCTACCTAAATATCCGCTATAATATTGGAGCCTGGAGGAAACATTACTGTAGTCACATCTTTCCAACATTTACTAAGTTAACAAGAACTTTGAGGTTACTCATAATTAGTTCTCAACCTGTTACTCAGGATGCCTCCATCTATACTGTTCTTTTATCCATTTTAAACTAAACGTAAAACTGTTCTCATTCACTGAGGGGAAAAGGAACAATCTAATAGTTGAACACTTTTGCTATTAGGAAATGACCAGTATATAGTGGAGCACTTACTTGTTTTGTGAAGAGGACTGGGGTACAAGCAGTAGCTAGTAAGGGAAGCCTTGTGGTGTAAGCCAAATACCCCATTATGAAGCCATCAGGGTCTTCCCAAGTGCTTGGTGCAAAGGTAGACCTGTCATACATCATGTGTCTCCTCTCTTTCCACCTCCACCTACTTGCTTCCCTTCTCGTCATTGTCCCATTGCTGTTTTACTATTTGCACACACACCATGTATAATCCCAAACATTATTAAATAAAAAGATTGTATGTAGCCAAATACTTAATTACTTTATTTAAATAAGAAAAATAACTGCTTTAGTAAATCCATTAGAGAGTTTGATATCTGTTATCCTGTTATTTTATAGATGTTTAGCAGTCCCTTTGCAGCAAAAGTAGCCTCTTCTAATAAATTTTAAATAATCCCATATAAACAGGCTGCTCTGCAGAAAGAGCACAAGGCACATTCTGCATTGTGGGTTCAAGATGCTATATTAATGTCAGTTTGATTGTCACATAACTAAACCAACAAAATCACCTAGAGGTAGTCAAACTGAAGTGAGGTTCCTGGCATCAATGCAAAAATGCAGAGACGTAGCCAATGAAAACGTGAATTGTGGAAGTGGCCTTGTGCTTCAGATCAGAACACTCATTTTTGAAAGAGTGACTCCTGCTTCCTGACCATGAAGACCATGAAAGGAGACACATGATGCCATAGTCCTATTCAAGCACATCAACATTGAGAAGCTGTTTAGTTTAGTTTCCGTAAAAACATATTTTAGATGCTGTAAGAGCACAATGTCAGCATCCGCTTCTCCCTGGCTCGTTTCCAACTCCTCTGCCTTCCTTATTGCCATCAGCTGGCGCTATCTCTACCCTTGGAGCTGGACACCATAAAATACCAAATGACTCTCATCTATGGGACAAAAACAAAAACTCAAGGTGTTACTGCTTTGTCTACTGGTCTACCCTCAAGGAATTCCATATGTTCTTCAGATGTTTAAAAACATTTATCTAAGTATTTAGGTGGCCTGAGGAAAAAAATGCAAAAGTAGAATATCATTATTACTTTGCACATGAGAAAATTAAATTCCCAAATACTCGATGCTATTGTGGGGAAGAAACCCAACCAGAGGTAGGATGAGAAATATATTCTATTTTCTGGATCTGTCAATACAGGAAATATTCTTTTGAATAGAATGAAAACAATAAACACCAAATACACAGACCTTTCTTCTGTGGTTTTTTTTTTTTTTTATTCATTTATCCCCCCCTTGCTGCTTGTGCTCACTGGGTCAGCTAACCACGCCGTGCGGGCGGGCTTGCCTTCACCAGGAGGCCCCGGGAACCGAACCCGGGGCCTCCCATATGGTAAACGGGAGCCCTACTGATTGAGCCACAGCCGCTTCCCTCTTCTGTGGTTTTGAAGGGCTGAAGATTTCACTGGCTCCTACTAAAGTACTTTAAATGAGTGGCTGTTATAAAGTGGCCTGTTGACACCTTGATTTTATACTTTGAGCCACCAAATCCATGTGATAAATCCCTGCTGTTAAGCCAACCCCTTATGTGGTATTTATCATAGCATCTCTCGCAAACTAAGACAGTGTCCAACCAATTCCAGGGGTTACTGAACCACAAAGTCCCCAATATACCTTTTGGCTTAAACATGGAAAGTGGTGCATCTTCAGTGCTTCCCAGGAGTAGACTTGATCAGCAAAGTAGACAGATGATGAATCAATTTGCCCTAGACATTGGGGTTTCTGAAAAGACAGTCTGAGGATTTCTCTCGTCAAGACACTGAACAAGATCACCACATTCGGCCTATTTCAACAGTCAAATTTATTTATGAGGACTGTGCACAGCCACCTCCCTACAGTCATTTTAATGACTATAGAAAAGACATATATGCAGCCATTCTCTTTAACTTATGTGAAATCAATTCTTCAAAGTGCAATGTAAAAAAAAGGAGGCTCCAATCTAAACAGATTAGGGTTAATTACTCCATATGGATACAGCCCAAGTCTGCCAAAGCATTTACAAGTTAATTCTCTGCTTTCAGATGTTCTACTCACTTTAGATGATTACAAGTGATTTTATTTTTCTCCTGTAGTTTCTCCATTTCCCAAGAATAAGCACAAATATACCTCTTCCTCTTATAAATAACCTTGAGAAATCTCTTTGTACTATAATGGTCTACTTGGTTCTTTGTCTCTTGACCCGTATAAATCACTCGTAGTGCCCTTTCCATTCCAAACTCTCAGAGAAACTTTGGTCTTGGTTATAACATACAGTAATAGCTTAAGGATTAACTCTGTTTTATACATCTACACATTCTGTTCTGTGTTTGTACCTCATTTTCCCAGTTACTGGAATCCTAATGTCCATGTTGTGGTCCCATATTTTCCATAACACCAGTCTCTCCAAGGATATGATCCTGATACCTAAAATACCCATCCACCCTTCCATTGAATTCTTGCAATGGAATCTTGCTGAGCACCTCATCCAGCTGCTTCTGTTAACAGATTCTGGAAATTAACCTCAATTTAAACATTGACTAACCATCCCCAAATTTACCTGTCTTTCTTCCATGGAATAGCCATTCTGTTTCAGCTATTCTTGGTGGCATATGTGTGCATCTTGCCAACTCTAGAATATTTGTTGCTTGGCTTGATCTTTATATTCAAATGTTCAAAGTTCTTACTTTTTAATGAACAAAAGTAAAACTATATTCAACTGTTTGCTTCAAAACCAGGACAAGCACCTGATGCTGCTTCTATTCCAAATGTTTCCGCTATTGGTGGCAGAGGGGAAAATAAGTTAGCTCCAAACTGTGGTTACTAATGAACAGGAACTCCACCTGAAGAAGTCGATTTCAGTTCTAATGAAAAGTGCACCCATGCATCTTCAATGGTAAAGAAATACCACCCTCTGATAAATCCAAAGCCAGGTGCAGGGGAGAATCAGGAGGCTTAGTCATGATCCTAACATGTCAGTTATACTGGCCAGGGATGAAATGCCAGTCCTGGTGACTTGGTCCATCAACAGGGAAATCGCAATTATTTGTAGAACCCTAAGAGGAAACCTTCAGGTTTTTATTGTCTTGGTGAAAACCTCCAGGATGAATTCCACATGACAGCTCATATGATCCATAGATTAGGTTCTTCTTCAAAAGAGAACCTTCATTTTAGAGTCTAATGATGGATTTTCATATAAAATGTAAAGATTGAGTTTCTGAGAATCCAGGAATTCTCCTCAGTGAAAGGACAAATCACCTCACCAGATGCTAAAATGCACTGTATTGGGAATCTGGGTATTAATGGTATAAGAAACAAAATCTTTAGTTAATGAAAAATACTATGTATCGAGAACCCTTTTGGCAAAAATAGTATAGTACATAATTTTGGAAAAGTTCATCACCAGCTTCTTTCAAAAAATATTATATTAATAAAATCATTAATATAATATTAGCTCCAAGACATTTCCATAATAAAATATTTCTGAAGCAATTCCATTGACCTTTGGCAACTATCACCAAAGGAGTTGACTCTATTCAGAATGACAATAAAAGCAGTTAATGTAAAACAAGGACTGAATCGTTACAATTCAAACTGCTTTCAGCAATATTAGCTTTTACACTTTCAAAGAATGCATACATGATAAGAATGAGTGGGATCCACAATTCTAGATGTCTGTTATCAACTGCTAACAGGAGAGGGTTAGAAATCGAAATCGAGACATCATAAAAATGTGATTATGTCGAGTTAAATCTTACTAGTTCCTCTAAGGTAAACTATTGTGCAAGTAAGAACTTATAAAATATTCAAAATATTATTAGGATTATTGACCAGAAGCATTTGGCTCATATTTACTTTCAAACTGTGTTTCGGTTGACTTCATCTGGCTAAGGTTTACTCGATGCTAGGTTTAATAGCAATTACACTTCTTACTTAGAGCATATTCCCCTAGATATACTTCTCAGGCTGGATGAAATGGCTGGAAAAAGTATGGAGTCTTCAGTCTTCCAGGAAAATTCATGAATTGGAGGAGCTAATATGTAATCATTGACGTATCAGTATTCCTCTATGATATTTTCTCTCAGTCAGATCCAATTAAATTCTCCACATACTTACTCTTGGAAGCACAATATAAGGTTTTAAATAGTGATAAGTGATAAAACTCTAATTTTGGGGCCATTAGATAATTATGCCTTGCTTTTTTCTTATCAGCAAAGTATCACATACCATCCCCCCACAACCTCCCAGTTATTTAGTAAAAGTACAAATTCTTCAGCAAATATACTCATAAATCTCTAGTAAGATAATGAGTCCACTGCTAGAAGTGCAAACAAGCTAAACTGTCAAGTCTAAACTTTTTAGAGAGGAGGGATAAAATCGAGAGAACAATGGATATACATGATAAATAGAATAGAAAATGCTATTGTAGTAAAAGGCAAACAGATGTTTAAAGCCCCTAAAGATTAGCAGAACCAACGTCCAATATCACTGTTTATATCAGTCAGATATTTTGCAATTTGGTGAGCAATATACAAAATCCGTCTTAAATTAAGAAATCACAAGTCTGCAGTGTAAACATGTGATTCTAAGAGTTCTGACCTTCTGTCAGTCTCTTAGATAAAAGGAAGGGCTAGCGACTGTAGAATTCTGTTGAAATTCCAAACAGCGTGTTCAGTGTGATGGCTCAACTGTTGAGAGTTCACTTGATTATATCATGTGCCTTTTAAAAACCACTGAGTTTGGCACTATGAAAAGTCACCATTCCCTCATCTACAACGAGTAACGTGATACTTTTTTAGGCGGGAAGAATATCAAATTTCCCTTATGTTCATTCAGGTGAATTATAAAATGTGTGTGATATTAATGTGATAGCAAATGAGGAAACTTTCCTCTCATAAATATGGACATTTTTATCAACTGTTCCTAGTTTGACGGTCCTTTAAGGAAGACTCGACTTTACTGTGAACAATTCACCTGCATTTAGGGCTGTATACATTTCATCAAATGTAGCTATTACCTCTTAGCAGTTTTCTATTGACATACCCATGTAGTTTTTTATAGTAGCATTTCCCAAATGGTGTCCTGTATTTAATATATATTTTTAATAAATGTATGATTAAATGATTTCTGAGAATAAAACAAAACAAAAATGAATAAATATTGCATTGGCATTATTTCTTTCCTGAAACTTCTTTTTCTGAAATGGAAGAAAATAATTTTCTGTTGTTATGAATTATGAACCCACCATTAATAAATGGCATATTTATGATAGGCGCATAATTCATAATAAGAAGAAAACAATACCTTTTCTTCATTAATAAATTGTGAACCATACCTGTGAATGATGGAAAGTCAAGTGAAAGATTCTTGCTGCAAAATCACAAGGCTGTTAGCCACAAAGCACCCATTTGCCGACTCTTGGCAATATTGATGTTCATCATCAATTTGATGTTTGCAGGTCTTTTCCCTTAATCTCAACCTGTACCTGTGATAGTATTGATTGCTTATTGCGTAGTAAATATTCCTGCAAAATGTGTTCGCCCATGTTTCTGAAGGCTGGATTTTTTATAATGAAAAACAGAATATTGTGTTTCCCAAATCGTTGGTGAAAGATAAAATAGAAAGGTGATATGCAGGAGTAATGATCACCAATTGTGCTTTCTGTTTCTAAAAATTTAGGAGTTGAACTATCCCAGCAAAAAACTGGTTGGGTTATAGATTAGTCTAATGCATTATAGTTGATAGTTACAAAATACGCAGTTTCCATACTTCTATTTTAGAACCATACTTGTGTGAAATCAGATCTTCATATTACACTGAAATGAAAAATATTATTTAGATAAAACTTGTTTTTATATCTGCTTTTGAGGATCCAAACAATGTCATCATTTCTAATGCTCCACTTATACTTGATATTAAGGCCCCCAAAGCAGTTTGAATGAACACAAAATGAAATAGCTTAGTTGTTCCTACATGTACTTAGAAAAGCAAATATATTGGGAGACAGGAGGGAATGGATCCTTCATCCACATTCCCGGTAGGTCTGAACTGAACAGCCATCCCAAGGAACAGAGAGAGTCTGCAACTGCAAGCAAGACAGTCCCATCCATCTTCCCCGTGGGATATAAGCCCCCTCTCAGTTAGAGGTGGAGTAAACATCACCATCCCAGAATCCTCAGGATTGGGGAAAAACTATGGACTGGAGTAGACTTACTAGTATTCTACTGTAGACTTGCTGTGATTCTAGCAATGGAAGAAATTATATCATTGATGAGGAGCCAGTGGCCACTGGAGGCTCTGGGGGCAGGGAGAGGGTAAAACAGTTGTAATATGGGGGCTTTTTCAGGACTTGGGAATTGTCCTGAATGACATTGCAGTGACAGATATAGGCCATTATATATCTTCCCATAACCTGCAGAACTGGGAGAGAGTGTGGTCTACAGTGTGAACTGTGGTCCATGCTCAGTGGCAAAGGCCCAGGATGTGTTTATCAATTGCAATGAATGTGCCACACTAAGGAAGGATGTTCATATGGGAAGGTCTGGGGGGTGTGGGGAGTGGGGCATATGGGAATCCCTATAGTATTTGTGTAACATTTGTGTGATCTAAGTATCTTTTAAAAAATAAAGAAAAATTATTATTACAAAAAAATAAAAGCAAACAGAGGAGCAGACCCCATTAAGAGCGGACGCGGCCTGTGCAGCCATAGGCCGTGCTCCTGCCTGGCACCAGAGGGGACTCTGGCAGCAGCATCCGCATGAGCCTGTGCCCTGCTCCTCCAGCTTCTGCCCTCCGGGGCTCTTTGGCTGAACTTGCTTCAGTGAGTTTGAAGAAGGAAGGACCCCAGACGGGGGAGAAAGGGCTGGAACTTCTTTCTTAGCTTTTCCTGAAGAGGACAGGAAGTGCCTAGGACCATGGTCTGAGGCAGAAATTCAGGGAAAGGGAGAAGGGAATTTTGAACATTTCCTGCAGCCATTTTATCGTAAATGGTACAATAAAATATTATAATAGCTTTGTACTTACTTCATTCGAGAAACGGTCTAGCCTAAAGATGAGGCATGCAGGCTCTAGAGACAGACTCAACCTAAACGCTAGTTCTGCTGTTCACTGTGTCACAATCTCCTCATCTATATAAAATAGGGACCATAACACTATGGTTGCCAAATCTAAAAAGCTATCAAATGTAAGACACGATTTTATTCACCACTAGGAAGGAGAACCACAGTCAACTAAAATATAACACAAAACTCTCTTAACACTGTAAGCCTCTATTTTGCGATTATTGAAATTTTAGAATGAATTACAAAACACACTTTTCATCATACATCACATGGATGCAGATTATAGAAATGAAAATATGAGCAAGATAAGTTGTTTTAGATATTCCTAAAATTTCTTTTTATTCAGATTCCAGCTTTTCCAAATTACTTTTGAATCAGATTCATCAACAATTGTGTTTTTCCTTATAGCATAATCCATTGTGTTATCAAACGTGTTGATGGCACAAAATTTATTAAGAGTTACACGTAAAATGACTAAAAGTCATGATGCTGGGCTTCTAAGCTGGCTTTACACTTCCAGAACTCTGCCTTTAGGAATGTTGCTAAATATGCTGGAATCACTATTTCCCCTACTACCAACCAGCTATGTGGATCCTAGGGGTTAAAAAGTGTTTCATTTTCTGTCCCTGGGAATTTTTTCCTAATGCCTGACATCTATTCTGCACATTTTGAGGCTGATGAATTTGCTGTTTTCACATTTGCAGGTAATAACAAACACATCTCACCTGCAGCTTCACAGATATCAATTGTAAGAAGTCATCAATTTTAAGATATATCCTGGTTGTAGAACTGTTAAAATGTAAAAATCATGCATCTTAAATTGATAGAAAACTGTAACACCTATTCAGCAGAATTGTTCTGTGGATTTAAATGAGTTAACCCATCTAAAAAGCTTAGACTAGTGGCTGAGATATGGTAACCATTAACCAAATGTGGGCAGTTACTATCCCGCTTAGCATGTCCAGCTCTTGTTCAGATCTCCTGTTGGTTAAGTCATCTGGGAAATACCACTCCACAAGTCTTTTGTATTTGGGGCTTCCTAAAAATGAAGTTCTGTGG
The DNA here is from genome assembly GCA_026826555.1 of Tolypeutes matacus. Lineage (NCBI taxonomy): Eukaryota > Metazoa > Chordata > Mammalia > Cingulata > Chlamyphoridae > Tolypeutes > Tolypeutes matacus. The sequence goes on along the minus strand of JAKSZT010053830.1, from coordinate 26,937,446 downwards.
AAAATTAAATTCCAAATGAATCTCTCTAATCTATGATTTCTATTATATTAAAGATTAAATCAGGGGGTTGGCAATAAAAGATACATGAGATCAACACCTGTGTTAAACCAAGTTCTCCTTCAGGTATCTGCAGAATCATTAAGGCACTCATGAAAGTGAACTTTAAAAAAGACAGAATTAACCCATCTTTCCCTAATATAGCCTATATTTCAACCTGAGGAAAAGCAAATTAGTTTTTATTCTGCACACATTCTTGGCCATGTATGACCTTCTGAAGCAGGTGCTTAGTCAGTTATTTTGCTTTTGGTGTACTGAGGATATGATTATACCCCATCAGTAATCTACCATGGCCCAAGATCACAAAAAAGCAGACCAACTGGAGGCTGACGTTTACTCTTATTCATAAGAGAACTTTGAACAACATAAAACTGGGAGAATCCACCTGAAAACAGACTACCGAGGTTCATTTTCAATGCATACATTCACCTTCCATTTACAATGCAGTACATTTAAATCTACATCACTGCAACGTTGAAGGATTGCTGCCACTTACAGACACAGATCTGTTTAGAAAAGCAGCTCAATACATATGAGGATGGAGAGTGTTCCAGAATTTAAAGAGGAAATATTCTGTGAATATAGTCTCTTAGTAAAGAAATAGCAGCTCAGAGCAGAGCGCTCTTTCAGATGCAGAACTTCTGTCTGTTGCTTTATTGCCTGATCAAATCATTTATCCACAGAGACATCAGTGTTGCCTGTGAGGTGAATAGGGTGTGTTTATTCACATGTATCAAACTGAAGTTTCAAAACACTGCTTTTACACACAGTTGGAGACGTGCAGAAATAATGTACGTCACTTCCTACTCTGGTTTCTAAGAGCAGTTGCCAAAATGGAAAAGCAACTGTGGTTTTATAATAAACATGAGTCTTTTTTCATCTCTAACAAAAGCAAAGAGAATGGGGAATGTTATTGCTGAAAGAAAATAGCATACATAAACAAACTAAGAATCTAGTACTAAACCTCAGTGCAAGTATTTCCTTATTTATCCCAAAGAAATGCTTCCCATATAGTCCCCACAATTGCATGTTGTTAACCAAGCAGCCAGATGTCCAAAAAACAAAATACCATCTTGTGATGAAGCCTGAGCTTAAGGCGTTTCCAAGGAGCCCCTGCCAAGTGGTGGCCAGAGTCCTCTTTCATAAGCTCTCAAGTCCTTTTTCCAGGTAAGAGCGATTCGGTTACATTCGGAACTGAGCGTGGCTGCCAGGGATTTCTCCACTCCGATTCACACTCTGGGAATGCCAACATTCTTTGTTCTTAGCTGGGTATTCAATCTCACTTTCCTGCATTCGGCCTCTTCTGATCTGGGAAGAGGGTTGGCATAAAACCAAAGAATGGTTTGGGTAACATCTCAGTGGTTGAAAGAGCCAAAGCATTAATTACTTCTCAGAATAACAGAAATTGTTTTGAAAAGAGGATGGCATGTCGTTACACTCGGCTCAGGGAAGCTTTCCATGATTGTCTGTTTCACACCGATAGAACTAGTCTTCATGACACACAGTATGTCCTTTCCTCTCTCGGTCTTACGTTGAGTTAAAAAGATATTCCTCTCTCAAAATAAAATGGAACGCAAGCCCAGAGTGCTTTAATTGTAAACTATGTGTCAACTCAGTAAACATAAGACTAGTCATAATAAATATTATGAATGAATTAAATTCTTAACAAAATATGTTATTACCAGGTTTATACCAAAGACAATTTGCTGTTCTATAAATATATGATTAAAAGATGGATTATCAAATGTGTTTTTAAGACAGAATTTCCGGGCTAGTGGCAGTGTCTGACTACGGCTACAGAGTAGAGTTAGGTAAGGCTGCTGTTTACCATCAGGGAAAAGAGAAGATCTGAGGGGAAAACAACGCTGAGATTACACTGTACTATAGAGCCACCGGCTCCTTCACTGCTTTAAGACATAAATATCTTCAACCCACATTTTATCCAGAGAGCTCCGGTTTCTGATGTACCCTACAACGCAGTACAACACAGGAAATAGGGCCTGCTTGATACAAAGGGGAAACATTTTCTGCCATTCCATCTTTCACGTACCTTCCTTGAATGAAAATTTGTTCCCCAGTTGCTCAAGATTGCTTAAGACAGGCAGAGGCTGCGTGCCACTGTACAGACGAGACACTGCACACACTGTCAAAACAGGAGAACGCTGGGGCTTCTGTTATGGGCAGTGTTCCAGAATTGATACAGGAACTAGCGCACCTATTGAATGAATCATGAAACGGATGATACCGACCAGTGACTTGATCCAAAGCAGGCAGCGAACACGTGAAAAGCAGGGATTCGAACCCAGAGTTGGGTCTGCACTTTGTAGCACAAACATTTCACTCACACATGGAGGTCCAGACTTGGGAGACTATACCTATAAACCTGCAAAATTAATCAGTTTCCTCCACTGCTACCACCTGTTCTGAAATTATCTAGAGCTTCTTTGAGCGATCCATAGTCAGACTTGCACTGGGGTACAGACAATCAGTTAAGAGTATTTTCTCTGTTCTGAGAGAACAACGTATACCCATTGGATACAGTTCTAGAAAGCTGCTTCAAGTCTTCAAAATAAGTCAAGTCATTGCAACTAAGTATTATGTTTAGTATATTAATAGTTCAAACAATGTGCAGCCTACACTGTACAAATTAAAATCACAGAGGCTGCTTTTACATCCTGAAATATTTAAAATCAAAGATCAGTACACTCCCTCCCATAAAAACACACTATACAAGTCAAATTGCCTTATATATTTAATCAATAAACCAAAATAATTTGAAATGGCCATATCTTAAAGCTTTGCTGAACTAGTGTAAACCCATTTTTTCCAAAGTAATGAAGCATACACACATTCTGGTTTTGGTAATACATAATAAGCGATCGAAGTGAGCATGATGGCTGAACTGTGAATGACCTTGAACTGTACTTGAACTGAATCCCAACATTAGAAGAACTGATACAGGTAAAACACGTTTCAAAATGCAAGAGCGCCTAAAGGGGAAATGCAATCCCCACTTATGAATAGCAGTCTTGATCCAAAATATGTGTTTCACATTTGTAGGTGGGAAAGAGAAAGTGGGTCAAATAGGATATTGTTTTCTTTGTCAGAACATTTTTTTTTTTTTTTGGATTATGAAAAACTAGTATATTTCAGTTGATTTTTTCATGTATTAGAAAAGGCACATGAAAACAAGAATCTCAGATATGGAAACATTAATCATCAAAGATGGAATTTCAGTAATAATACAAAGGTAATGGTATCGAACAAGTTATTAAATATTAACATGCAAACCACCTCATTGTAAGCAATACAACTTCGATCACCTAGACACAAAACAAACCTTAAGCCTTTATTCAATAATGGCACAGAGAGGAGGTAATTGCCATTTTTAGAAATGGAAATGTGGCTATTGAAACTCAAACCTCTGCCCTGAACTGAAAAGTGTAATAATGGGAACCCCAAACTTCCAGAGTATACCCAGCATGCACAAAGCTTCCAGAATTAACACAAAGCCAGATCCATTGCAGAGCCAATAAACATTTGTTGACTAGTAAGCATGCAGCAACCTTACAGATAGGAGGATGCCGTATCTTTTAAAGCAGGGTGTATGATTCCAAACAGGAACCAGGGTTCACAGATCATCAAAATACAAACTACAAAGGAGCAAATGATGGTGGGACCATATTTTCCCATCAGTTTGTTCAACCACATTTCTAAGCAACATGCAATACAAGTCCTGTCATGTCTCTGAATTAATAGCCCAGCGTTCTTAAGTCTTCCCGAGGTGACAAATTATAGTTCCTTATGGCACCAGTCACACTTGATCCTAAGTGGCATCTCTACACATAACTCTCATTCCATCAAATTGAGCCTAGGTTTATTTGTCTAACACAGGCGCCCACAGGTCTATGATGTGTAATGGATCCGATGTTCTCCATTAATGAGCAAAATGCTTCATGTGTGGAAAATGATGCTCTAGCTACCAGATGGCTTTATACAAGTACAAAACCACTGCTGCAAAGCTATTATTTTACTTCCAGGGAAAATGACTTCTGTCTAATATTTTTGAAAGTAGTCCTAATTTGTTTTTAAGTCACTGAGCCTGGAGACACTGAAATGTCGCAGATTTTATATATATATTTTCCCTAAGCAGCATCTCACACTTGTTTTTCTTAACTTTAGGCTCTATCAGGAGAATAAATCTCACATTATCATTGAATTACTAAACATTCTTTGAGGGAACAGGGTCTCTGAATATTCTATGTCTTCCAGTTCTACTAAATATTCTGAACAACATAAATTAAAGTCTCTATTCTATTTTCTTGAATGGTCTATTAAAAGGGAAATGGAAATCTCAAAAGGCACGGGTGTCAGGGTAAGTGACACCTGCTACCACCTTCAGGGGAGTCCTCCCATGTGGAGGATGGAAAAGCAACGTCACGCCATACAGATGTGGGGCCACCAAGACGACACGACTCACACAGGACCACGACGGAAGCACATTGACTCGCCTAGAGGAGACACGGCAAGGTGAGCTTCCCTAACAGGCGCTGGTACCCCGTGGCCAGCGGGTTCGGTCAACACGCACCCCTCTCTTGCATGCTGTAGGAGAGGGGTCCCCACCCCTTTCCCCCACCGATACAGCAGCCATAAAACACACATACCTAGCCAGGCTGTCTCCGGTGAAAGTTTACATGTACTGGGGTAAAAGGGGAAATAACGTGCCTGCAGGGATGTATTCATCTCCAGGCATTCCCAAGGGGGATGTCAGTGAGCAACTGATGGTCCACCCTAGTGGCCAGGCTAAGACACCTAACCCAGGGGAAGCTGGCAAGCCATGCTCAGACCATCCCCTTCCATAGTAACAGCACGAAGGACAGGGTTTACATCTCAGGTTGACAAAATCTGAGCTGTATCATCAACAGTTGGTTACTTCGCCTTTTATATGATTAGCTTGATCTTCTACAATAGGGGCATAATGGGCCTATTTCGTTATGAGGATCAAATAACATTATGTCAGTTCCCAGCACAGGGTAGTTGCTCAGAGACATTACTTTACCAATTCCCCCACTTTCTCACATCTGCATTCCAGTGTTAATTGATGAAGAAAAAAGGAGAAATTCCTTACAGCTCTTTTGGTTTAAATGCACCAAGAAAAAGTTCAAGGGCAAGGAATGACTGACTAGTTTATCCCCTAAAAAGATGAAACAAACAAACCACAGTGGACTTCATATTTGATGGAATAGTAAGGGATAAATTTGACATAAGTCCTAACGCACCTTCCCAGTTTTCGAAAGCATATGGCTGCCCAAACAAAAGCATTAGTCCCAGCCCCAGCCCAGCCCTCTGCTCTCTGCATGACACAGATATACGAGCATGGCAGAGGGGGGCTGGCAGGCGAAACGCCATCTCCCTGACCTGCAGTGGACAGGAGCCCACCTCAGTCTGCTGGGAGGCCAAGGGTGCTGGGCAGGAGACGGCCAGAGCACGGCACTCCCTCAGTGTGTTCCACATGAGCCCGCCTCAAGGGGATCAGGCTCTTCTGTCTCCATCAGATCAGGGTTCCTGTAAAGAAAAAATACCTCGTGGGCCCTGAAATTGCCACAGAGATCAAGATAGTTCTAGAATAGGAGTCTGTGATTCATAGCATGCCGTCCTTACTGCGTTTGACTGGAACCCTAAGAATGCTGAGTTCACCAGCTCTTCAGAGGGCCTGAGAAACATGGCATTATGGCCAGAATATTATCAATTCTTTACTGCAATCTATATTTACGAATGTTACATTTATCATAGTAAATATTAATATTTGGAAATTGATAATAGGAAGTTAGCTGTATATACTTAACATAATTTAAGTAACTAGAAAAATTTATATATCGACCTTCCAACTCTGTAGTACTATATAGTCAACTAAGAGAGCTCTAATGTACAATAAAAATGGAAAGAAAAAGAAAGCACTCCTTCAATAACAGCAAACACCATGCCAAACAATCATTTCAATTGTGTTGAATTAAAGTGATCACTCAATCCTTTATAATTATATTCTTACTCTATACTATAGTCAAATTATAAAAAATGGAAAGTGTTTTCAGACACTAGCTCTTGGCAATGAAATAAAGAATACCAGGTTATGATTTAAGCCAGTCTCTGAGGTGTAAATTCATATCCTATCTTCCATCATTGAATCCAAATATGCTCCACCAAATACTACATTTAGTTTTACAAGGACTTAAAATTATTCTAAACTCATTTTCTTCAATAGTCTCTTTTGAAAGTGTTTT
>JAKSZT010053830.1:26902004-26930708 GCA_026826555.1 Tolypeutes matacus | reverse complement strand
CTGAGAGAAGAACGAGACCAAGAAGAAAACGATTGAGACGACTTTTCACAGGCATTAAAGGACTTACAGGGTCACGCTACACAAGGGACCCTGGGGTGAGCACAGCTCCAGCCTTTCAAACAGAATCTTTGCGGAGCGGAAGTAGCCCAAGCGGTTGAGCGCCTGCTTCCCATGTGTGAGGTCCCGGGTTCGATCCCCAGTACCTCCTAAAAACAAACGAAAAACAAAACAAAACAACTCCCATTGGGGAGTGGAGGTAGCTCAGTGGTTGAGCACCTGCTTCCCATGCACAAGGTCCTGGGTTCAATCCCCAATACCTCCTAACACCAGCATCTTTGCTTTATTCCTTTGTCAGTGTCTCAACTCTGCCTGATTGGAGCAAAGTGGATTCATTTCAACCACAGCAACTTAAGCCCTTTCCAAAAAGACCACTGGTCTTTACAGTCAGGGTTTCAGCATTGCTTTTACTTGTGCTTTGGATCGCTGAACTCAGCTAGGTACTCCAGCTGCTCATTTTACAGGCCAGTGAACATGGGATGGACGATGCCGATTTCAGGGCCCTTATGACTGGGAAAAATCTGAACTGATGACCTATGATCCAAAGGGCACCTGAGCATCCCCACACCAATGCCGGAGCCTAAATTTTTAATTTAACTCTCAGCTACTCTTTTAGTTGAATGCCAATGCATTTTAAATATTTTCCAGAAGTTTAAGGTTACCAACACACGATATCAATAGATACACTTAACATAAAGGGTTTTACAGTTTAGAATTTAAAGGATCTCTACTGAAAGACTATTTTCTCTGCTACCTGTATGTACACACATGCAAAATGCATATGCATACTCAATAATTAAAGAGCAGGCAATCACCACTAACAAAGAATAGATGGGCCATTATTCACAGAATTAGTCCTTGAAATCCGTGAAAGATATTTAACAACGTTCTCAGGATTTCCTTCTTCATGCTGCATCAGTATGTTTCCTAATAGCACTGAAACACTGGTAATTAAGCAGAATATTCTCTTAAAGGTTGTGATTAATCATTCTGATAGGAAAACTTATGAAACTATATATCCAGTAAACATGTTCAGGCTGAAATATATTACAAATGGAAAGAGCCCATCTAATTCCATTCATTAAAATTTTGGCTAATATGTTATGACGTTTAAGTAAAGAAAAGTAGGCACTTACAAATCAAGGGCATATTTCTCAGTAATGTTAGGAAGTCCAAACTCTAGTGACATGTTTATTTCTGTGACAACAGAATTTAATTAACACCACATTAGAGTACTCCATTACTATGTTGTCTTACCAAACTTCATCAAGTTTAATAAGGTAAGCAGGGATTGATACCTCCATTTTATGGTGAAGAAAGTGAGAGTTAAAGAAGTTCAGTTACTCACCTGTATTTATTACTCTGTAAGTAGTACCAAGCTTGAAGTCAGAGCTCTGGTTCTATCTCCAGAGCTTTCTCTACTAAACAACCTTTTGCTTGTGTGTAGCAGAAATGAAACTCCAAAAAGTTTATAGAGAAATTGTACTGATGTATAGGCTCACAGAAGGACAAGTCCAGGATTCCACCTGGCTTCTGACACCTCCAAATCTAGGGAGTGGATCATCCCTGCTCCCTCGTTTTGACATCCCTTCTCATTTGGCATTATATTTGAGTGGAATCTCCACATTTGATGGGAAAATTGGCATCTGACATGCCCTTGAACTTGTGATACCAAAGTAAGAGTCCCTCTCACACCCAAATCTACCCATCACATCTTTGAAAAAACTATAGGCCACTTCTGGATCCCCATGCCCTTCTCTGAACTAAACACTGGGAGAGTGAGGGGTTCTCTTTAACCAAGCCTGAGCCACATGTTGGCTCCCATGAGAAGAGAGGACATGGCATGCAGTGCCTCCCTACCAGAACTACATGATGTGTGGGGATTGGGTACCCACACACACCCCTCCCCAAACACACACTCACAACAGATAACTACTGCAATCTGAATCCCAACATTTTGCTTCTTGGTTCTCCCTTCTCTTTCTAAATTTACTCTTAGAACTTATGCTTATGTCAATATTTTGATATTTTCTAACCATTTTCCCTCATAAATACTATAAAGATAGTATTTAAATAATGGTGTGTTTATGTAGTGTTGCTTGTAGGGACTCAATATTTATTCCTTTCCTCTTAAAGAAATTTTGTTGATCAACTGGTACGGTCTGGCTGAATCACTGGGATAAGAAAGGCTCTGAGGTCAACACAACCACTATCTAAATCCCAGTTTGTTTTTCTGCAGAAATTGACTAGCTGATCCCAACATTTATATAACATTCAAAGAACCTAAAAGATCCAAGATAATCTTGAAAAGGAAAGACAAATTTAGAGGACTTATACTTCACAATTTCAAAAATTCACTAAAAAGCTACAGAGATCAAGACCATGTAGTATGGCATAAAGCTATATACCAATGGACTGGAATTGAAAGTTCAGAAATAAATCCATACATTCATGATAACTTGATCTTTGACAAGGGTGCAAAAACAATTGAACGGGAGAACGAGTCACCTTTCCAACAAATTATGATGGAACAACTGGAAAAGCAATGCAAAAGAATGAAGTTGGACATATAAAAATTATCGCAATATGGATCAAAGATATAACTGTAAGAGTTTAAACCATAAGGAAGAAAATGTAAGTGTAAATCTCTGAGACATTGGATTAGGCAGTATTTTCTTAAAAGATACACCAAAAGCACAAAGAAAAAGTAAATAAATTGGACTTCAAGAAAATAAAAAAAATGTTTGTGCTTCAAATAATACTATGAAAATATTGAAAATATAAGCAGCAAAACAGGAAAAAGTATTTGTAAAACATATCTCTGATGAGGGTCTAGTATCCAAAATATGTAATGAAATTTTACAATGCAACCATAAAAAATTTAAAAATAGAAAATATGAGCAAATAATTTGAATATATATCTCTCAAAAGAAGATATACAAATTGCCAATAAGCCCATGAAATGAGGTTCAACGTGATTAGTCTCTAGGGAAATGCAAATCTAAACCACAATGAGCTACCACTTCACAGCCACTGGGCTGGCTATAAGCAGAAAGACAGAGAATAATAAGTACTGGAGAGAATGTGGAGAAATTGAAACTCTCACACGTTGCTGGTGGAAATTTAAAATGCTGGAACTGCTTTGGAAACCAGTTTGGAAATTCTTCAAACAGGTGAAAGGGTTTCCACATGGCTCAGCAGTTCCACTCTCAGGTACATTCTCAAGGGAATTTAAAGCACATGGTCATAGGAAAACTTGTACTTGAATGTTCACAGTAGCATATTCATAGTAGCCAGAGAGTGGCTGGGCAGCTCTGCTCCTGGCCGCGACGGCCAAGGTGACCGCTGGCCTCCCCGCAGGAGACGGGGCGCACAGCAGGTGCACGGCGCTCTCTGAAGGCCTTGCACATGCGTGCCGGCTCCCCCGGCTGCCCAGCTCTGAGGTATTTCTGCATCCCCAGTTCAGGCGCCTCCACCCAGAGGCCTCTTCACTGGAGTCCTTGGCCCAAAGCCTCCCCACAGGGCCTCTGGGAGGGGCAGGGGAACTTGAGGACATTCCTCCCCACTCTCAGTACCCCGTAATCTTCCACTCTTAGCGCCTCCTCGCCCCACCTGGCCCCTGGCCCATAAAATGGCAGGAGTTCCGGCGGCCTCCCACGTCCGTGCTGGTTCATCTGACCTCTGTTTCCGGGGGCTAAGAAGAGCAGGGGAGCTGGCATCTGCTTCCACTTAGCCTCTGGTTGACAGCATCACATGAAATGATTAAAGGCCTGTTACCTTCACTTTGGCTCAGTTCTCTCAGTCCAGCTCAGCTCTTGAGAATGAAAGCAACTGAAATGTCCATCAAAAAATGCATGGATAAACCAAATGCTGCATATCTAGCAAAAGAATATTATTCATCCCGAAAAAGCGAATGAAAGCTTGGTACAAGCTGCAGCACGGAAGAACCTTGAAAACAGTATTCTAAAGGAAAGAAGCCAGGCACAGGAGGCCACATATTGTGTGACTACGTGTTTATCTAATTTCCAGAATAGGCAAGTCAAGACACAAAGCAAACAAGTGGCTGCCAGGGACTGGGAGGTGGGGGTAATGGGGAGTCGCTGCTATTGAGTATGGGGCTTCTCTGAGGGGTCATGAAAATGTTCTGGCATTGGAGAGGGGTGATGTATCACATTTTGTGACTATGCCACTAATATAAAATACTGACTTGTACACCTTAAAAGGATGAATTCTATGGTGTGTGAATTATTTCTCAAGGAAAATAGGGTTATTTTTAATGTAGATGATAACTAATAATAGCTAATATTTATTGAGCACTTACTATGTGCCAGCCACTACATTTAAATGCTTTCTTTACATTGATTGCCTCAGTTAATATGAAAACAGCCTATGGAATAGGTTGTGCTTTTACCTCCATTTCAAAGTTTGAGGACTTGTGTTTTGGGAGATTAAGTAACGTTTCCAAGGTCAAAGAGCAAAGAGCAGAGCCAACTCTGGCAGTCTGAGTCTAGAATTTAAGCTCTTAACACATGCGGTACCTCCTGTAGTCGCCTCGGCAGGTCTTGAACATGGTAGATGAGTTTTACGTGTGTGTTCTAGCCATGGTATTAAATAAGATTAGTAAAACTGCCAGGTGTGCAGCAGCAGCTCCTTTTCTGTTTGGCTTGAAATAACTCTGAATAAGGGTGATCTCAGAGTACCTTTTAAAGTGCCACAGCTTTCCACAAACACCTGGAGTTGGAGGTGGAGCAGGGAAATAAGCCAGCAAGAATTATCATAAATTAGGCCCATTCCAAGGTAAACATGCCTTAAAATAGAAAGAAATCAAAATCAAAAGAGGTCAGCCTGCTGACAGTGTTATATTTTAAACTTTGGCACATTTTGAGGATTCTTTGCTTTGTATATACTAGTCACAAATATAATGATACGTAACAAATTTTTCATAAAGCTTGATGCCAGTCATAATAGATTTGCAATCCAGAATCTACAAGAGGAGCAAATGACATTTATCATATACAGAAAACATGCAGGAATAGAAGAAACGATTTGGAGGAAAATTATATATTATGGACCTAGATGTATTAAAATACGGATTTAAGACAGAAAATTCAACAGACCATGTATAACTGTAATTCTAAACTATGCCTGAAATAGTATAATATTTTCAATGTGAATTTTGTTGACTCTCATAAGCTGATTTGAGTTCTATACAACATCCTAGAATTGCTTGTTTTTACAATAATTTATAAAGACATATTTATAGGCACAATTTCTCATTAAATATCTGTGAAAAAAAGGGGAAGGAAAAATTCTGCAGGTAGAGGTGTGGGCAGAGTCTTGGGCTGCTAATTTGGCAACAAGCCCTGTGTCGTTACTTGGAGAGTGAGAAGTCCTGTGCCAGACAAAGAACAATTTTCTGGGCACCTATTATTCTGTCACTAATGAAAACCCGGTTACCACAGTTGGCAATCTTTCATTGTCTGCTTCCAGCCCTGGTGCAGATGTAACCGGAATGTCTACTGTCTCCTTGGGAGATTAGGAGAAGCATAGTTATCTCGGTCCAGTGATACCAACGAGGCCCACTGTTTACTGTGTGGACAAAATTCACCTTCATGACTGCCATTTTAAAACATTTTCCTTTGTACACTTATAAAGTACAGGCAGCATGCCATTTCTGCCTTGGAATGCATTCTGAAAGTGTTTACAGCATTCCTTTCCAGTTTTCTTATTCTTGTCACCATTCTTGAACGTCTCTCAAAGCTCGCTCTTCCTCCCTCCCTCCCTCCCTCCGTCTCTCTCCCCCCTCCCTCCCTCCCTCCGTCTCTCTCCCTCCCTCCGTCTCTCTCCCTCCCTCTCCCTCCCTCCATCTCTCTCCCTCCATCTCTCCCTCCCTCCCTTCCTTCCTCCATCTCTCTCTCCCCCTCCCTCCCTCCGTCTCCCTCCCTCCCTCCCTCCATCTTTCTCCCTCTCTCCCCCTCTCTCTCTCATTGTCCAGATCACCTGTGTCACTTCTGTCCACTTTGGCACAATCCAGGGTAAACCGCACACCGTAAGCAATATTTCTATTCCTGACACGTATCCTGGAAAGCAACATTATTGGTTCTGCTTTATTGAGTTAATACTGCCCCACATCCTCATCACTAGCAAGAGTTTATGAAGCATATGCTATGCACAAAGGAGTACATAATACAAAGCCTTGTCGAGATTCTGGTAATAGCGTGTGCTTTCCAGGCATCTGTAATGGGGCTCTCTGGCTCAAGTCCCCATCACTTTAAAGACCAGGAACCCTACCTGCCCAGATCCCGCCCTCCCTGAAGCAGAGCCCAGGCTGCTACCCGTGTTCCTAAAAGGCCAGCGCAGTCCTCTCTGCACGTAAGCTGCTCTTCCAGGCACACTTCCAGAACCTGTGGGAAGCCTACCCACCAAGCAAACAGAACCACTTCCGGGGAAGCCGTGCCTTCTCCTGCAGCTTGGTTGTCACCCTGTAACTCACAGTATTAGCTTCCTGTGGAGGCTGTAACAAGTTGCCCCAATGTTGGTGGCTTAAAAGGTCAAGTTTATTCTCCCAGAGTTCTGGAGGCTGAACGTACGATATCACAGTGTCAGCAGGACGAAGCTCCCTGCAGGGTTCGAGCGGAGATCCATCCCTTGCCTCTTCCAGCTTTGGGTAGCTGCTGGCATCCCTTGGCTTATGACTGCACCCACTCAAATTTCAAGTCCAGTCTCTCTCTGCCCCATTCTCACATTGCCTTCTCCACTAAATATCCCTTCGGCTCTCTTATAAGGGCACTTAAAATGACATTTTGGGTCTACCCAAATAGTCTAGGATGATCTTGCCATCTCAAGATACTTAACTTAACCCCATCTACAAAGTCTGTTTTTCAAATAAGATATTATTTACAGGTTCCAGAAATTAAGATCCGATATCTTTGGGATACCAATTTCCCATCAGAAACCTCTCCATCTCTGAGGTTGACACTGTAGCTATACCAGCATAGGTTCTAGCTCCTTCTAGACCAGAGGTTCTTAATCAGGGGTCCATGGACCTCCAAGGGGTCTGGGGAAAGATTTCAGAGGTCCGTGAGCTTGAATTGAAAATTCAAAAAAACATTGTTCTTGTGGGGACATGTTGGTGTGAGTGTGATACATTAATTAAATAATATATAGTATAGTGTGAACTTAGTAAGGAGTCCATGGTTTTCGCCTGACTGGCCAATGGGTCCATGGAACAAAAAAGGTTAAGAGCCCTGGTTCTAGACAAACAGTCATGTATGCATATGCACATGCATACACACAAGTTTGTGTTGGGGGAAAAGGTGTAGAAAGAACCACAACCCACTGATACACAATAAATATTACTAGAAAAAGCTCATACAACCTGATTTATTTTCCCCTCAGAACTCTTATCCTTCCTGAAATGTTCTCTGCAGATTACTGGCAATACGTTTCTACACCTTCTCAGACTTGTTGACGAAGAATTTAATTATAAATTTTGGTTACCACCTCCAATATAAATAATTTAGTATTTTGTGTGATGTTTATCAGAATCTCAAGCAAACAGGCTTCCAATAACCTATCCTAAAAGAGAATAACTTCAACCTACACAACTGAAATCCTCACTACACAAAAATAAATAAATACACAGTCTCTTCTTTTAGGGAGTTTAGAAGTTAAGAGAAAGGAATGACAGGGAAGAACAGTAAATTTTTCCCAAGACCTGATTTTTTTTTAATGACTAAGTATTCTTATTCAATATTGGGCACAAAAGAAGTCCAGAAACCGCTGGAACATTCCTTACTATACATTCCCTATTATTATAACAGGAAATCTACCAACAATCTGAATATTTTCAGGCTATAAGATTTTCTCATCATGTGTCTTTTCTAGGAGTAAAATTTGTTCAAAAAGACATTGGGAAAGAATTGTGGGAAAAGAGCAGAGTCAGAAGCTCCAGGAATCTATCCCTCCACCAGAAAAACAGGTAGGAACTATCTGAATCAACTATTTTGAAACTCCAGTATTCAGTAGAACACTGTGTAGAATCCAGGGAAGAATGGAAGAAAGAGGCTGGTAAACTGAGGTAAACACAAGTGAATTGCTCTCTCTGCATGGTGATGGCCATCACCCATCCTCCTCTTGATGCAGGCAGCAGTGCGGTCTGGCCCCTAGCACAGCATGCTGGTGCCAGTGAGGGACATAAAAACTTAGCTCCCCAAGATCCAGGGAGGAGGAAGGGTCCAATCACTGATCACTGATTTTCATTAGCTACTTCAGATCATGGGTTTGGCTCTGGGAGTGCTGATTGTTCCAACCCATCCCTGCCAAAGGTGGCGGAGGAGACTTAAGGAAGGCATGCTTCCTCAGAGCCATGGAGGGCAGTTGAAGGGCTGCATTTGCTGGGCAGAGATGCTGAGTCAAGAAAATGCAACTTTGGGGAGCTATGCAAGAAGAATCTCTTGGTGCCCTTCCTGTCCCTTCACTCATCCCTTCCCCAGGACAGTTTGGAGCCAGCCAGTGCTCCCTTTGTGGGTCCCTGGCCTTGTTCAGGCTGGGAAAGACAGACTTGGGAAACTCCTCTCTATAATGCCCCTACCTCCCCCAGAATTTGTCCTCCAGGCAAAATAGAAAAAAAAAAAGGCAGTATAAGAAGTAATTGAGGCAGGTATCTTGGAGCAAAGACTTACCGGTTTAAATTTTGCAACGAAAAACCTAGGGGAGGGAGACAGTCTGTTTCCTGGGAAATAGACAAAGCCTTCAAACTCCTGTAAACAGGGGAACTCCAAAACCCCTAGCAAACCCAATCCCAGATAAGACACAGACCCAGAAAAGACAGGGAACCTTGCACTTAGCATTTGCTGTGGGTGACTTTCCAGATAGAAGGGCTGACTCTGAAGGAGAGCTCTACCCTCTGCAAAACCAAATTGCAAAGACAGTGAAAGTAGCTTTTCTTAGGTTTGCTTGGTTTTGTTAGCTCTGACATTCAAGAAAATCTCAGAGTCAACATTTTAAAATATTAAAATATATAGGGTGCAGCACAAGATTACAAAACAAAGAAACAAGAAATGATGACCCAATCCAAGGAAAGAGGATGAAAGTCCAGAAAACATCAATGAAGAAGACCGACTGTGGGTATACTAAAGAAATGATCTTCAGTATGCTCAAGGAGATGAAGGAAAATACACAAAAAGAACTAAAGGATATCAGGGAAACAATGAATGAACAAAAAGAGAATCTCAACACAGAGGAATTTTTAAAAGAAACCAAAAAGAACTACTGATGTCAAAGACCAAAATAATTGAAATGAAGAATTCCCAGGAGGGTTTCAAGTAAAGATTGGAGCTGGCAGAAGAAAGAATCAGCAAACTTGAAGACAAGACAAGTGAAATGAGTCAGGCTGAGGAGCACAAAGGAAAAAGAATTATAGAAAGTGAAAATCTCCTAACAGACCTGTGGAACACCATTAAGCATACATTATGGGAGTCCCAGAAGGAGAAGAAAGAGAGAAAGGGCAGAAGGAATATTCTAAAAAAATGACATAAAATTTATTAAAAGACATGTATATGCACATCCCAGAATCCCAGAAAACACCAAACAGGGAAAAACTGAAGAGATGTGTGCACAGACACACACTGATCAAACTCTCAAATGCAAAGGACAAAGAGAACATTCAATCCCTTCTACAAACCATTACAAATCACCTTCAAACATACTAGCTAAGTTATTTATTATGTTTATTATTTGTCTTCTTCCACTAAAATGTAAACTCTATGAGGACAGAGACTTTTTCCTGTTTTGTTCTCTGTTATCTCCTAAGTACCTAGAACTGTGGATGGACTGTTGTAGACCCTCAGGAAATTCTTTTGAAATAAGCAAGCATTACCCAACAGATGATACTTCCAGCACGTCAGGCCCTGTTCTAATGCCTCATGGACATCAACGTTCAGTTTCCACAGTCACGTGAGATAAGTACTGTTATCACCTCTGTCTTACAGATGCATAAACTGATGTCCAAGCATTTTGTGTATCTTCCCTAGGACCTCAGGTAGGAGTTGAACCCGGCAGTCTGCCTCCAGGCACCTGCTCTTAGCCATTACACCACCGTGCCTCTCTACACTACAAATGCTGTTTTATTTTTAACTAGTTACTTAAACCCTCTAGACCTCAGTTTCCTCATTGAAAATAATAAAATAATATCTCACTAGTTGTGTTAATACATGGAACATCCTCAGTACATAGTTTTCAATACAGCTATTAGGGAGAAAACCATTTGTTTTTCCATTAAAACTCACAGGTGTCAGCTTTGAAGCTTGCAAAGCCTTGCCTTACGTGAACTCTATAGCCTGCTACTACAAGCCAAACAGTTTACACGACCATTCACCCTTTCATAACTGAGTGAAAATCGTTGAGTGGTCACAGCATTCCAAGACACGGTGTTGAGATTTACTTCCCAGATATCTATGCATCCTATTACCCATACAAGTCAATCAAATGTAAATCTGGCTGTAGCAGTTTGGCATTATTTATGAATTCCAAAAATAGATATTGGATTATGCTTGTAAACTGGTCGCATGATTAAGTTATGATGAGGGCTTTGATTGGGCCATGTCAGTAGGACATTGAGTGCCCGCCCCTTGAAGGCTGGGGACTCAGAGATAAAACTACATGGCAGAGCAGAGGAGTTAGCTGGATTTTTGATGTTGGAGTTTCAGTGCTGGAGCCTGGGGAAGCAAGCACACAGAGGAGCTTGGTCGTGAGGAAGGAGAGGAGGTCCCAGGAAAAGAGATGAGCCGTTCACCTGACAGTTCACAGCTGGCCTTGTGGAGAGAGGCAAAGCCTAGAGAACCTCATAGTCTACAGCTGACCTTGTGGAGGAACCAGAGGAGCTGAGCCCAGAGAGAAACGCAGCCCCGGGAAGAGAGGAACCCAAGAAGCCTGAACCCTGGCAAACGTCGGCAGCTGTCTTGCTCCAACACATGGCCATAAACTTTGGTGAGGGAAGAAACTTGCGCTTTATGGCCTGGTAACTGTGGGCTTCTACCCCAAATAAATACCCTTTATAAAGACCAGCCGATTTCTGATATTTTGCATCAGCACCCCTTTGGCTGACTAACACACTGACCATTTAAAAATACAAATAAACTTTGATCTTCTTGGTAAAGTGAACTGAATATAAATTTAAAAGTAGATAAAATATTCGCTCTTCTTCTACTCTTCGGCTTGATATCTATGGTTTCTAGTTAAACTTCAAGGCTTAGACAGATCATGTATAGGAGAGTAAAAAATGCAAAATTAAGGCAAGATTAAAAAGTTTCAACCATTAATACCTCTTCACCTCTCCCATGCATTTACACATCTTTGCTATTGCATGAAATAAGAAAAATTTTAATAGCAAAGTTTTTGAGATTACAACATATTTCAATCCTGAAAAATATATCAGAGATTTTTGCTACAGAATACATCTATTTTATACATATACAAATAGATGGTTTTACTTCAAAATCTCAGACAGTATTGAATAATCCTGAAAATAATGTCAAGTTTTTGCTACTGAGTATACTGTTTTAACATCTGTATGATTAGAAATTTTAAATAAAAAGTCTTCAGCAATATTAGAAAATGTCTATTATACAAATTCCATTAGCAGTATTATAATCCTAATGACTTACAATTCAATAGAGAGAGCATTTTTATCTTCACAAAAAAAGAAAGTGATGCATCAGAACCCTTAACCATGGTATAATTATCCCCCCAAATACTAATCAAATCCATTACTATGTAATTTTTATAATTGTTATATTTAATTCTCCAAAGCCGTTTTGAAAGTGGGGCAAGTACTCACCTCTCCACAAAGGAAAAGAGCAGTGCTTTATACTATCCTTTGTTTCATCTGTAAATATTCTAAATACACCTGATGAGCTATGGTGTCTGTGAACCCAGGGTGAGCAGGGATCTGAATGTTCTACTATCCCCCGGGAGTCTGCAGTGACTTTTGGTGAAAGATACCTCAGCTTCTGTAGAGAGGAGAAAGGATGGGCAAAAGCTCTTTCCTGTTTTATACAATAATTACCTGGTAACCCTCTGGAAAACATCAATCTACAGGGAAGAGTCTGTGACTTTCAGAGAGACTACCCGCCTTTCACAAATGTTACCTGGCAGAAGTTTAAATCGGCCATTTCAAGTGATGAGGAATCCAAGAGAAGCCTGTGGCTAATATGAGAACCATAATCATCGGCCAGATGAGTGACTTGCTCCTATGCCTCCCCATTATTTTAATAAATAGGACACCCAGGAAATGCTCTCCAATGTCACCATATGGAAAGAGACATCAGATGACTCAAGAGCAGGCAGCAATGGAGAGTTCTCTAAAGGGAGGGAAGACAGCACCTCCTGTCACTGAGAGAGCAAAGCAGCCAGCAGCCTCAGAAGAGACCAGCAAGCAAAAAGCACTAGAACCTGGGCATAGCTAGGGATTAAAAACAGCTTTCGGCAACGAACTTTAAAAGGCACTGAAGGAGAGGCATTGTACGATAGTGCTCCGTAATCAACCCATTGCAAACTATATCATATTTATTGTTCTTTTAAGTAAACAATTGTAAGATAAAATTTTCCAGGGTGTTCCACAAAACATCATTCTTATGAGTCTTCATACAAAAAGATTTTGAGAGATGTAGGATACAAGATGCCTGGCACAAATTTCTATCATTTTAAAATATTAAAGGTTCTGAGGAGTTCTGCAAATAAACTACAAAGACTAGAAAACTTTGTTAAAACTAATATTTCCTAAATTTATTTACTAGATGAAGGAAAAAGTTGACTCATGAATAAGGAGGCTATCAATATTCACATGTGAACAGAAGTAATCATCTCCCATGGGTAATGTCTATGAGTGGTTTGTCTAGCACAGCTCATAAGTGTCTTTAAATGCCACCTGTTTTCCAAGGCAGCTTCACCATTTTGCATTCCCATCATCAATGAGTGCAGGTCTCACTTTTGCAAACTTGTCAGCACTTGGAATCTTCAGATTTTTTTTTTTATGTTAGCCGTTCCCTTAAGTGTGCAGTGGTATCTCATTATAGAGTTAATTTGCATATCCCTAATGACTATTGATATGGAACACCTTTTCATGTGTCTACTTGTCATCTGCATATTTGCTTTGGCAAAGTGTCTGTGCAAATACTTTGCCCATTTTTATACCTTCCTCTCATGAATGAGTTTTGGGCATTTTGTTTTTATATTCTGGATACGAGTCCTTTGTCAGGTATGTGTTTTGAAAATATTTTCTCCCGCTCTGCGTCTTTTATTTTTTATTCTCTTAAAAATGTTTTTCACGGGACATAAGTTATTAATTTTGATGAAATCCAAATTTTCCTTGTTTTCTTATGAGTTGTGCTTTTGGCCTCTTATCAAAGAAAGCCTTGCCTATCAAAGTCACAAAGATGGTCTCCTAGGAGTTCTGCTATGAATTTTACAGTTTTTCATTTAATTCTACAATCTAGCACTCCATTCTGTTACACTTTGTATTCGTACAGATGTCCAACATTTCTGACAGCGTTTCTTAAAAAGACTCTCCTTCTCCATTAAATATCTTTGTATCTTCATCAAATGTCAATTGGCCAGATATGTGTAGGTATATATCTGGACTATCTATTCTGTCCATTGATATGTGTCTATTATTTCACAAATATCACACTCCTCTTCATTCCTGTGGACTTAAAATAAGTCTTGAAACCAGATAGTTTGAGTCTTCAACTTTATCCTTTTTCAAAATTGTTTGGCTATTGCAGTTCCATTACTTTTGCATGTTAATTTTAAAATCAGTTTGCTAGTATGTACGAAAAAAATCTGCCCCTGCAACTTTGATTGAGAATGTTTCAAACGTATAGGTCATTTGGGGAATAATTGAAAATATAATTATTTTCTCCCAGTCCATGCAAAGGATATATAACTCCATTTCTTGGGTCTTCTTTCATTTCTTTTGGCAGTTTACAGTAGTTTTCAACACAAAGGTCCTACACAGATTTTGTTAGACTTAAAGCTAAGAGTGTCATTTTTTCCAGTACTATATTTTTTAAAAAATTAGATTTCAAGTATTCCTTCTGATATCTAAATATAGAAGTTTTATATTGATCTTGTAGCCTGTGAACTTACGAAATTAAATGATTGGTTCCAGTATATGTGTATATGTGTGTGTGTATACATATATATATATATATATTCCATGATATTTTCCACACAGAAAATCATATTAGTGAATAAATGTGGTTTCGTTATCGCCTTTCCAATGTGTATGATTTTATCTTTTTTCCTGGACTCATTTCACTAGGAAGGACCTCCAGTATTATGTTGAACGGAATGGTTAAGAGCAGATAATTTGCCTTGTTCCAAGCTTAGGTGGAAGCTTTCAGTCTCCACCATTAACTTTATTGTCAACACTAGGTTGTTTGTAGATATCCTTTATAAAGTTGAAGAATTTTTATTATACTCCTAATTTGTTGATCGTTTTTATAATGAATGGGAGTTGAATTTTGATAAATTTAATCATATGCTTTTATTACTTTGGTATGTTGATATGGCTGATTGCACTGACTTTCAAATGTTCAATGAACCTTGTAGGCTCTTGATAAAAGATATTTTGTTAAGATGTATTATCCATATTATACACCACTGGGTTCTATTTGCCAGATTTTTTTTTGAGAAATATTTTACTTATGTTCAAAAGAGGTAATGTCCTGTATTTTTTCTTGAAATGTCTCCCTCTGGTTTGGGTAGCAGGAAAAGTATGACCTTATAAAATGAGTTGGAAAGTGTACCTTATATTTAAATAACTAATTTCAGGGGGAGTTTTTGTAGAATTTATATTATTTCTCCTTTAACTGTTTTGTAGAATTCACCAATTAATCCATCTGGGCATGTAGTTTTATTTTTTGGAAAGTTTTTAACTATACACTCAACTTCTTAATTACACATAAGTGGCTCGAGTCATTCACTTCTTCCTCAGTGAGCTTTGGTAGTTTGTGTCTTTCAAAGAATTTGTCCATTTTATATAAGTTGTAAAATATAAAGGCATAAAATATTTACTACTATTTTGTCATCATCCAGTCTATTGTGTTGTCCCTGCGTTAATTCCTGATACTGATAATTTTTATTTTCTCCCTTGTTTTCTTGGTAGATATGGTTAGAGGTTTATTAATTATATTAATCTTTTTTAAAAATAGGTTTAGTTTCATTGATTTTCTCCATTGATTTGGTTTTCAATGTAATTAATTTCTTCTTTCATCTTAATTATTCCCTTCTATCCACTAGTTTTGGGCTTAATTTGATTTTTTTCTAGTTATTTAAGGTGGAAGTTTAGATCATTGATTTCTAATGTTTCTTCTTTCCTAATAGAGAAGCATTTGATGCTAGACATTTCCCTCTAAGAAATTGCTTTAGTGCATCCCCAAATTTTTTATATGCTCTATGTTATTTTCCATTCAATTCAATTTTATTTTTAATTCCCTTTTGATTTCCTCTTTCACCCATGGATTACTTAAAGTGTGTGGTTTAATATATTTGACATTCCAGATATCATTCTACTTTGATTTCTAGTTTAATTCTGTATGTTCCAAAAACATAGTTTGTATGATTTTACCCATTCTTAAAATTTGTTATAGTTTCTTTTATGAACCAGAATATGGTCTCTTTTGGTGAATGATGCCGATACACTTGGAAAGAATGTGCTTTCTTTCTTTCTGTTGGGGGCGGGGGGCTAGTATTCTATGAAAGCCAATTAGGACCAATATGCTCACAGCGTTTTCCAGTTCACCTATAGCCTTACTTATTTCTTGCTTGTTCAATCGATTACTGAGAGAGTGGGACTGAGGTCTCCAGCTATAATTGTACAGTTGTCTTTTTCATGTCACGTCTATCAGATTTTGCTTCACATATTTTGAAGCTCCTTTGTTAGGCATACACACATGATGACTGTAACGGCTGCGTGGGGATTCAAGCCCTTTATCATTACGCAGTGCCCCTCTTTAATCTGCCTTGTCTGGTCTCTGGTCCTAACAGAGCCAGGACAGCTTTCTTTTGATCATGGCTTACATGGCATGTCTTTTTCCACACCTTTACTTTTACGCTATCTGTATCTTGATAGCAAAGTCATTTTGATAAGGACCTTTATGGCTCTAAGCCTTGGTTTCCTTCACTGTTCAAAGTTATAATATCTGTTTTGCCTGCTTCATAAGGTTATTGTGAACATTAGAAGAAATAATGCATATTCAAAATGTCACAATTGCTAAGTGTGCTAGTTATAGAACTTACAGGTCTGACAAAGGAAGGTCTAAGGAAGATTTTATTTGTCGGGGGCATAAAGAACGGGCAAGTTAGAGGGTGGACTGGAGGATGAGTACCAAACTTGCGGGCAATTTCAGTTATCTAGCCCTTAGGTGATGAAAATCTTTAAAGGGCTTTAGACCTGTTTAGCTATTGCCCTTTTTAATGCTGCCTCGCAATATTTCTCCACATGTCTTCATTTGGTGATATGTTTGATTATACTTCACTTTTTGTAAGTTTAATGAAAACACGATGTACATTGAAAATGCTATGCACCCACCTTTCAGAGGTAGTGGTTGTACTTCCCTGATTGAGAATCCTGGCTTACAAAAAATTCAATGTTAAATAAATTTCTGAAATTTAAAGAAGAATTTTTTTTCTGCAAGACTGTTTTAGAAGCTTTCATATGTCAATGAACATTAAGAAAGAGTTTTTGGGTTTATTTGTGTATAGAGTATTATCAAGGAACAGGGGCAAAACTCTTATGCATCCAAATAAATTCCATTCCATAGGACGTGATTAATCAAATTGCCTGATGCTTTGTGTTTCTACAGTCTAGCATATACCAAATATATTATTATACATTACAAAAAAATCCAAGCATGTATATAAAATACGAGGCTATCTAAAAGAGCAGTCCCCTTTGATAATTTCATGTTATCAGATTCTGGGTGGGGGGTATATTTAGATATAAACAATGTATGTGTATCATCATTGAAATTAAACATAATTGAAATAGTGATAAAAAAATTAATACATTACAAAATCTATAATATGTCCAGACCTTTCTTAAGAATTTTCCCTTACTACCCTAGATGGATCATACTAAAGTTCACAGCAATGCATCAGATTGATAAAACTTGTTTTCACCTGCCATGTTGACTTTATCCACAATTACAGATATTAAGTAAGTAACTATGCTTTCCATTGTACCCACATACTTTCCTAAGAAAACTACTCCTTGGGGGAAAATGTAGCTTACATAATTTTGGATGTAAAAAGTTATAATAGTAAAACTTATACATTATGATGTTTAGAGGGGAAAAAAGGGGGGAAAGTGCACTCAATTTATAGGATTACTTTTACATCTTGAAAATTCATCAGGAAATAATCTTTCCTTCAAATGAAGCATAATAAAATCCTTCCCTTCATTCAACTACTTGAGAAAGAATGAAGAAAGGACAGAGCCTGCCATTTAGACAGATGTGCATTATAAATTAAAACGACAATGAGCATATTTCAGAGCTACTAGAGACCAGCAACATTTCCCTAATGTGGCAGTTAAAGGACTTACACTAAAGAGATAGCAAGGGGGAAAAAAGGCTTTCTTTACATACAGAATATCTCCCAGCATCTATTTATAACAGGAATTAAAAAAAAAAAGAAGTATAGGCAGAATCAGGAAGCAAGGGGGGAAATGATTTCATGTTTAAACTTCCTGTAACGTCTGATACATAGAGATAGAGACCCATGCACACTGCGAGAGTAAGTCTTTTTCAGGGTTGTTTTTTTCATTTTGTCATCATATTAACATCCTGGCTTAAGGAACCATTACACATGTATCTACAGGTAGATATATAGGGTGACAAATATCAATGTGTTTACAAAACCATTTCAGCAGATCATCCTATAAAAGTTTTTCTTAACAAGGCTAATTCTACTTAATTCATGTGAAAGTGAGATATCCAGAACTGTTGATCATTTTTATGATTACTATTCTGTCTTTTTAGTTGTTAGATATCTATACTGATTTTCTATATGTCCATGAGTAAGTTTAGCGTTTGTGTCTTTTAGGAATGTGTCCATTCAAAGTTTTCTAATTTGCTGGCATACAGTTGTACATAGTATTCCCTTATAATCCTTTTTATTTCTGGAAGGTGGGGAATAATGCCCTCTTTCAATCCTGAGTTAATAATATGAGCAGCCCCCATCCCCACCAGCCTAGCAGAATATTTGTCAATTTTATTAGTTTTTTCAAAGAACCACTTTTGATTTAGTTGATATTCTCTACTGTTTTTTTCTTCTCTATTTCATTTATTTATGCTCTCAACTTCATTATTCCCTACCTTCTAATCACTCTGTGATGAGTTTGCTCTTCTTTTTATAATTTACTAAGGTGGAATTTAGGTTATTAATTATAGGCATTTCTTATGTTTAATATAGGCTTTTGCAGGTATTCATTTCCCTCAAAGCATGCTGTAGCTGAATCCCATACATGTTGGTTTGTTGTGTTTTCTTTTATCTCCATGTATTTTCTAATTTCTCTTGTGAATTATCTATTGAACGATTGATTATTCAGTTGAGTGTTGTTGAATTTCCATATGGTTTTGAATGCTCCTAATTCCCTTCTGTTATCGATTTCTAATTTCATTCAGTTGGAGTGTAAAAACATGCTGTGTATGATTTTAGTTTTTGTAGGTTTATTGATACTTGTAATGGTCTGAAACAGAATTCTCCATATGCACTTCAGAAAAACTGCTATTGTGCTATACTTGGATTTTAGACCTAATGCTGGTTATAGTGTTCAAACCTTCTATTTCCTTTTTTATTTTCTGTGTAGCTTTTCTTCCCAGTTTGAATGTTGATATTTAAATCCCCCAACATTTATTATGAGTTGGCTGCTGAAGTATCTCCTCTGTTAACTTAGTTGTCAGCTAACGATTGGACTGAGGTTTCTTTATATGCCCAGATCTAAGTCTTCCAGTCTTCCCCAGAGGGCTGTGTCAGGAGGGCATGGCTTCAGCTCTTAGTAACATAGTTTAAAACTCTGCCTTACCCTTCATGTCCTGCTTGTTCAGACCTGAAGGATTAGCCAGAAGTGAGAGCTGTTGAGAATGATTCTCTGATGGCAGCAGAATTTTGAAGAGCTAATTCAGCAAAAAAAGAAAGAAAAAATAAAAAAGAATTTTCAATCTCCTTTACCCTTCTTCTGATTTTGTATCTAATATCCCTTTTATCTATAGGCATGATCAGACAAATCACTCAACTTTTCATCTCTTCTACTGGCATATTACATGCCTATCAACTAGATGCTAACTTTGCTACAAAAGTTCAAAGAGAAAGTTCATTTAATATGGCCAAGTTTCTTAAGTGTTTACATAGAAAAAAAATGTGTTTTTTTAAAAAGTTTGTCCTCTGCTATCTTATCATATCTTCCCTTCACCACCACCACCTCCCAAGGTTCGTAGCTCTAAGTTGCATATAACAAACATATATGAGTAGCAGACAAATGAAAAGGCTTTGTAATTCCTGTCATGTTTACGCTCCATGTTACATGTATAATTCTAAAGTATCAATGAACTAAGGTAGATCAAAACAGTGTGGGAGATGTTCAAAGATGGAAAAGGCTGTTTCAGGAGGCAGATACTATTCAATCTGTTATGGAAGCTATTATAGCAAAGACAAGGCAGAGAGGTGCAAGTAGAGCACATGAAAACAAAACAAAACCAGACCTAAGATTTGGAGCCAGCAGTCCTTTCTACCTTTGATATTCTGTTTCTGTTAAGTTGGGATCATCTCTGATCTGTAAGCGTTAGACCTTCCAAGTAGGCTTGCTTCCTACAGTGTGCCGGCTGAAAAGGCAATAGAGGATCTGAAAGACTGTAACTTAAGAATCTGGGCAAGTGCACTGAAATTATTTAGTCAGAAGTTTCAGGCAGAGAGAAACATGCCTTTTTTTCTCCCTTATTTGTATCTCAAAAAGTTCGAATTTTTGAGAGGTGACACTATGTATACTATTTCTCTGGGAAAAACAGGCCTCACTCTGACCAAGACTTTAGTCAAGAATTTATTTTTGATCTTTTTAACAACAAAATATTTGTTGAAATTGATGTAGGGTTTGGAAAGCACTTAATGGTAGCAATTATATAACTAAAGTTTATATGGACAGAGTCCTCTATTGTTTTTTCATCCCCAAAAGTTCACGTGTTTCTTGATAGAAGGCAAGAAAAATAGAAGGAAAAGAAGTTTAGTTGATGGTTTGTGATCCTTTTATATTTTGTAGAATAGAGCATACAACCAAGTCCACAGTCATATCCTAATTCTTTTCTGAAGAAATGCTTTCTACAACCACAATTTTGGCAGATTTCTTCCCATTCTGTGGATGAGTAATAAAACAAATATTTATTGTTAGACTCTGTTTGACCATAAAAATGATCATCGCAGAAAATACCCCCCTTCCTATAAACATACTATTCATGGGTTACAAAAATATGATGACCTATTTTCGAGTAAACAAGTAAAACATTAGTTCTATAGTGAATTGATAATAATGTAGCCACAAATGTAAGACCTTAAAAAAAATAAAACAAAGTGGATACACACTGAAGTCCACTCACGCATGTATAAAGATGCCTTTTTGGTTTAGGGGCATGATGATTAGGCTCTGTGGTAATTTTATTTACTATACAAATTTCAATAGAGCAAACATTTTACAACTGGAAACATTTAGTACAATTTATTGCTTTAAATTTCTTAAAAATCAATCCTATCTATCATCTATCTACCTACCTATCTATCTATCTACCTATCTATCTATCTATCTATATCTATCTTTCTCTCTCTCTCTATGTTTGTATCCATTTACCTATCAGTTGCTGGTGAGTGTAAGGTAAAAGAGTTTTCAGTTAATGCAAATTTTTATATCCATCCTTATAATAATTATAAGAAGATATTGACAATAAAGCAAAACAAACAGTCAAACATTGATCATTCAGGGAGGATTCCTTTAGGTGAGTTGCAATTTTTTACTCATCTGGGTTTTCTCATAAACTTCTAGTTAAGAAAGTGAAATCTTCTAATAGGAGCTTTGTCCAGTAAAGACTATGAATCAGGGACATAACCTTGAATATCATAACACAGTAAAATCTCAGAATTTCAGAAATTTTATTCATTTACTAAGCATGTGTAATAATCCATAATCCTGCATTATGGAACAGTTGTGAGCTGTAAAATTATTTAATAAAGATAAATAACGTTTTCATTTTAGCCTCCAAAGCCTGCAAAGAGCTGCTAAGAATGTAAATAAAATAAAGTATATTTTCTAACCATATCACAAAACTGTTGATACTTGATATCTACACTTGATCAACCAGGCTGCTTCTAATATTATTAAGAACTCTTTGCAGTAAACTCAAAATCACTCATTAGGAATTGACCTGAAATTACTTAATGGTGTTAGTGTTATTATAAAGCCATTCTTTATGGATTTATGGCTCTTTGGATGGTTTTGGATTTGGTCTTGATTAAAAGTTACACTTAGGATCAAATAATACCCGTTTTAGCACTAAATAATTAAATGTTTGCATGTTTCTTAAAAATTGGAATGTATTCTTTGGCACCACATGAAGGAATTTTGTTGAAAAAGATGTTAATCGTGTTAGCCATCAGCTTTTAAATTTTGGTGATTTTTTTATGGTTAAGCAAAATAAATAGTAAAACCTAAAAGAAAAATATGGAGCTAATGCAGAGATCAA
This sequence comes from Tolypeutes matacus, assembly GCA_026826555.1. Taxonomy (NCBI): domain Eukaryota; kingdom Metazoa; phylum Chordata; class Mammalia; order Cingulata; family Chlamyphoridae; genus Tolypeutes; species Tolypeutes matacus. The sequence continues at coordinate 26,908,863 of JAKSZT010053830.1, read as the reverse complement.
ATATTGATTGAGCTGATGAAATGTCTTTATTTAAATGCATTTAATGCATAAGAAACAAAAGAATGTTTCCTTTGCCATATATGTCAATTTCTAGTTGTTTATGAATATCAAATGTACAAAAATGAGAGGAATTTAATACTGTTGAACGGGGAGCCTGTATGAGGCATGGATCACAAATGCAAATGCTGTTGCTTCACTTATACCTAAAAGAAGGATTTCTTATCTAATTAGGTTGAGGCAGTAGGTATTTGCATTGATTTGACTCTGTTACATTTACATATGGAACATGTTCAAATGTATTTTGGTGTATATTTTGAAAGATGGATGCGAAATCCTCAGCCATGTTGCAATAAAAAAAAATAAATCTAAAAAACTGTCAAATACCGTTCTCAGGCAAAAGAACCTTGTTAATCCCAGCTTTGTAACGCAACTTATTACTGCCTGTCCTCTGAAATGACTTCCGTCTCCAGAGTTTCAGAGAATTGTTTTCAATAGACTGGTTCCTGTTATGCAGATTTGCAATATTGGAAACCTAGCTGCATGATTTACGGTTGATTATTCAGAATCTTTTAAGACAAAGGCACTGCAAGTGATCTTAATAGGGACATGTTTACAGAGAATTTAGCTTGAAGAGTACAACTAAGGCTTTTTAGATTTGCTTTCATATTGAAAGAGGAACCACAGAGGAATTTGCCTGTATATCAATACATGCCTTTCATAATCAGAAGAAAAGTTAATTGCTCAAAAGCAATTTTACAGTAGTAATTTTCTGCTTCCTTACTAAAGCTTCCTTTTATTGCTTTACTAGTAAAAAGAATACAAAGTAGATATGTAGTGAGAAGTTACCGACAAGTTGGAGGAAAAATCAACTGAATTATGTCAAGAACATTGCATATGATGCCAGTAGCCATTGGGATGTTTCCTCTACTGAAAATGTGCATGTATATTTTCATGTAAGTTCCATTCAGATGAGGCACAACATTGCTTAAACCTTATAGACAAGAAATCCTTCTTTTAGGTATAAGATGAGACATAAAAAAAAAAGAAGTAGATTTTTCCTGTTTTCTACTAGAGAGTTCTTAAGCTTAAAATGTCTTAAATAGCTTATAGGCTTTAAACTTCCTTTAAGATACTTGGTAATAATTAGGCGACCATGGTTCCTGAGCCAGGAGATTCACATGTTTTAACATTGCTTATCACCCTGTTTCAGAACTAGTTCAAACTACTTGAATTTTTGTGCTAGTAAAGGTAGAGCATATAGGAAACTTGAGGAAAATCACTGAAAATAAATTGTATAAATAGATCAAGTAAAAGCTGACACCATATAATGAACCATGTAGTCAATAAAGCACTAGTGTAATATATCCTCTGCTCCTAGCACTATGCTACAGTTTAGAAGATTTCAAGCCTTTTGAACAAAGGAGCTCATTTTTACAGGAGGGTTGTAGACATGTTTGAAGCATATATGAGTTGAAGAGATGTCCAAAAGAAGGAAAGAAGAGACTTCTTAGATATAGCCATTTTTTTGTGTTAGTAAGTGAATTTAGATGGCTATGGATCCCAAAAGTTGCTCTTTAAAAAACAATTATTACAGCAAAAAGCATCATTAAAAAAGACAAGGGAAGCTTAAAATTTAGAAAATTCATAATTATACATTGCATATATTTTCATATTTCTAATATACCATTTTCATTAGTCATAATAATTAAGGTAGTTAGCTTAACCATTAAGAAATTTTTGAGTGATAACAGAGGAAAATATGTGATTCATTTTGCTCCTTAAAAATAATTCTCAAAAAAGGAAATTTGGTCTCTACAATTTTGTAAATATAGCATAAAGAAGGCAATTCAACATGTAGAAGCAAAATATAAAACTAGACAAAAATATTAAAAGGAGCCATTTCAGGGCTGGCAACAAATGAGAAATGTTTGCTCATTAAAAACAGTGATGCATCAAATTTACCAGCTGGAGTTGGTGGAACCAGTTCAGCATGAAGAACAAAACAGCCAGAAAGGCCCACTTCACATGGGAAGGCTCACATAGAAGGGTGAAGACAATATATTCCCAATACGTCATTGAACAACTGATCAACCACGCATGTGTGCAGGAGAAGCCAGGGAGCCCAATAAAAGTTGAAACCCTGGTAAAGCCTATGAATATGTTGCATCTTTGAATGCATTCCTCAACCCAAAAGGTTCTTAAGTTGGAAAGGATGAAACATTTCTGGATTGAGTTGTTTGAGCATAATTCTACATAAATCATTTTATAAACAAAACAGAATCCAGAGCTGCTATAATGTATTACATGCAATGTTAACTTTCAACCCCAAAATAATATTAGACAAAAAAGAATCAGGAAAGTGCCAAGCATATTCAGGGGAAAAAGAAAACAAGAAGAAAATTATCAATAGAAACTGATTCTGAGTGGGTGCAGATGTCAGATTTAGCAGAAAAATACTTCAAATAGATATTATAAGTAGTCTGAGGATTAAAGGAAAATAGTTTCAAATAGTTAATATAAAATTGCTAAACATGAGTAAATAGATCGCAAGTCACAATGGAAAAATAGAAATTATAAAAAAGAGAGTCAAATGAAAGTTTGGGGAGTTAAAAAGTATGATACGTGAAATGAAAAATAGAGGGCCTAAGAGTAGATTTGAGACTGTAGAAGAAAGACACTCAGTAAACCCAATGGTAAATGAATATGATTTATCCACTCTCAAGGCCACATTAATAAAAAAGAGAATTAAGAAAATGAAAGCTTCAGTAACATTCCAATATATGAATAACTAAAATTTCAGAAAGATAGAGAAATTTTGGGCAGAAAATATTTTTAAGTGGTCAAAACATTCCCAAGTTTTATGAAAAGTTGTACAAATGTTTTTCAAAGAAGATAAACACAAAGAAAACCACAATTAGACATATTATAGGCAAATTAATATAGTTCACAGATAAAGTGTAAAAAGGGGAAAACAATTCAGTTATGGCTAAAATGATATTGTATACACTAGAACAGGCCTGAAAATAGTTATTCAAATATAGACAACTAACACTCACAGAGAATTAAACAGGTACAATAAACATGTACTTAACAAAAGAAAGAAATCACTAAAGAAAGAACAGAAAAGTGAAAAAAGAAATGAAACATACAGAAAAAAATTAAGTGGTAACCTTACTATGTTATCAACGATCACATAAAGTCACTAAACACTCTAAATAAAAGACAAACATTATAAGATTGGTTTAAAAAAGGAAAAGAAGATCACATTCTATGGGATTCTAAAACAGCTACACTTTAAAGGCAAAGACACAAATGGGTTGGCAAAGATATTGCATGGAAAGAGCAAGCAGCATGGCCTACATTAAAATTAGAGAAATAGACTTAAGGACAAGGAAATTTTATAGAGATACAGGAGGCAATTTCATAAAGGTAAAAAGGTCATAAATTCAGATGACATAACAATTATAAATTTACTTCCACCTAACAACAAAGCTCCAAAATAAATAAAGCAAAATCTGAAATAATTGAAAAAAGATAAATGCAAAAAATTATATTTGGAAATTGTAATACTCTTCTCTAGGGATTAATAGAACAGGTAGAAAACATTTTTAAGTATACATATGGCTCAAACAATAATACCAATTATCATACACTAATGAACATTTATAGAATACCACCCTTCAAAAATCTTAAGAATGCATCTATTTTTCAAGCACACATGGGATATAGATAGTATAGATAAAATATAAAACATTCTCAAAATATTTGAAATGATTAATATAATGAAGGTCCTCTGACAGCTAAGAACATTAGCATAGATATCAACAACAAAGAAGTCTAGGAAATCACCTTACAGGTGGATTTCTACCCATTGATCAAAGAAGATATCACAAAGAAAGTTAAAAAATATTTTAAATGAAGGAAAATAAAACATAACCTGCCAATATTTATAGAATACAGCTAAAGCAGCACTTAGAGGTAAATTTAGAGCTTTGAATATTATATTTGAAAAGAAATCTAAAATAAATCATTGAGGCTTCCAATATAATAAGCTAGAAAAAAGAAGTATGAACTACTTTAAAGTAGAATGAAAGAAATAGTAAAGACCATAGCAGAGATCAAAATACGGAAAATAGAGAAAATCAATGAAAACTAAAGCTGGTTCTTTTAAAACACCAGTAAATTTGATATATTCTAGCTAGACTAAGGGGAAAAAAAGAGAAATCAATTACCCTTAGCAGGAATGAAAGAGGGGTCCTCATCACAGATCCTATAGACATTAGAAACTTAATAAGAGAATGGTATGAACAACTCTTTACCAATTTATTTACAACTTCACCGAAATGTACAAATTCATTGTGACTCAAGGTGAAATTGATGTGACTATTTCCATGGACACAGAAAAACATTTACCAAAATTCAATGCCCATTTAACAAGAGAAAAAAATGCCCTCTCAGTCATCTACGAGGAGAATGTGATAACTGGCATCTACAAAAGCCAACAGAAAACATAATCCTGATTGTGGAAGACTGAATGCTTTAACCCTGAGATCCAGGACAAGGCAATGATGTCCATTTTCATCAGCTCTGTTCAGCAGTTTACTGGATGTCCTCACCGGTACAGCCAGGTCAACAAAAGAAAAACAAAAAGGAATACAGATTGGAAAGGAAGAAGTAAAATTGTCTTTCATTAAATGTAATGTAATGATGTACATAGAATAGCTTGATTAAATTGCAAAAAAAGCTATCAGAACTAGTAAGTGAAATTACCAAGGCTGCGGAAGAGGTTTCAGAACACAAATTTCACTGCGTTTCTCTATGCTATAAGTAAACCATGTGAAAATGAATGTCATAGAAATGCCTCGCCCTGACCTCAAATAGCCGTGCTACTTGCTGCTCCTGCTTGCGTGGTTATCTCCTGGACCACATCACCACACAGAAGTGTTCCATCTCTGAAACCGTGAACCCCGAGCTCTCCTCTATCGTTTCCCTTTCCCTATTTCAACATCCTATCCCTAGATGAGACCCAATAGCTGAGCTGGACATGTCACTACCCGTGACCTAGGTAACATAGCATACAACAAATGAAATGGTAGTTTTAGGGCCAAGGAAGGCTGGGAGAGGTGAGGAAAGGTGAACAAAAGGAGACAGGTTTAGACGGGGAGTGATGAGCAGCACGTGCCCAGCTGGGAGGAGAGAAGAGGCTACACAAAGGCAGAGATATTCAGAGGTCCTTAAAGTATTTGGGGAATAGCAAACACGTCCTTTTTGCCGGAATATTGGTGGGAGAAGAAGTAAAAGTAAGTGAAATCTACCTTTAGAACAGTATGCCTAAGGGGTTATTTGGGGGCAAGGGAGAGACCGAAAGGTTTGTTCCAGAGTGTATCCGAGTTTGGGAAATGAACGTAAAGACAGGACGGAATATTCATTAATGTGCGAAATGGTTGAGATTTGGTGAACATCCAAGCAGGGATTTAAGGTCCTAAATGAAAGCGGTGGCCTGAAAGCCAGGGGAAGCGGGACCTTCAGAGGCGTTGGGGAAAGGGGGGGGCAGAGGGAGGAGAGGAGGAGTGGATGGGTGAGTAGCAGCTGTGGGTTTAGGAGTAGAGGGTGGGAAAGCACCCCAAGCTGTGGTCCTTACACACACCCCAGCAAGAAGAAAAGCACGTGAAACACTAGTGCTGAGAACAAGCCCCTAAGGGGCAGCGTCTAAGAGCTGGAGGAGGAGGGGACAGCCACGGGAAGTGACTGAAACCTAAGGTTCTGAAAGTAAATGAGGTCTGAGAGAGCGGTGTCATGAAAACCAGGGCAGGGCAAGGAAAAAAGAGGCTCAAGAGGCCAAATGCTCCCAAAGTATCACACGTACTGGCGGAAAAGGGAAGCTGGAGGTTGGCAGTGGGCAACACTTATGGCCATTGGGAAAACCGTTTCTTTACAGAAGTAAGAGCAGAGGTTAAATTGATGTGGATGTGGGAAGGGGAGGCAGAGAGTAGAAATAAAAATTAATAAAAAGTTAATTGGATTGACAATTAAATGCAAGATTGAGTGAATAACCCTTCTAAGGAGGTTGAAAATGAAGAGACAGTAAATGGGAAGACAGTGTTCAGGTGAATATTACTTTCAGGATAGGAAGAATGTGAGGGATTTAAAATAGATGGTTAGAATTTGGCCTCAGACTTGGTAAGAGGAAACACTCACAAAAACAGGAAATGTGACTCTTGGACAGAGGCATGTGTGTGTGTGTGTGTTTAGGTGTGTGCATGTGTTAGGTTTGTGTGTGTGTGTGTTTCGGTATGTGCATGTATGTGTGTTTAGGAGTGTCTGTGTTTAGGTGTGTGCATGTGTTTAGGTTTGTGTGTGTTTAGGTGTGTGCGTGTGTTTAGGTTTGTGTGTGTGTGTTTCGGTATGTGCATGTATGTGTGTTTAGGAGTGTGTGTGTGTTTAGGTGTGTGCATGTGTTTAGGTTTGTGTGTGTTTAGGTTTTTGTGTGTATGTTTAGGAGTGTGCGTGTGTTCAGGTGCGTGCATGTGTTCAGGTTTGTGTGTGTGTCTTTAGGTGTGTGCATGTGTTTAGGTTTGTGTGTGTTTAGGTTTGTGTGTGTTTAGGTTTGTGTGTGTTTAGGTGTGTGCGTGTGTTTAGGTTTGTGTGTGTGTTTCGGTATGTGCATGTATGTGTGTTTAGGAGTGTGCGTGTGTTTAGGTGCGTGCATGTGTTCAGGTTTGTGTGCGTGTGTTCAGGTGCGTGCATGTGTTCAGGTTTGTGTGTGTGTTCAGGTGTGTGTGCGTGTGTTCAGGTTGGTGTGCGCGTGTTCAGGTGTGTGCGTGTGTTCGGGTTTGTGTGCGCGTGTTCGGGTGTGTGC